>CM048749.1:221983718-222488718 GCA_026315105.1 Locusta migratoria
GAAGAAAGGAGAGGAGAAAGGAAAGGATATGGGTTTTAAGGAAGTGGAGAAGGAGTCGTTCCAATCCCAGGAGTGGAAGGACTTACCTTAGGGGGGAAAAAAGGAAGGTAAACAAATACACACACACACACACACACACACACACACACACACATATCCAAACGCAAACACACCTAGACAGACATTTGTAAACAGCAAGGAAGTTGGACAGAGGCAGAGGCAGAGGCGGAGGCTCTGTCCACAGAACTGAGGCAAAGATGGTGGGCGGTAATTTGAATTTAGCGGAGGTTGAGACCAGATGGGCAATGGGAGGAGAGAATAAGCTGCAGGGCAAGTTCCCATCTCCGGAGTTCTGAAAGGTTGGTGTCGGTGGAAAGTATCCAGCCAACCCGGATGGTGTAACACTGTGCCAAGATGTGCTGGCCGTGCACCAAGGCATGTTTAGCCACAGGGTGATCTTCATTACCAACAAACACTCTCTGTCTGTGACCATTTATGTGAATGGACAGTTTGTTGCTGGTTGTTCCCAAATAGAACACTTCACAGTGCAGTCATGTCAATTGGTAAATCACGTGGGTGCTATCCCAAGTGGCTCTGCCCTTGATCTTGTACACCTTCCGGGTTACTGTACTGGAGTAAGTGGTGGTGGAAGGGTGCATAGGGCATGTTTTACCACGGGGGCACTTGCATGGGTAGGAGCCAGAGGGTAGGGAAGGTGGTTTGGGGATTTCATAGGGATGGACTAGGAACACGCAAATGATGACAGGCAAAAGTTAGTAGAGATTCGTGCGTCTATAAAAAGATCGATGCGTGAAGCATACAATAATTATCACAGCCATACCTTAGCAAAAGATCTTTCCGAGAACCCGAAAAAATTCTGGTCCTATGTAAAATCGATAAGCGGGTCAAAGCCCACTGTCCAGTCACTAGTTGATCATTCCGGGGCAGTAATAGAAGAAAGCAAACAGAAAGCTGAACTTCTAAATTTAACCTTTAAGAAATCTTTCACGCTGGAGGACCGCACAAATATACCATCATTTGATCAAAGTACTAATTCCGAAATGGGGGACATAGCAATAGGTATTTCCGGTGTAGAGAAGCAGCTGAGAGAGCTAAATACGAAAAAGTCTGCTGGTCCAGATGGAATACCAGTTCGGTTTTTCAAAGACTATTCTGCGGCATTGGCCCCCAACTTAGCTTGCATTTATAGCGAATCTTTAATTCAGCGCAAAGTTCCTAGTGATTGGAAAAAGGCGCAGGTGACTCCCATGTATAAGAAAGGAAAGAGAACTGACCCATACAATTACAGGCTAATATCGTTGACATCGGTTTCATGTAGAATTTTGGAGCATATTCTCAGTTCGAATATAGTAAATTTCCTCGAAACGGAAAAGCTTCTCTCCATGAATCAGCACGGCTTTAGGAAACATCATTCATGTGAAACTCAGCTTGCCCTTTTCTCACATGACATCTAGCGAGCCATGGACGAAGGGCAACAGGCGGATTGTGTTTTCCTCGACTTCAAAAAGGCGTTCGACACGGTGCCACACTGCAGACTGCTAATGAAGATACGAGCTTATGGAATAGGTTCACAGATTTGTGACTGGCTGGAAGACTTCCTAAGTAATAGAACGCAGTACGTTGTTCTCGACGGCGAGTGTTCATCAGAGACAAGTGTATCGTCAGGCGTGCCCCAGGGGAGTGTGATAGGACCGCTATTATTTTCTATCTATATAAATGATCTGATGGACAGGACAGAGTAAGTTGTAATTTGCGGCTGTTTGCTGATGATGCTGTGGTGTATGGGAGGGTGTCGTCTGTAACTGACTGTAATAGCATACAGGTTGACTTAGACAAAATTTCTAGTTGGTGCGAAGAATGGCAGCTAGCTCTCAATGTAGAAAAATGTAAGGTGATGTGCATGAGTAGAAAAAACAATCCTATAATGTTCGAATACAGCATCAGTAGTGAGCTTCTTGATGCATTCGCATCGTTCAAATATCTAGGCGTAACATTGCAGAGCGATATGAAATGGAACGAGCATGTAAGGACAGTTGTGAGTAAGGCAGACAGCGGACTTCGGTTTATTGGGAGAATTTTGGGAAGATGTACTTCACCTGTAAAGGAGACCGCGTATAAAACGCTTGTACGACCACGTCTTGAGTATTGCTCAAGTATTTGGGACCCGCAGCAGATCGGTTTGAAGGAAGACATAGAGGCGGTTCAGAGGCGAGCAGCTAGATTTGTTACCGGTAGGTTTGACCAATGCGCGAGTGTCATGGAAATGCTCCGGCAACTCAATTGGGGATCGCTGGAAGAAAGACGACGTTCTTTTCGTGAATTTCTGTTAAGTAAATTTAGAGGGCCGGAATTTGAAGCTGAGTGTAGTACGATCTTGCTGCCGCCTACTTACATTTCGCGTAAAGATCACAAAGACAAGATAAGAGAAATTAGGGCTCGTACGGAGGCATATAGGCATTCTTTTTTTCCTCGTTCAATTTGGGAGTGGCATAGGAAAGGAAATGCCTAGTAGTGGTACAGTGTACCCTCCACCACGCACCTTACGGTGAATTGCGGAGTATGTATGTAGATGTAGGTTATGAAGGTTAGGTGGTCGGCAGAAAGACACGGTGGTTTGGGATATTTGTGTATAAGGAAGTGGCATCAATGGTTACAAGGATGGTTTCTGGAGGTAACAGGCTGGGTAAGGATTTCAGACGATCGAGGAAGTGGTTGGTGTCTTTGATGAAGGATGGGAGACTGCACATGATGGGTTGAAGGTGTTAGTCTATGTAGGCAGAGATTCGTTCTGTGGGGGCTTGGTAACCCGCCACAATCAGCTGGCCTGGATGATTAGGTTTGTGAATCTTAGGAAGTAGGTAGCAGTTAGGGGTGCGGGGTGTCGGTGGGGTCATGAGTTTGATGGACTTAGGTGAAAGGTTTTGTAAGGGGCCTAAGGATCTGAGAATTCCCTGAAACTCTGCCTGGACATCAGGAATGGGGTCGTCTTGACAGACTTTGTAGGTAGTGTTGTCTGAAAGCTGACGCAGTCCCTCAACCACATACTCCCGCCGATCATGTACCACGGTCGCGGATCCCTTCTCGGCGGGGAGAATGATGATGGAATGGTCAGCCTTCAGATCACGGATAGCTCAGGATTCAGCTGTGGTAATGTTAGGAATAGGATTAAGGTTTTTCAGGAAGGACTGAGAGGCAAGGTTGGAAGTAAGGAATTCTTGGAAGGTTTGAAGGGGGTGATTTTGAGGAAGAGCGGGTGGGTCTCGATGTGACTGAGGATGGAACTGTTCCAGACAGGGTTCAATTTGAATGTCGTCTTGGGGAACTGGATCATCAGGAGTAGGATTATTTTTCTCAAGGCAAAGTGATATCTCCAGCCAAAGCTACGAGTATAGGATAATAGGTCTTTGACAAGGGCTGTTTGGTTGAATTTGGGATTGGGACTAAAGGTGAGGCCTTTGGATAGGACGGAGGTTTCAGATTGGGAGAGAGGTTTAGAGGAGAGGTTGACTACTGAATTGGGATGTTGTGGTTCAGGATTGTGTGGATTTCGATTGTGAGGTTTGGAGGGGGGGGGGGGGGGGGGAGAGTGGAGCTGGAAGTGGGAGATTGAGTAGATGGGAGAGACTGGGTTTCTGTGCAATAGAAGGAGCTGGAGGTTTATTGGAGAGGTTGTTGAGGGAGAGTGTGTTGCCTTTCCGGAGATGGGTGACCAGGAGTTTGGATAGTTTTTTTGAGGAGGAGGGTGGCATGCTGTTCCAATTTGTGGTTGGCCTGTAAAATGATGTTCTGAACTGTAGGTGTGGATGTGGGAGTGGAAAGGTTGAAGATTTTGATCAGGGATAAGAGTTGACAGGTGTGTTCATTGGCGGAGTGTAAATTAATTATGCAGCATGTAGGGCTAGGTAGGGAATAATGACCTTAGGTGTTTTGTCCATTAGTTCTACAACAAAAAAGTTATATATAATATGTAGAATTATGCAGCATTGGTTATGATAGTATACTACTTTCAGGATGCTCCGTGTTGATTTTGTATGACATGTTGCTGTATGCTTATTTAACTATAGTCTCGTTTTGCTCAAGTTTGTATGAAAAATGTGTGTGAAATCTTATAGGACTTAACTGCTAAGGTCATCAGTCCCTACACACTACTTAAACTACCTTAACCTAAGGTCAACACAGACACTCAAGACTGAGGTAGAACTCGATCCACCGACGCGAGCAGAAGCTCGATTCAAGAGATGATGCCTTAGACCGCGCAGCTACTCTGCGCGGCGCTCAAGTTTGTAACATAGCTCTTACCATAATAAATGGAATATTATGCATCTTAAAAGTTGCGAAGATCGTCGTTTACGCATTCGAAAACGGTTTCTAAAACGACAATATAGACAATATAGTCTGTTGGGATGAAAGCAGAGGAGGTCAATCTAAACACTAAGACTCTGTATTTCGCAGGACGAAGAATTTATTACAGGTAAGGGGGTATGAAAGAACACGGTCTCATGGAGAGGACTGATAGTAACGAAAGCATAAATTAAAAGAGAAAGTATGCTGACAGCGGAAACCAATAGATTTGATCATAGTGTTTTGAGGGAACCGACCAGAAGGGTAACTGAGGTTATTATGTAAGAGCGGCAACAGAGAGAGAGAGAGAGAGAGAGAGAGAGAGAGAGAGAGAGAGAGAGAGAGAGAGAGAGAGAGAGAGAGAGAGAGAACAGAAGAGAAATTAACAATAAATGAATGCAAGACATATCATTTGCATAGTTTGTGATGGACGGAGTGTGTATTAATGGATGGAGGAGAGGAGAGATTCAGATTCTTTATTCGTCGTTGACCACATATAGTGGAATGGACAGTTATTAAGTTACAATTACATTCAATTAATATTGACATTATGTTTACAGTTGAATAATTAATATTACACATTTATATAATTTTAGAACAATACATTAAAAATCAATTTCAATATTACGTACATCAAAAAACTCTCTCGTACTGTAGAATGGGTTCTCAGCTAACCAGTTATAAACCTTATTTTTAAAATTATTGAAGGATGTGGTAAAAGCAGAATGTGGCAACTTATTAAATAATTTAATGCAGTTAATTTTATGGGAGTTCCTGTTGTTGTTTTTCCCCCCAGTCTGTGCCTAGGAATATCAATTTTAGTTTTGCTTCTGGTGTCATGTAGGTGTATACAGTCTCTAGTATAAAACTCTCTTGTGTTGTTCTTAACATGTATTAGCGAAATATAAAGATTTATCACAGTCAATATTTTCAATTTTTTTTTTTTTTTTTTTTTTTTTTTTTTTTTTTTTTTTTTTTTTTTTGTATTATTAATATATCACTTACATGAGAAGCATGTCCCCATAGCAACAGACATAAGATATGGTTGATGTCGGGTTCCCAGTTCATCCTAGCAATTTAACAGTTTTTGCTTCTATTTCTTTATTTAGTCCTAGCTTTAGGTGTTGGGTTTTCTCTGGATTGCATACTAATTTGATAGATGCAAACCAACTGAGTGGTTAAGCTTCTCCTGTGAATTCTTTTGTAAACTTGCCATTTCTATGTCAGTAGTTATTAAAGTTGTGTCATCTGCATAACAAATCACTGACTGAGGCCCAACAAAATGTAGAAGATCATTTATTGTGACAGTGAAAAGAAATGGTCCAAGGACTGAGCCCTGAGGCACACCAGATGTGATCTCCTGTAGTGAGGATTGTCTGTCTTTAACTGACACAAATTGTCTACTGTTGTGTAAGTAGGAACTTATTACTGCTAGTCATGAGCCATTTACTCCATAAAACTGCAGCTTGGCAAGTAAAATGTCAAATGGTATGCAGTCAAATGCCTTACTCAAGTCACATAGCACAAGAGATACCATATTCCTGTTTTCAAATGCTGTTAATGTCTGGTTTACAAGTTCAAGAACAGCAGATGTAGTATTCTTCCCTTGTCGAAAACTGTGTTGTCTACTACACAGGAGATCATGTTTTTCAAAATGGGTACTAATTTGTGCATGCATTAATGCCTCAAATATTTTTGAAAATATTGGGACAACAGAGACTGGTCTGTAGTTCTGGGGGAGATGTTTTTCACCCTTTTTGTATATCGGCACTACTACTGAAATTTTAAGTTGATCTGGGAAGATTCCGAATTCCAAACATTTATTAATAAAGAAAGCAAGTGGTTTGCAAATAACATGTATAGTTCTTTTTATTATGTAGTTTGATAGCCAATAGCAGAACATACTTCTGAAATTTGAAAATTTTGATACGGTGTCTACAATGTACGCAGGTGTAACAATATCCCAATAGAACTCTCGTGTCTTGGGAGTCAGATCAGCAAGTATACCAGTGGCAGATGTGTTTGTGGGTGCGATTTTTTATTTTAATTCATTCACTGAGGTAGTAAAGTAAGTATTTAGTTCCTCTGGTTCCAGCACAATATCTTGTGTTTGGGTGACAGTGTGCTCCTGTGTTATAATGTGCCAAGCTGCCTTGCATTTATTAGTTGCTCCTTCTATATATTTCTCACAGGCTAATTGTTTGGCAACTCTAAGTTTAGCTTTATAGTGCTTTTTACTGTCAAGGTAAGCTTTATACAAAGCATCAACCTCTTCTGTGCTACATTTATAATTATTTTTATATACTTTATACAGCACCAGCATATTTTGTCTGATGTCGGCAAGTTCATCAGTATACCGTTTAAGCTTTTTAGATTTTGACCTATTGCTATTTCTTTTTAGAGGTGTGCAAGAGTGCCATAAATCAGTATATGTTTTAAAGAATTTATCAAAAATAGTTCTAACAGTTGTTTCATCTACATAAAACTTGTATACAAAGTCCCAGTTTACATTTCTTAGCCTGTCAGTAAATAGCTGAACATAATACTCTTTCTGACCCTTCACCCATGTCAGGCATGGCTTATTGATGTCAGGCAAATTATTGTTACTTGATTGTTTAAAATTGTATTTGAGAAGTATAGAATTATGATCTGCAAAGAGTTCATCTTTAATGCTAACACTATAGAAATCACTTGAAAAATTAACTATAATATTGTTGCGTTGAAATGGAAACAGGCTTGACTTCGAAGGCAACTAAACACAGCACTTATACTGAAAGCACGTTTATTACGAACTCAACATACACGCAGCACTGACTGCCTCTCAGGCAGAGTGCTCTGCTATTTATACACAGACAGAATTTACCAGAAATTAGAAGAACAGTTAACATAAGAAACAAGTAGAATTTACAAGTGAACTTAAGAAAGATGTAGAACCTTCTGGAATTGTTAATTACAAAGAAATATTTATTTATTATTTTTTTTTATTTATTTTTTTGCCTATGGACGGGTGTGAACCGGCGACCTTCTGCACCGCAGTCCGTGACACTATCCCCTGCGCCATGCCGGTGTTCGTCGTCTCTCGCAGCATTGTTCCCTTTCCAGGAGAAACAGCGACCAGCTGTTATGATCCCTGTGGAGCCAGCTGCAATGTCCTGGATCTTGACCGTGTCATGGGTCCTCTGTATGACATTTCAAGAGAATCCTTCCCTTCTCCCCGATTATCGATGACAGACGTTCCTGTCGTGGCTTTATCAGGAACATTACCGTCCTTAAAGTCCTTGAACAAGAAGCCATTGTTGTCTACCTGCTCTTCAGGATCGTAGTAAGGCTCCATGCGCAGGACGTGAACAATGTCTCTTCGTTTTTGACGTTTCGACGACGGCTCATAATCCTCAATTTCGTATGTGATGCCTGACAGGCGGCATATGACAGGATACGGACCAAAGTATCGCTTCAATAACTTTTCTGACAGTCCAACCTTCCATACAGGGGTAAAAATCCATACCAGATCTCCTGGGCTGTACATAACAGGTCGGTGCTTGACGTTAAACGGCAGACGGTCCTTCTCCTGGGCGTCCAGTGTCCGTATGCGAGCCAGCTGTCTTGCTTCTTCGACCCTGGTGATGAGCTGTTAACATCATCATCCTGACTGTCGTCAGGTTGGAACGGGAACAGCGTATCCATTGTTGTCTCAGCTTCACGGCCATGGAGCAGGAAAAATGGAGTGAAGCCTGTGGTGTCTTGTCTTGCGGTATTGTAAGCAAATGTCACGAATGGCAGAATTGTATCCCAATCCTTCTGCTCAACATCGACGTACATCGACAGCATGTCGGCTAATGTCTTGTTAAAACGTTCTGTAAGACCATTTGTCTGAGAATGGTATGTAGTTGTCATTCTGTGGGCAATGTTGCACCGTGACATTACCTCTGATACTAGTTTTGACTGGAATACTTTTCCACGATCAGATATCATGACACGTGGTGCTCCATGCTTCAAAATAATGTCTTCTACAAGGAATTTTGCGATCTCTGGAGTTTCTGCAGTCAGCACAGGTTTGGTGACAGTGTAGCGTGTGAGGTAGTCAGTGCAGACTATTATCCAACGGTTACCGGTTGTCGACTTTGGGAACCTTCCTACTCGGTGGAATGGAGCTGCTGCCGGCAGAATCGGTACAAGATGTCCTGGAGGTAATTGCGGCACTCTTTACAGTGACTCACATAGTGCTTGACAGATCTATAGAGACCTTTCCAGTAATACTTGCGTTTGATTCTGTCTAGGGTCTTCACGAATCCCAGATGACCAGATAATGGAGCATCGTGGAAATATTTGAGAATAGCTAGCTGGAGATGAGCTGGAACAACAAGTAGCCATTTGGGGCCCAGTGGGTCGTAGATGCTCTTATACAATGTTCCGTTTATAAGTTGGAACTCTCCATTGGTCGGTTCTCCCTTCTCCAAGGCCTCTATTGTTTTTAATAGTGATGGATCTTCCCTCTGTTCAGCTGTAACGTCATCTAATTCAGTGAGAGCTCAAATTTCATTAATGCTGTTGTGTTCCACTAATGGATTCCTCAAAAGACAGTCGGCATCCTTGTGTTTGCGCCTGTTCTGGAATACCACTGTGACATCATACTCTTGGATTCTTAGTGCCCATCTTGCTAGTCGACCTGATGGATCCTTCAAGCTAGTCAGCCAACAGAAAGAATGCTGGTCTGTCACGATGGTGAATGGTTTGCCAAATAAATACGGCCGGAACTTGTTGATAGCCCAGATAACTGCGAGACATTCTTTCTCAGTTGTAGAGTAGTTTATCTCGGACTTTGAGAGTACTCTAGATGCATAGGCTATCACTTTTCAGTACCTTCCTGAACTTGTACAAGCACTGCACCCATCCCATAACCACTGGCGCCTGTGTGATGTTCCGTTTCTGCATTCTCGTCGTACAAGGCTAGCACTAGTGTGGAAGTTAGAGCCTCCTTAAGTGGACGGAAAGCTCTTTCTTTTGTCTCATCCCAGTAAAATTTGACGTCTCCCTGCAGAAGTTCTTGTAATGGACGTTGGTAGTATGAGCACAGCCCGAGAAAACTTCTCACATCACGAATATGTTGAGGAGTTGGAAATTCTGTGACTGCCCTTACTTTATCTGGATCAGGACGGACACCATCTCCGTTGACTAGGTGCCCCAGGATTTTTATCTCTTTGGCGACGAAGAGGCACTTCTTTGGATTGAGGCGAAGACCTGCAGCCTGAACACACTTCAACACAGTTGACAGACGACTCAGATGTTCTTCAAATGTTTTCGAGAAAACGACAATGTCATCTAAATAGCAGAGACACGTCGTCCACTTTACGTGTCGAAGCAAGTTGTCCATCATGCGTTCGAATGTGGCTGGAGCATTACATAATCCAAATGGCATTACTTTAAATTCATAGAGTCCGTCAGGTGTAATAAAAGCCATCTTCTCCCTGTCAGCTTTGTCAACCTCGATTTGCCAGTAACCTGTGTGCATGTCCATAGTTGAGAAGTATGTAGCTCCTTTCAAGCAGTATAAGGTGTCGTCAATACGCGGCAAAGGGTAGACATCTTTCTTTGTGATTCTGTTCCGCCGCCGATAGTCGACACAGAATCGCCACCTGCCATCCTTCTTCTTTACGAGGACCACTGGAGACGACCAAGGACTCTCCGAAGGTTGAATAATGTCATCTCGCAACATCATCTCCACTTCCTCCTGAATTATCCGTCTTTCAGCTGGCGACACTCTATACGAACGCTGGCTAATTGGCGGATGGTCCCCAGTATTGATACGGTGCTTTATCGTGGGCCATTTCGTCTGAC
This sequence comes from Locusta migratoria, assembly GCA_026315105.1. Taxonomy (NCBI): domain Eukaryota; kingdom Metazoa; phylum Arthropoda; class Insecta; order Orthoptera; family Acrididae; genus Locusta; species Locusta migratoria. Next base: position 221,993,916 of record CM048749.1, read on the forward strand.
TTTTCCCCTGCTGAGGTGTGAATGCACCCGAAAATTGGCGCAGTATACCTAAAACCCACTGGTGGTGTTTCTTGGTCAGTCCAGGCCCTATTGGCAGTTCCACGTTTGTTTCCTCCAGCGTGTTGTCTGTACTAACAGCAGGGCATGGGTCTTCATTGATGACGTTGAGCTCATCGTCCTGGATTGGTTCAGCTGTCCCAATACACATTCCCTTGGGGATAACTTGTGACGCTCGTGACAATTTGTGATCCAAATCTCTCCTTGACCAGCGGTTATGCTTATGACAGCTGCTGGTATGTAAATTTCTTTCGTGAGCCTTATAAACTTTTTACTATCGACAAGAACTTCACAGTTTAACCAGTCATCTGTGTTTGTGACTGCAACTCTTCTCATTGTCAATGGCGGTATCGTTATGTTGTCAACGACGAATAACTTCCCAGAAAATTCTGTATTACGTGTATCCGGCAGAACAACTTCTTCAATTTGCAGCTCAGATCGTCCACAGTCAATGATAGCTTGGGAAGCCTGAAGGAAGTCCCACCCGAGGATGACGTTGTGACTACATTCTGTTAACATGACAAATTCAAACGACTGCGTCCTGTTGCTGATGGTTATTCTTGCGACACAAGTTCCTGCTGGATGGACGTACTTTCCATTCATGGCCTTCAGCACAGTTGCCCCCATATCACAGAACATTGTCTTCTTTAGTGTGCGGCGGTAATTATCCGATAATACAGAAAAAGAGGCTCCTGAATTAACAAGTGCCCGGACAGGTTGGCCGTCGATTATGACGTCAATGAGATTTCCTGACATCTTAGCAACTGTCGTCCATGGAGGATTTTCATCTGCGGCGGCCTCACCTCCGTAGATAGTCGCCTCGCTTAGTTTTCCTGGGCGCAGCGGCTAGGGGAGCGGCTGGTACCTATGTACGGCGACAGTGAACGGCTGCAGCGTGTCGGGGAGCGACCTCGTCTAGGGTATGGCGATGGGCTCCTTCCCATAGGTCGACTGAACTCATCAGCAGGTGACTGCCTGGGATAGAACTGCTCCGGCGGCTGACGTCTTGCGGCAAAATAATCATCGAATACTTGCCTCCTCTCTCTGCAGTAGCGTATGACATGTTCAGGGCGTCCACAGTGGAAACACAGTGGTGTATTGTCTTCTGTCCTCCAGACGTCTGTTCTTCTGCGGGGCGTCATAGTTACCGTGGGAGTTGGCTGTGGTCGCATTGGCCGGTTCGTGGGCCGCCGTTTGGCGGATGCAGCGTAAGTCATAGCAGGGCGACGCCATTCTTCACATCGGGTGCGATTGACGGGGCAGACAGGAGCTAATGTTTGAAATACCTCATCCTCAGCGGCGTCGGCTCCCTCGTGACTTACAGGACTCACAGCCAAGGCCATAATCTGATGCTCGCTCGGTCTAATAGTCCCGGTAGCCATGTACTGTTGTAATTCTTCTCTCACGATTTGTCGTATGAGAGAAGCGAAGTCATGCTGGTCTTCCACAATGGCCATAGGGACTACATTTGAGAGTCTGTCATACTTCTTGCGTCCAACCCTCCTTTGTTGCATCTCTTCAATACGCTGGCACCACTTGATGAACTCTCCTGTCGTAGCGACGTCTTATCAGAAGAGCTTGGTACATATCTTCTGCAATTCCCTTCATCAGGTGCTTGATTTTGTCCGCCTCAGTCATGTTTGGATTGACTATGTTACACAGGGCCAAAACATTCTGTATGTATGATTGTGTCAGCTCACCATGTAGTTGGGCCCGGTTCTTCAGTTGTTGTTCTGCCGAACGGATTTGTCGCTGGCGGTTTCCAAACGTCTTCTTAAGTTCCTCCTGGAATGTCTCCCAATCATTAAACTTGTCTTCATTGTTTTCGAACCATTGCTGGGCTGTTCCGTCCAGGTAGAAATAAACATTGGCCAAGCACATCGTATGATCCCACCTGTCGTACTTGGCGTCTCAGTCGAACCCTTTTAGCCATTTGTTGGGACCTGTCCAGCATCTCCAGAGAACACCGACGGGTGTCTGATGTGCAGCTGGCTTATTGCTGGTTTCGTTTCCATCGTTCTTCTGATAATACGGACTTTTTGGAAGGATGTACTCGGTGTATCCCTTGTATTCCGGTTCCAGTCCGTGTAAGCGACAGCTTTTACGTTGCCCAATTGGAGCCACGGTGATGCAGCTGTTGTACAGTGTACCCGGCGCCTCCACCAAACAATGTCGCATTGAAATGGAAATAGGCTTGACTTCGAAGGCAACTAAACACAGCACTTATACTGAAAGCACGTTTATTACGAACTCAACATACACGCAGCACTGACTGCCTCTCAGGCAGAGTGCTCTGCTATTTATACACAGGCAGAATTTACCAGAAATTAGAAGAACAGTTAACATAAGAAACAAGTAGCATTTACAAGTGAACATAAGAAAGATGTAGAACCTTCTGGAATTGTTAATTACAAAGAAATAATTATTTTTTTTTTTTTGCCGGGGGACGGATTGAACCGGCGACCTTCTGCACCGCAGTCTGTGACGCTATCCCCTGCGCCACGCCAGCAGTCGGTGTTCGTCATCTCTCGCGGCAATATTATCTAAACAAGCTTTGCCTCGTGTCGGTTTGTTATTAGTACAGAATAAATTTAAAGAACTGAGTACATTGAAAAATACTTTTGAAATGGGTTCATCTGAACGTTCCATTTCTATATTATAATCTCCACATATAGCACCAATGGATAAAAGTTTCATTATAGCAACATTTGTTTTGAACTTAGAAATTTTTCTCATCAATAGTTCAAAGTTATCAGGAAATACATTGACATCACCATTTGGTGATCTGTACAGGCTAACTATTATAATATTCTGGTCTAAAAGTCTCACACAGCTAAACTCTCCATTATTTTCATAGGAGTATGAGGTTACATCTATTTCTAAAAATTTTATATTGTGTCTGACAAATATCGCAACCCAATTTTTTTTTCCACCTTTCTACACATAAAATCTGCAAGAATGTAGTCATCAGGAACAAAAAACTCGACTTGATTGTCTCTAAGCCAATGTTCTGACGCACATATAACATCACACTCATTCAATTTACAAAAATGTTGTAGTTCTAGTATCTTGCTCTCTCTTTAAGCCAATAGGCTTCAAAGCTTCATTTGATTCTAAGACTAGAGGCTCAAGACAGTCTCTAAAAAAGGAACTGAATTATCTATGCTGGACCCACTAATTAATCCTATTCGGTTACTTATTACGAATCTCCCCTGAATTATTCGGACGACCTCTAGTCCAACAAAACGTTTCCCCTTATAATTTAAATGCATGCCATGTTTAGTACGCATTTAACGATCAAGTTTGCCAATACCTATAACGTCACATTTCTCATACACTGCACAGAGTTGCCCAATTTGGATGTTTGTTTTATGGATTTCTTTATTGACACAAGAATTATAGATTAAATCATGTCTTTGAGGAATTGTGACAATAATTGAACTCTTCGTTTTGTTATAGTCTAAGAAATTCTTCAAGCCTGTTACACAGGCATCTGCTTCACCAATGGCAACATCGTTTGAACCAGTTATACACACCAGTCAGTCCCTTGTAACATTGATTCATGCTGGCTGATGTCTTCTAAAATTCTGTTCGTTCTTGCTCCCGGTTTCACAATTCCAGTCACTTTAACGTCTTTTATTGCACCTGATAGCTTCCTGCCGTGGCTGTCCGCAAGAAGAAGTACATTACAGTTTTTTATTTGTAATTTTTTATTGTTTTTGTTGCTGTCCTTAGCCGGAAATTTCTTCGTTTTATCACAGAATTGCTGTTTATACTGTTCGTCATGGTCGACAGTATGTGGAACATAAGATTGTGTGCAGAGTTCGTTGCTGCCTTCTGCGTCTGTACGAAGGACATCAAATTTGTTGTAATTTTCCGGTCTCAACGTGTTTACAGCTTTCGCCTCCATTTTTTCGCGTGACACTCTAGTTTTGTTAACAGTCTTCCACGGCGTGTTTCCAGGAGAGTCTTGTACAACTTTCCAAGTGTTTTGTTTTGAATGCGAAATTACGTGCATATATAACTTCAATCTAAAGGTAGCTCAAAGAAAAAAGAAACTCATATTTTACTTCAGTTGCCAAAAGATCTTCCATAGTCCCTCACTTAGGAAATATGAAAATAGATACGAGATTTAAAAAAAAATTTAAGGACTAATCTATTCAGAATCCCTCATTATTTGTTTCTTCCGTTATGCATCTCAGCATATAATCTATAACACCATTGGACCAGCTTTTCTTCAGTAAGTGCGACGACTCTATCTCGAGTTGATTGCTCTTAGTGAGACAGCCTGATTTGTATTTCTGCTTTCCGCTCTTACTATGACGCCAGGAAGTAAACATCCTGTTTTTACGTCAGATCCCCGCTTTGCGCCATGCTGGGGCTGCTGACCACCACCGTAACCGCCAGCTGGCTGGTTTCCGCCAAGCCTCGCCTCGGCATGAGCTGTGGTTGACCGGGCAGCCCGTAGCTCACGAGCCACGGCTAATACAGGTCCCAGTCGTAAAGCCAGGCTGAACCCTTGATGTATAAAAAGTTTCTGCAAACCTACCCTAACGTGTAGTATAAACTACCACAGCTAGAGCTATTTTGCTATAAAATGAGCAGCGACATTATCTTTTGACACTTCATTCAAATATTTAATGAAGTTAAAGAATAGAATCGTGATAAACTTAGCTACCATGTAACGATCTGCATTAGATCTTGATGTAATGAAATATGTATTTATCTTAGAAATTTAAGCATGTAAAATTAAACAGTTCTGTTGGCAACAATACAAATGTTTACATGTAGTACATCATTCACGTTTTGTGTATTTATGAAATGTTTTTAATGTGTCTGAAAAAATAAGTTCTACACTACGGAAATTACCTTCTGCTGGGGCTCTTCATTTACATGATTGTTTTGTTATTCACAGTGAAGTGTTTCGTAATGGGTTCTTAGAATCGCTTCAGTTTCTCGATTCTTTCAAGCTTATACGCAGCTCAAAATACGAATAATGATGATAATAATAAACACAAGTGCCAAATAGCATATGTGCAAGTTATAATCTGATATATTCTTTCAACTTTTTCGATATCGTCCCTCTATCCCGTCAGGTACTAATTGCACACTGCTCAGCAATACCGCATAATAGAGGGAACAATTTTAGGGTTGGCAGTCTCCTTAGGAGACGTTTAAATCTTCTGATGGTTGTGTCAATTACAGACCGTTTGTTACACCTTCACTAAAACATGTGTTATTCACAGTTAACATTGTTTTTAATTGAACCGCTAGGAATTTATTTCTATATGTAAGATTTCTAAATCTTTATTCTTGTGAGACTTTGGCAATACTATATTTGCATGAACTACCGAGTACTCTAAAATTAATTTCGTATATATAGAGTGCCAAAATGATTTTTGTTATCATCAGTGCGGCGGTGTTGCCAAGCGCATTGAGGTGCTATGCTCCGATGTGCGAGGCCGCTATCCATCGGGGGCTCAAATCCGCCCTTCGGACATGGATTCCCTTCCAGGTCATCCCATTTTTTCCATGTTAAAAAACAGTCAAAGTCCACTAAATCATGTAATAATTTTTGAACAGAAGTTGTACATTCAAGACAAAAGCCAGTCATCCACTTTTCATCATGTTACAACATACGGTAACTTACTTTCTGGAAACTTAGGATCTCGCTGCTTTTATAAGGAAATCGAAATCAGCGTGATACTTGTAAACACAAACATTGTGAGGAATCTCAGACATGAATAACAAACTGCAGGCAAAGATAATAAAATTTGGATTTTTGTATGCTGAAGGAACTATTTGAATTCATGGTTTCATTATGTTCTTTCTTAAACAGCTCATACGCTTCCCTAATAATCATACACATGTCTCTTTTGGATCCTGTCATGCTTCCCCGTCTCTATAGCCTTCACTGATTTGAAATCCCTTTTTCATGGGGCTTAAATGCTAATGTCTATAACTTTATCTTTTAGCTCCTGTGGTATCTAATTATTTACTGACAGTCTCTCTTTTTCTTTCTTTCTTTGTGGCTTTCTACAGTATGTCTGCCTAGGTGTACTTGTGTCTGTGTGAATGTGTGGGTGTGTGTGCGCATTTGTTTACCCTCCATTTTTCCCCCAACGTAAGTCTTTCCTCTCCCGGGATTGGAATGGCTCCTTACCCCCTTCCTTAAAACCCTCATCATTTCCTTTTCCCTCTCCTTCCCTTCTGCATGAAGAAGCAACTGGGTTGTGAAAGCTTGTGTTTGTGTGTGTGTGTGTGTGTGTGTGTGTGTGTGTGTGTGTGTGTATTCATTTATTTATTTGTGATGCTGTTACACCTGTGCTCCTTCGCCTGGTGAGTAATCTTCATCTATTTAGGAAGCGTTTTTTTTGCGTCGTGACACAGCTTTTCCAACCGACTGTGCACACTTGTAGGATCCAATTGGTGGTAATGTTCTTGATTGTTTAACAGATTTAGTGACTAATATATCTTTCTTTAATTGACATTACTTCTGTCTTTCCCTATCATTTAGTCTTTTCAACTTAAGTTTCTGTTTGTTTCTACATAGTTCTTTATTTTCACATCTTATTTTATCTCTCTGATGTTCTTGCTGTAGATGTTCTTACCACTTCTCTTCATCTTGCGCTAATCTACATGATACACACATGGCAGAGCCGGTGGGAAGCAGTGTAAACTAGTGGTAGTGTGGTACCATGAAATGGGAGAGAGTACTTGACAGAGAAAGAGAAAATTATTCAATGGAAGGTGTGGAGGCAATAGTGTACTGGAGACTGGAAGGTGTGTTGATTGTGGTTTACAGGGTGTTGGTGCCAGGATGATTACAAGAGATTCTCTGGACCATAAAAATGGAAGTTACTATATATAAAACCAGAGATGAGAAAGCATTTAATAGGCTAGACTAACAGAGGGGCGACATGGAGCAAGACTCCTAACTTAAATCAACAATACTGTACTTTTAATACTGAAGCAATCGTTTTTTCACTATGTCCGAGATGTAGGTATAATTTTGCTGTATTTTACTGCCACTTTGCTGCTTCAGTATCCTCCAAGCAGCTTTCATATTTTTGCTGACAGCTGTGATATAACTTAGCTATTATCTTTTACTCAACATCTAAGGCAAGATATGGCTTTAAGAAACGGACCTTTTTTTTATTCTTATTATTACTGCATGGGTGCAGTGTACACAGTATACATTGTAACATACTGTACGAACACTTCCATAAAATATCGAAACATTCATACTCAAAAGTATCCGCATATTTTATTAGTCATAACGAATAATATCCAAAGACCCACAGCTAGAGACCATTTGACTCATTAGTTCGTAGGAATGTTATAAGAATAACAAAATATCCTGTTCAAAAACAAAATTAAAATCAAAGTTGTCAGGACGCCTATAGTGCCACGCGTCAATGGTCATTTAATGTTAACTACAGCCATTTCACGCAATACCACCAATTATAATCGACATGACCAAAATTTCACAATAGATTTATTGCTGCCAAATTCTCCTGTGGTTTCGACGTTTGTTCTTTTGCGGAATTTGTCAGTGCAAAGACTAACATCCGCTACTAAATATAAACAACTGTTTCCAGTGAATACGTAAAATCTTTATATACTCGTAAAAATTACAAAAGATCTGCTTAGTAAGTAGCAATCTCTAAATCTCTACGAAGCAGAGTGAGTGTAATACACCACAATGTTACGGAATTTAGTAAGGCCTAGGCAATATGACTGCTAAATCTATTTCCAGAAGCACAAGACATGACAAATCTGTGAAGTACTAGACTGGAGAATAAAAAGAGTGAGCATACCATTTAGAGTTGAATCTATTTCGCCACAATATTTATAGCGTTTGTCACTACAAACTTCAAAAACTAGCACGTGTACTTCCTTCGCTTCTGATGCAATTTTCCCTCTTCCTCCTCATGCCTTCTAGCAAAAGCTAAACATTTGAATTGCCAACTACACTTCAGCCCCTTATTAAGATTCGGACTTCATAAATTGGAATAAGTTGTAGATAATACTTCATAAACAAAATAAAACGCCTTCAAAGTCTATAAATCATACGAAATTGCTCTGTATCCGGCGTTATTATCTATTTGTAACCTAAAAATTTTAACTAATGGAGTTCTCAAATTTGGCTATCCTGAAAACGAAGTCAAATCCAATTTGAAATCGCAAATTGAACATAATAGATCCATATCTGTTCTATGAGTGTTTTTAGTATAGTTTTAATTAGTAAATGACACTGCAAAATTACTCGTCAATATATTCATAAGTAAGATCCATAAAAATTAAGTACTGAAATCTTGTGTGTAGTGTTTGTTTTGGCCGCCGCCACTTGCGCCCTCCATCCAAAATAATAAATCTCAGTGCCTCAGCTGAGTGCGATGGCAGGAGAGTTTGTAGACTCAACTTTTGTTTAAGTTTAGATAAGTGTCAGACGAGTCATTTGATTCTGGTGCCATATAGTTTGTGTTGGTGATTGAAGGAAATCTCTGTTGTGTACTTAACAAGTCCGTAAACAAAATAATCTGTTGATTATATTGAAGTGCCTCAGTTTCCACCTAGGGGGCCTACGTGACGTGTGGTTTCTTTGTTTGCGTTTTTTATTTCTGAATAACATTGAAGCTCGCAATGCTCATTACGTGTAAGTGTTTGAATGTTACTATTGACACGCAGAGTTCGGAAATAAAAGACATTAGCATTGCTAACTTAGGTCTGAACGCCGATGAAGAAGCCGATAAGTTTTTCAAGGAGGTAATGTCCATCCTTTTTTTTTTTTTTTTTTTTTTTTTTCTCTCCCCATTACCGTCGGTCTATAACAGATTATTTACGGAAAAATCCTTCTATCCGAAAATAGTGATAATGCACGGCATTGCATAATATTAACATAAATATTTCTTTTATTGCAGACAATATATGCTGTCGAACATGCAAGAATATCAAAAATCCAGTCTTGCCTTGTACAAATCCGATGCGTTGGAAACTGGATAATTAATTTTTGTTTAAATTGTTCAACTAATACCCACGCCATAAGACGAGATAAAGGGGCAGCGTTTATTTTGTTCACCAAAGCTATGCTGGTATGTGTCAGTTCATGTCAAAGATTAAAAGGAAATTATATTGTTTTCTAATAACATTCAATTATAACAGTTTTTTATAAACATTCTCTCTTGTTGGGTATAATATGATTATGTACTGGAATCCAAACCTGATCACTAGTTATTCAGTACCGATAAGACTATCTAAATTGTCTAATGTATTTTGGAATGTATTTGACAAGAAGTTTCTTTGTCATTATGTAAGAATAACTGAGACAAGATTTCCATTTTTAATATTCAGCCATAGACCAGTTGGTATAAATTTCCCATCTTGCAGCATTCTTTCCCCACAGTGAATCTTATGTAGTCATAATTCTAGAAAACATGCAAAAGGAAAGAAAGTATAACAATAGTTGGCCTAATATGTGTAACAACCAGCTTCACCATACTGTTTCATGTCAGTAAGCAGATTATGTTCTGATGACATCTTCTGATTGAGGTGCCTCAACTTTTTGCTAAAGTTCAAATGTATTGCTCATTTTGATGCCCCCCCCCCCCCCAGCATAATAGCTGCCTCACAATCCAGGTGAGCTGGATCCTCCCTCCCACTACCAGCTTTTCTGAACCTATGGTATGGTATGCTACCGGCATCCCCACATAACAGTTGCCATTCCCTGTATCGTACACCTCTCCCAATTCCTGTCACGTCAACTGCCGACTATTGCACAATTTATTCCCTTTCTTTGCTTCTCCCCTTTTTTTGCCTCCCTCCCCTGGTCTGGGTTTGAAATTTTTATTTTTAATATCACCACTTTTACCTTCTTCTCATACAGGACTCACATGATTGGTTACAATGAACAATACATAGATTAATTGGGTTGTCCAAATTAAGTGTAAAATAAATATCAGTTCTCACATTTGCCCCTGAACAGTATTGTGTTCAGTGTCATACCTCATGTGAACACACACTTCTGGTGGCATGTATGTTTGTGTTTCTTACTGCTAGTTGTGACAAACTAGGGTTAAATTGTATGATGCTTCTCACCGGGCTGCAGTGGTTATGTTGGCACCAATGGTAATGACGGCAACTCAGATGACCAATAAATATTTTTGTGACAACTTCAATTAAAACGAAAATTATTTTTTTTCTGATCGGACAAGGCTACATACAAGAACCTGTCAACCGTAGAGCGGGTACAGTATTAATTTTGCTGCGAGTAAAACGAGCAGAAATAACATTTACTCTGTAGCTCATGGAAAAATATTCATGCAATTCTACACTTCATTGTTTTTCTGTTGCCAACATAAGCACTGAAGCCCGGCGAGAAGTGTCGTAATATTTTACCCCAACTAGTGCATTCACTTTTGAGTTGGATTTGTGTTCAACATGTTAGAGTAGACATACACATTTGACACAGAAGTTTTAAATATACTATGACGGCAAATCTGTTGAAACTGTTCCTGTGAGACTGATAAAATAAACAAAAATAATAATAAAATAACAAATTGCTGTAGCCTAATTGTTACTGGAGGTGGGGGCAGGGATCAACCTCTAATGAAGCGGCACATGTCAATTGTAAAAGTTTTACCCATGCTAGTCGGGATACATCTGGGTGGACCATGTAGCACAATTGAGGCTATCAGATCAATAGTGGCCTAACCCACATTTTTGGAGAGTAGGCTTGTGGGACAGCGTACCATATGTCATACAGCATGTGACGGCCGACGCAGGACATAGCTGCAGTATAGACTCACTTGAAGATATCTGCACAGCCGTGAAGTGACATCATCCCTGTAAATGATGATACGGGTGATGAACATTAACACTTAAAGTGTATCTTGTCCAATGTTTGAATAACGTGAGTAAAGCAGTAACGGCCTATCCCACATGATTTGTGTATTACGGCCAAGTACGCCAAAACAATAGTGGCCTAACACATACAAAAAACGGTTTAAAAACGCTATTACAATGTTGTGTATACCACAATCATTGATATACACCGCAATCACTACCTTACACCTCAATTCTGCAAACGTCAATATCTTCCAGTGGCCATTCTCACAAACCAGTGTGATATGGATTGGGCCACTATAGTGCTGATAGCCTCAATTAAAGAATGTGAGTCCACCTTTCTGCTTTAACCTATCACGTCTTCAACATGGTGGCAATGACATATAGCCAACATGGTGACCAAAACAGTCACAAAAAACACCAACAAATGCACATATAAGCACACAAAAATTAGTGAAATGACACTAATGGTACAAGTGCGGGAATGTATGTCTTAAGGAGGGGTTGGGGGAAGGAATATTTTCAAAAGGGGGGGGGACGACTACAAGAAGCCAATCGAAAACACACAAAATACATGAAATAAAAAAAAAAGAACCAAAAAAACTATACATGGAATCATATAGTTCAATTGATCTATAACACACATCAAATGAAGACAGTGATACCAATCAACACCCTTGCAAAAAATAAAAATGAATACTTCAAGTAATATGTATTACACCTAAAATAAAAATAAAAAATGACACTAATCAACCATTGCCCAAATCCCATCAATATTATAATGGTATCAAATTCTTACATTTACTTCAAATGAACACTGCGATACAAATTCAACTGTCCCCTCCAAGCATCAAATGAAAAAGAAATAGTATCAAACACTTCTATTTTCATACCTGTTGGCTGTACCAACTCACAACCAAACTGTTGCCTCCCAACCCCACCTAGACATTGGGCTACACTACAGATGTCTGTCATCACAACCAGTTTCTCAGTTATCACTTTTGTTGGCTTTGCCAGAAGCAATAATCACACCACCTACATGCAATAGGGTTTGTTGCCAACCCACACACGCTATATGGAAATGCCGCTAAAATCCCATTTACATTCATCTGAACCTTATACAAACATTCTCAACTACTAACAACATTGATAGAAACTACTCTACAAAAAAAGTAACGAAATCTTTTAAAAAAACACAAAGAATGTGTTCCAGTGTATCACAATTAAGTTATACCCCCAAAAATACACACACACACACACACACACACACACACACACACACACCGACATCTCAAAATTATAGAGTAATGATATCACCACAAGCTGACATGGATCAAAGCCAACTGATGCAATCACATGCTTCAAATGACCTGACCATTTTTCCCTAACTGCTCATGCTAACACCGTGAAGCATAAATCTTCTGTTTCTGTCTCAGCAGTATGCAGTTTGGGCATAGGCTGTAATAACACCCGAAAGTAAGAGATAATAATAGTAATGGCCGAAAATTGAAGTTGTATGAATGTGATTATCTATTTTTGCGTCTGTCAGCAGCTCATCAAGCCTCTTTACGGTGAGTTGTCTATCCTCCATTACAATTGGATTTTCCATTGTTAAAACTATTTGTGTTTGTTTAATGTATGCTACCATGCATTTCCCACTGCATATTTGGTCTCTCTATTATAGATTCCAACAGCCTCCTTGATGACAGTGCCAATAGTTGAAACATGATGCTGTATTCTCAATTCTTCATCAAAATCTTATGTTTATATATCCAGCTCTGCACAGCCACCACCAATTTTGCTAATTGCTTGTATTACAGGTAGCAGTGCTGTTTGACGTAGCAATTGGCATAAACTGGCCCATGTAATGCTTGCCACACTTGGCAAGGCTGCTATTAATTACCCACACTCTTGAGTTTGCAGTCATCTTTGACAGTTCATAATACTTCTTTCATTTTCATAGGTGATTGGAAGTCAGGTCTGGTTTCTTGCCTGTATAGCCCTCTACTGTAGAATGGCAGTAATGAAATGTGTTGATCCTCTCCTAAAATATTGAAATTATTGTGGCACACTTTGATGACCATTATTTTTTGTACTGAATGGTTGTAATAATGAAATGACAAACAGAAGAACCATGGGTTTGCTAACTGTCAGCAGCCATAGCCAGCTTTTTCATGTAGGACTTTGAAGAACATGTGTTGAATAGTGCACCTTTTATATAACCTGCATCTTCAGGCGTCTTGACAAGACATTTTTAATGTGTTAATCGAACAGAAAGCACATGCAGAGTACTTGTGGAGTGCACATGGGGGTTTTTTAGGCTAGGCGCTAACTCTGATGAGCACTCACCTGTCAGCATTCAAACAGCGAATTCAGGCCACGTTCGGAACAAAAATTCGAACATAAAAAATATTAGCCGCGAACTTACAGAGTGTTAGAAACAAAGTTCCCAAATTTGCAGCGCTGCATGGAAGTTATTGCGCTCAGATAGTTTTAGGCATCGAAAGCTGGCTAAATGATGATGTGGCAAGTTCAGAAATATTTAGCGAAACGTGGAATGTATATCGGAAAGATAGATCTGATACAACTGGAGGAGGAGTGTTCATCGCTGTGGACAAAGATATTGTTTCTACTGAGATCGAGGTTGAAAGTAACTGTGAAGTTATCTGGGCACGTATAACAGGTCTAAAAGAAGTAAAGTTAATAGTTTTTACCGGCCCCCCATTGCTGCTGTAGCAGTTTTAGAATCATTCGAGGAAAGTCTACACCAGGTAGTGCATAGGTATCCGGGCCATGTAATATTGGTCGGAGGTGACTTCAACCTTAAGAGTATAGATTGGGACCTCGCTAGTTACATTTCAGGCGATACAGACAAGCAGTCTTGCGAGCTACTTTTGGACACATTCTCCGAAAACTGTCTTGAGCAGTTAAACCGGCAACCCACGCGCAATGGAAATATTCTAGACCTTATAGCCACAAACAGGCCTGACCTTATTAACGATGTCTGTGTAGAGACAGGAATTAGTGATCATGATATCGTCATAGCGTCGATGGTGACCAAAGTTCATAAACCAGTCAAGAAGGCTAGGAGCGTGTTTTTGTTGGGAAGAGCCGACAAGCAAATGTTACAATCGCACTTAGAAAATGAATGGGCATCGTTTAATTCTGGGACTATGGATGTAGAGGAATTGTGGACTAAATTTAAGTGCATTGTTAATAAAGGGTTAGAAAAATATGTGCCAGTAAAGACGATTAAGGATGGAAAAGATCCACCGTGGTATAATAATAATGTTAGAAAGCTGCTGAGAAAGAAAGGCTGTTGCACTCTCGATTCAAAAAAGAACACGCAAATGATGACAGGCAAAAGTTAGTAGAGATTCGTGCATCTCACACATATCCACATCCAAACACACCTAGGCAGACATGGTGTGTTTGGATGTGGATATGTGTGAGTGTGTGTGTATTTGTTTACCTTCCTTTTTGTCCCCTAAGGTAAGTCCTTCCACTCCTGGGATTGGAGTGGCTCCTTTTCCACTTCCTTAAAACCCGTATCCTTCCCTTTCTCCTCTCCTTCCTCCCTCTTTTTCCCGAAGAAGCCACCACTGGTGGCGAAAGCTCGAATGGTTGTGTGTTTTTGTGTGTGTTTGGTGTTTCTATCGACGAGCCTGTACTTTAGGTAAGTCAAAAATAGTTTTGTAACTCACTTCCTTTGTTTACGGACTACCTTCCTGAGGATTCTTCCAATTAATCTAACTCTAGAATCTGTCTTGCCCATGGATTATTTTATATGGTCGTTCCATTTCAAATAAACCTTTATGTTTTATGGAAGCAACTGCTTCCAGTGTGTGTCCTGCTATTGCATAGTTATATAATAAAGGATATTTCTTTCTATTTAAACACAGCACTTAAACTTGTTTATGTTGAGGCTCAATTTCCATTCCCTACACCATGTGCCAATACACTGTAAATCATTCTCTGTTTCGCTATACTTATCCATTGTTGTTACTTCTTGATAAACTACAGCATCATCTGTGAAAAGCCTCATTGAACGTCTGATGTTATCTACGAGTTCATTTACAAACACTGAAGAGCAACGGTCCCATAACACTTGCATGGGGCACGCCTGAGGTCACTGTAATCTCTGAAGATTCCATTGAGAATGATATGCTGTGTTGCATCCTACAAAGGAGATTACTGGTCTCCAGAAATGGCATAATATTTAGACATAAAATGTGTTCCAACATTCTGCAACTGACCGATGTCAGGGATATATGCCTATAGTTTCATGCATCTGATCGATGACCCTTCTTGTAAACGGGAATGACCTGCGCTCTCTTCCAATCCTTGGTAACACTACTGTAGAGACCTTTGGTACACCACTGTTAGAAAGGAGGCAGGTTCCTTTGCTTAATATGTATACAGTAGATTTGGTATCCCATCAGGTTCAGTGGCCTTTCCTGTGTTTATCGATTTCAATCTGACACTTATTTCAATATCTGCCATTGTATCATTCATGCAGTGGTTAAAAGGAGGTACTACAGCTCAGTCTTCTGTGAAATAGCTATGGAAAAATACGTTAAATATTTCGGCCCTTTGTCTATTGTACTCTGAAACACTCTGATCACAAAGTATCTGGATATATGATTTTGACCCGTCTAGTGATTAAAAATGAGAGCAGTTCGGGGATCTTTCCATAACTGTTACTACCGGTATATTAATCTTTCTTTGTTCTAGTGTGCTGTGTGCTGCATTGATCAGAATCAATAAGCAACTTTACTGGTTGTGGAGGTATTTCCTTAACCTAAAAATCCCACGTGTGCACTTCACATATACTCTGCTACCCTAGTAGCCACTTACTGTGTGTAGCACTTGCCTGACCTATTGAGGGTGATCCTATATTTCTCCACCCATTAGCAGAGGTTGAAAAATTTACACCAAAGGTCACCAAAGAATTGTCTGATCCTCTGATGTAAGCCTTCCATACACATCTAAACCAGAGGACCACGATCTGTTCTGGGGACAATGCTGTAAATCGAAAGCTCCGCTTCTGCCCCACAAGCGAGGCCGAAGGAGCTGTAGATCATCACTGAACCCAAGAAGCAGGACTTGTTGGTTCCAACATGAGCATCAATCTGCAGCCGGGTGCAGTCAGTGCTCTCTATCGCCACCAGCAGAGCCTCCTTCACATCTCCTCCCGTCAAGCAAGCAAGCAGAGTGCACACTGGCATTCTTTCCCGACCTTCCCACTATTTTCCTAAGGGACTCCATCGTCCACCTATCTGTGTATGTCTAGACCTATTCGAAGGGTTGGCCACCGCCGCAACAGACGAGGCAGCCCACGCTAGTTCAGAGATATTATCGGCAGCAGACAACACCTCAAACCTATTGGTCAGGTGCAAAGGGTCATCCTTAAGCCCTATACAGATGGAAACACCTCTTGCACCATGACTGATGTAGCAAGTGAATAGCTTTGTGTTAACAGTTGTCTTGTATGCCGTCTGGTGGCGTGCTATCGCATTGGTACT
The DNA here is from genome assembly GCA_026315105.1 of Locusta migratoria. Taxonomy (NCBI): domain Eukaryota; kingdom Metazoa; phylum Arthropoda; class Insecta; order Orthoptera; family Acrididae; genus Locusta; species Locusta migratoria. The sequence continues at coordinate 222,010,343 of CM048749.1, forward strand.
AAATGGCACACAATCAGATGAAGCTATATTCCCTGCTATATGCCTGCCATTTGATTGTGTACATCTGTGATTGTTTAGGTGTCTGTAGTGCACTGTGTATCCATGGAGTGGTCTAAGGAAGTGATAAACACCCTTATTGATGCGTACAGACACGAAACATGTCATTATGATAGAAAATGGGCTACTTATCACAACACATTCACCAGGAAATCGGCACTCGACAAAATAGTCGATCCACTGAAGGAGGTTAGGTTTTCATCGCATATTGAAATTATAAAAAAGATGAAAAGTCTTTGAACGACCTTCGTGTCTAAACTTAACAAAATCGAAACTTCAATAAAGAGTGGTATGGGATCTGCAGACTTGTAACAACCTACAATGTGGTACTTTAAGAAACTCCTATTTGTGCAAGACTATGTTAGGACAAGAAAAGGAACTTCCAGCACAGACGTTTCATGGGGAAAGCAAGGATTATACTAACAACACTGACGTCACAGAAAGTAATACTTTTGTCTTTCTGTTTCTCCTATGATTAACACAGTAGGTTGAAAGATTAAGCTGGTACCTTAGGTTTGTCATGATGCAATTCACAAGACATGCTACATTATTGTTTACATCTTGTGTCTTGATAACTCAGTTGGTTGTTGTGTCTAGTTTTCATTTGTAAGAATGTGAGTTCGAATCCAGCTGGTGTCACATGAACTTGGGGATGTCTTGCAGTATATCTTGTATCTTCCACAAGTATCCATTCATAGTACATAACAGTGTTTTTCTTTATTTTTCTTGGTCCTGCTAAATAAAGAAATGTCATGAATTCAGTCTCATCCATTCTCAGAAAACTTCTATAGGATTCCTTATTCTCTAACCTGAGTGCATGATGTAATAGGCTGTGTAATTCCTGACCACTGTCATAACATTTTAAAATCCATGGTCTACTGCACAACCTTCTATTGTGCCAATGTATATTTCATCTTCAACGTCTCCAAGATATAACCTCAGTGATGACTGCATAACAGCAACTGCCACTTTTAGTTCATCCATTTTATAAAATAATGTTGCGCCACCTGCAGTCATTGTGTGTTCAAACACAGCTGTCAGATGGCGTGCCATCTCTTGGAGCAAGACATTGTTCCATCTCATTGCACTATTTGTGGTGCAGAACTGTCTCTGTTTGTACAGGGCGTTAGAGTGACTTCTGGTTTCAACTTTTGCCCAGAGTTTCGTGACCCCCTGCATAGTTCACCAATCACCGCCGGGCAACTGTCAACTCACAGGGACTGCAGAAACTGTCGTCATCAGGGACCAGAGATGCTGCAGTAGGCACAAGTGGTACTCCAGCAATTGCATCAGCTGCCCAGGTGAAGATGCAGCCCAGGGCACAAGCCTGAAGGCTGCTGATTGTGGCTAACACAGTCTCCAGCTGCTTGTAGTCAGCTGCGAGCTCCTGCCGAATCTGCACACAACAGGTGCAGTCCCTAGCCATCTCTGTAAAGTTACTTAGAAATACCGTATGTGCCAAAACAACAATACTGCAAACCTCAAAATGAAAGAAAGAAACTCTCATGAAAATTTTTCAAATAGGCGAGAATGATGTTCTCAAAAACAGAAGTATTATCAAATTTAAGAAAAAGGCCGGTAATAAAAATGCAGAAAATTAAACTAACAAAATTTACCAAATACATGAGAACAAATCATTCAAAGATGTTAAGAAAACTGAAGAAATTGACCAGAAATGAAAATGAAGAAAAATTTAAATTATGGTATAGCTCAGAAGTTGTGGCTCTTGCTTTGCCGACTTGCACGCTGCGCGAGTCCAATCCTTTGTTTTGGATTGGCAGCCGCCTCAGTTGCGTGTTGCATACTGATCGTGGGGCACAGTTGACAGACGACTGATAGACGATATGTACAGCTCAGCAGGCAACTGCGCTGGCCACCCCTCAGAAACAAAGAAATGGACTCACCTTGCTCACAACTTGAGAATGCATTTTTGTGCATGGGCCACGACTCCTTGCACAAGCTATGCTTAGAGCTTTGCAGGTATGAGGCAGGCAGCGGCTGGTGCTAGACTCTTATGTAATGGCTTTATGTTAGCATTTTTCAGTCTATCTCGGAAAATATCCTGCTTCACGGAGCTATTACATATATGGCTGAGATTCCTACTTATCTGTTGGGAACAAGCTTTTAGTACTTGCTGGAAATGTAATAAATTCTATGTGAGGTTTTACTTTTAAATGAGTTTGTTGTTTTTCCAATTTTAAAGGGGGAGGTTGGTGGAATTTCAAGTGTATCAAATTACATAGGTATAGCCTCAGCCATTAACAGACGTGCCTCCTCTAATGAATTTATGAGTCATATTTTCTCCACAACATTAAAAAAATAAAAATATTAAGAACATTCTCAAGTTCTGAAGTTTTGGTGGTGAAGTTTTCATTCTGTTTGACGGTAATACAGTCTTCCTGTATTTTTGGTTGCTCTGTTTCCCTTTCAATAATATTCCAAATTGTTTTAATTTTATTATCAGAGGTACTAATCTCAGACATGATGTGCATGATATGAACGTATTGATTACTTTTCTTAATGTGGCACAGTGGTTTCAAAATAATGTATATGACTGTTTCTGGGTCATTAATCTGTCTTGGTGTTAGAAACAGTTCTCTTTTCCAGTTAAAAGATATTTTTATTCCTTTGGGAAACAATGCTTTTTACATGGTTTCTTACAGTTTCTTTTATTAAGTTTTCAAATACACACACAAATGTATCATGAAATAAGTTTTAAATTAGCTTTGGGTGCCTTGTAGACCCCATCCCAGTCTATCTGCTGTAGGCTTATTTGAAATTAGTAACCGTTAAATCATTAATTGACGGAAGACTGCTTTGAATGAATGTATGGAGCTATGTAATATACTGTAAGTAGCTGAGCACCATGGTTAGAAAAAACCATTCTCAACATGACAAGCATTTATGTTGCTAAATTTATCTTGGCCTATAAAAAAGTTATCTTTAGTGCGCTGCTGTCCTTTAGTATCAGAATAAGAAAATCAATGATAGACGTCAAATTGAAAGAACTGAGTAATGCTTAGAGATTAGCTTTCCTATTACACTCTTCCAAGAGAGTAAACATTGAAATGGCCACAAATTATAATTTGTTTCCCCCTGTCTGACAGATGGCACAACAAGGAATCTAAGTTTTTCCAGAAACAGCTGAAAATTTCCTGATGAGGACCTATACACAGTAATTATAAAAGTGCCATCATGTGGTTTAAGCTCACAGGCACATGCTTCTATATGTAGCTCTACACACAACTCTTTGCTTCTGAATTTGTCACTCAGCGATAACTTTTAACACATGGAGTACCAGTTTCCAGAATGTGGAGCCACTTACTTATAGATCTTCACAGACAGCCTTTTGAAATTTATTTTGTGACACTTTTTCCTTGGTAGATGATAGTTGCTTCTCTGCTTTGACAATATTTCTTAAAACAGTTACATAATGCTCATAGACAGCTCAAACTCCTCATGTGATCAAAAAGTATTGACCATGACAATTGATAGAAAGCCCCAATGATGCCCACCATTATTGCTACAAAATATTTGTATGCAGTATTATTTGGCAGTCATTGTGCCTTATTTGTGGTATCTTTTCTTGACTTTCCATTTCTGAATAAACACCATTGGGAATTCATTTCGTAAAGAGGCCTTTTCTCTTGTAGTCTACAGTATAGCAGTTTTCAGTACTATCTGTAACAAGGAAACCTTCATGTCTTGGAAATTCAGTTTGGGATGAGACTTCACATGTTAGTAGTTGTGTCTAGGGTGTCAACTCAGAAGTTTTAAAGCACACTAATCCAGAAAATTCCAAGAGAAAGTGCTCCATAGTTTTAATGGCAGCACACGTACCACAAGTAGAGTTGGCACCTGATGGTGTACTGCCACATCAAATGGTAGTGTCATCATCATGCCATGTGGGTGATCCATGTTTGAACCTACCCTCAAGAAGCATTTTTCTAATTACTTGTTTTAAAACTTATTATCAAGCAAATCATAAATAATTTAATTTGGCTTTTGAAAAGGCTGCCACAGCTACTTAAAATAAGAATTACACTCATGTTTTCTTTTTAGTAATTTGAATAATGTCAAATGCATTTTTATTGTTTGTAAATTAATTACCTCTGTCACAGTTTCTGGATGGAGTTTCAATCATATAAAATTTTTCACAATATCATGTTTATTTGTCTATTTTGTTTTTTATGTGCAAGCAGCACATTGATAAATTCATAAAAACATTTAAAACAAAAAATATGTAGGCATCTTATGTAATCAATGAAGGACGATTGTTTATAGTAACAACATTTTTCAAAATATCTGAGGAAAAGCATGCGTCATTGACATTTCTGAAAACTTCTCTTTCATTGGAATGCGTAGACATTAACCAGACATTTCAGATCATTTCTTTAAAAATTGGTGGTGATAGCTGATGATTGACTGCAGATTGTATTTATATGCAGTCTTGACTCTTCCTTATTGTTTACCTGTTTGTATACAAACAATATGACAACATATATGCTCTGATTTTCCATGAAGGAACTAGTTCCACAAATTTACAGTTAGTGTTTATAATCTCCCCAAAGCTTATAATATTGTCTAACTGTGTAGCAAAATTTTGATGACCATAGTATTAAATACTTTAATCTACCTACATTAATTGTAGAATGCATTTCAAATTATTTGACTTCAGATTGCAATTAAAATTTTCATTACCTGCAACTGTCACTTCATAAATAAAATAAATTACTTTATGGCGTGATGATAATATTTTATATCATAATTTTATTTAAAAATTGCTATAATTTTTAAAACAAAAAATAGAAATAAAATGCTTCTCCCAGGTAGGATCGAACCCTGTCATACACATGACAGTCAGTCATGCTACTGCCTGAGCTATTTTGACATTCTGCACCATGTGTCACACTGACTAGAATGTAATACTTATAAAACGTAAAGAATGTTGGACTTACCAGGCGAGAAGGCACCGGTTTGTTGACACACAAATAAAAATAAAAACACACACACACAAAAAAAATTGAGATTTCGCAATCTAAGGTTGCTTCATCAGAAAGAGCAGGGAAGGAGAGGGAAATGGAACAGATGTCATTCCAATCCCGGGAGAAGAAAGACTTACCTTGGGGGATAAAGGATAGGTAAACAAACACACACACACACACACACACACACACACACACACACACACATATACATGCACACACACCAAGGCAGACATGTGCAAAATGTAAAGAGCTTGGACAGAGATGCCAGTCGAGGCAGAGACTCTGTCCACAGATTGGAGCAAAGATGTTGTAGAATGTAGGGCGGGAATTTCAAACTAACGAAGGTTGAGACCTGATGGGCAATGGGAAGATAGAATATGTTGAAGGTAAAGTTCCCATCTCCAGAGTTCTGAAAGGTTGGTGTCAGTGGGAAGTATCCAGATAACCCAGACGGTGTAACACTGTGCAAAGATGTGCTGGCCATCCACCAAGGCATGCTTAGCCACAGGGTGATCCTCATTACCAATGAACACTATCTGTCTGTGTCCATTCTTCCAACAGGACAGTTGGTTGCTGGGGATTCCCACATAGAAGGCATCACAGTGCAGCCATGTCAGCTGGTAAATCATGTTGGTGCTGTTGCAAGTGACTCTGTCCTTAATTGTATACACCTTCCGGGTTACTGGCCTGGAATAAGTGGTGGTGGGAGGATGCATAGGAGGACAGGTTTTATGTTGGGGGCAGTTACAGCCGATAGGGAAGGTGGTTTTGGGATTTCATAAGGATGGACTAGGAGGTTACGGAGGTTGGGTGGGCGGTGAAAAGACACTCTCGGTGGACTAGGAAGGATGTCATGACAGTTGGATCTCATTTCAGGACAGGATTTAAGGAAGTTGTATCCTTGTTGGAGAGCCACATTTAGAGTCCACTCCAGTCCTGTCAAGTACCCAGTGACAAGAGGGGCACTTTTAGTGTCCCTCTATGGGAGGTTTTGGGTGTGGGGTGGGGGGGGGGGAGAGGAAGTGGCCCTGGTATTTACTTTTGTACCAGACCAGGAGGGCAGCTGCGGGATGTGAAGGCTGTCATCAGGTTATTGGTGTATTGGTTCAGGAATTCGGGACTGGAGCAGACTCGTTCACCACAAAGATCTAAGCTGTTGGGAAGGGACCGTTTGATATGGAATGGATGGCAACTGTCTGTTGGTGGGTTTAATGTGGATGGATGTGTGGAGCTGGCCATTGGATAGATGGAGGTCAAAATCGAGGAAAGTGGCCTGGGATTTGGAATAGGACCAGGTGAATCTGATGGAACCAAAAGAGTTGAGGTTGGAGAGGAAATTCTGGAGTTCTTCTTCACTGTGAGTCCAGATCATGCAGATATCATCAATAAATCTATTCCAAACTTTGGGTTGACAGGCTTGGGTATCCGAGAAGGCTTCCTCTAAGTGTCCCATAAATAATTTGGCTTACGATAGGGCCATCCTGGTTCCCATGGCTGTTCTCTTTAGTTGTTGGTATGTCTGTCCCTCAAAAGTGAAGAAGTTGTGGGTTAGGGTGAAGCTGGGGCTGAGGTGATAAGGAAAGAAGTTTTAGGTAGGGTTGCAGGTGGTTGGCGTGAAAGGAAAGTATTCCAACACAGCGAGGCCTTAGGCATGTGGAATATTTGTGTATAGGGAAGTGGCATCAATGGTTACAAGGATGGTTTCTGGGGTAACAGGCTGGGTAAGGATTTCTGGGAATAGAGAAAGTGGTTGGTATTTTTGACGAAGGATGGGAGATGGCACATAATGGGTTGAAGGTGTTGGTCTATCTAGGCTGAGATTCGTTCCGTAGGGACTTGGTAACAGGCCACAATGGGGCGGCTGGGATGTTTGGGTTTGTGAATCTTGGGAAGTAGGTAGAAGGTGGGGGGTGTCGCTGGGGTCATGAGGTTAATGGAGTAAGGAGAAAGATTTTGTAGGTGGCCTAAGGCTCTGAGGATTCCTTGAAGCTCAGCCTGGACATCAGGAATGGGATTGTCTTGACAAACTTTGTATGCGGTACTGTTGGGAAGCTTATGTAGTCCCTCAGTCACATACTCCCACCGGTCAAGTACCACGGTGTGGATCTCTTGTCAGCCGGGAGAATGACGATGGACCAGTCAGCCTTCAGATCATGGATAGCTTGGGCTTCAGCTGTGGTGATGTTGGGAGTTGGATTCAGGTTTTTCAGTAAAGATTGAGTGCAAGTCTGTAAGTGAGAAATTCCTAAAGGTTTGAAGAGGGTGTTTTTGAGAAAGAAGAGGTGGGTCTCACTGTGACCAAGGACGGAACTGTTCTAGGCAAGGTTTAATTTGGATATAAGACGCGTTTGAGTTGGCTTTAACTTTGGAGCCCTTTTTCTCGGATTTTTCAGGGTAATACACATTAAAACTTCTATACTATGGGAATATCAATGATGGAGTATAGGTAACAACTCACCATACAGTCTTGCTGAGCTTCTGACAGACACAAAAATAGATAATCCCATTCACACATCTTAAATTTTTGGCCATGGCCTTCGTCAGAAAAAGAAACACACACATTCATGCAGTCACTCAGACAACTATACACACACAACTGTCATGTCTGGCCACTCCAGTTTCTATGAGTGGACACTAACATGCTACATCTCATCCCAAACTGAATTTCCGAGACCTGAAGGTCTCCTTATAAGATATGTAGGACTTTGGTACTTGGTATCCTTGTTCTCATTCCTTTCCAAGATGACATTTGCTTTCTGCCATATATCTGGTTCCCTTAAACATACGCTGTAAAGTTAGCGCAATTGTAAACTTGTACTGATCTAATAATGGCAACTCCAGGTTGGAATTCAACAATATAATATGGACAATTTACAAATAACTGCAAAGACGTTACAACGAGCTGTGACAGGCTCATAAAAAAGACATATGCATACAACACTTAAGCTATCGGCCATGACATCCTTCAGAATTTTTTATGTGCCTGTCACAGCTCGTTGTTAAACTTTTACTGACTTATTAATGCAATAGTGGGTCACAGATGAACCATGTGTGTGGTTGAGTATGGTAGCTGGTGCCTGCCACAGGGATTATGATTTTGAAGGGGTGCAAGAATCAGTTATGTCCAAGGTTTATCAAGAGTGGTTGTGTGAGGATATCAGAGTCCACAATAGACAAATTATTAGCCATCCAGTAACCCTCAATGAGCGTGACTACTGGCATCTGCATGTGATTGTCAGTAGTGTAGAAGGCAGTTGTGCAGCAAAGGGGCTCTTGAAAGGTGCCCATATGTTCAGCTGCTCGGGTACCACCTCTATCCACATTTGACCTTCCAACACCTGTATTGTTCTGTAAGTTTCAAGTTGATAATGCACCACCCTGTCATCCCCATGCTGCCTGGGAATGGTTCCAGGAGAGATCAAAAGACTGAGGCGGCCACCTAGGAGTCAAGATTTTTGAACCTCATCAAGCATATCTGAGATATTGTGCGGCACAGGCTCCGTGCCAGAATTGTCTGCCTCTCTGCAAATGATTTTGACAGCTGCATCCAGGGGAGTATCATGGACTTACATGCCCACTTCTGTGGTGTTTCACAGGGCCAGAGAAGGCCCCATATGATATTGTGTATCTATCCCAGGACATTTGTCGAGTCAATGGATATGTGTGTGAAATACACACAAAACTGCAGAACTAAGTGGTTTATTCCTTTTTAGTTTTGGGATTTCTTTTCTCACTTCCTCTCCTCACCGCTCCCCCCCCCCCCCCGGCCCCCCAAAAAAAATAAATAAATAAATAAATACAAAAAATAAATAAATAAAAATAAAATAAAAGAAAACATGGATCAACCATCCCATCTTCACAGTATGGTTTCCTACTACTGTTTTGAGATTGACTGTCATCATTAAATTGGCCTTTTGTGGTGTCTTCTGGAAAGTGTGTGTGTACAAATTTATGCCACAAATAGTCTCCACCTTGCTCTTCTTGGCTGTGGCACACTCTTTAAATTGCTGTTTAAGCTCTTTATATATACCCAGTCTGTGATAACATTTCTCTCTCTCTCTCTCTCTCTCTCTCTCTCTCTCTCTCTCTCTCTCTCTCTCTTTTTTTTTTTTTTTTTTCTTCATAATGTGGCCTTTTGGTAAACGCCATTCTGACTTTAATCCTCAGTTTTTGAAGTTCCATGTTTGTCTTACTAGTTAAATAAATCTAATCAGTAAAGCTAAGGATATTACAATCTGCTTCATATTACTTTTATGTTATTTGTTTCAAATTTTTGATAATGAATATCATTTTGTTCAACAAATTTCCATGAAACATGACATCAAAGTTTCATAATTTCATTTCTTCTTACACCTTTGCGTATACCATTCATATTTCATCGTCAAAGTTAAATAACTTTACAGAATAATTTCACAGAAATATTTCCCCTCTTTAATCCAAAAACATTCTCGGCCACATTTGTATCTGTGTACCTAATTATGGTATAGCAGGCAAAAACTTGTTATATAATTCATGTTGTTGAATATTACACTCTAGTCCTGGATGTTCCATTTATAAATAAATTTAACCACACAAAATAGAGAGTAAATAAAATAGTTTCAGGTTTACTATTTAATTTTTAATTTGTCCCCCTTAAACATCCAAAAAATATTTAATTTTTAAAAGCTTGTTTAGTGATATGTATGACTTCAAACAGTTTTTAGAATTAGGTTTAAGATGATGCTATCACAAAAGAATTCTAAAAAAAATTGTCTTTAAAATTACTGTGTAATATTTTACCACTTTACAGACTGACCAGGCAGAGATAACTGCTCTGAAAAAAGGTGATAACTGTTCACCAGCATTTCGTATAATTGTCAACCACAGTGTTGAAAGTGCAAACTCCAAGGCACTGAATTTTTCAGGTGAGTTAGTGATGAATTATTAATGTGATTACTTTGTTGCTATCCTAAAAGAGCCAAACTATTTTTGTATTGGAAGATTTAGTCAGCAGTTCTAGAGTGAATTATGAAGGAAATAAGGAACATCTATCTATCTCTTTTGAAGAATACTTTATCATCTCTGTGGAGAATTTCCATTTGTAATCATATGCACAAATGACTATCATTAGCATGTAGGCAGAATCTGCTTTCATCATTAACGACCACAGACCACTATTCATCTTCTAAGTGATCCTTTGATACCAGTTGATCCTTGAACATCAGTACTGTGGTGTGAATGGATAAAGGCTAGACATGTGCATGTCCATAGTCCCATTGCTTGTTTGTGTTTACACTTCTGTATGATCTGTCACTGCTGCTCATCTGACATGATGATCTTGGCAGACGTGTGTTGAGTGGTTATCCAAAACATATTTTATTGATATGGGAATGTTCTCGTCAGCCAGCAAAGTTGCACAACTACTGCAGCATGTTCAACAAGTGTGTCAGTTCTCCGGAAGAACCATACCACCACTTGGTAGCACAAGTGCACCTCTATGGCATGGCACTTGTTTGCTTCACACCTTAATATCACACAGAGCCTCAGGGTTGCAAACATTTTTTTATTTAAGGGTACACACAGATGGCACTCGGGCAGCTATTCTCTGCAGTATCTCTTGGTGGACAACACTGAAACCATTAACTGCACTTCTACTATTCTCCCAAGTTGTGTTTGCATTCACTGTATTGAATTAGACATCAGCTTTCCAGGCTTACTTTTTTTTGGGGGGGGGGGGGGGGGGGGAATTGTATTATTTTTTAACAGCTCAAAAAATTGTGAAAATTAATATGATTTGATAGAATATGCCCTTTCGCAACAAGCAACTATTAAAAAAAATTTCAAAACCACTAATTTAATTAATTAACATGTTAGGGTGATTCATTTGTAAAGAATGTGTCAGCTTTTCTCCCCCCCTCCCCTTCGCCCAATCTGAGCTTGTGTTCGCCTCGCAGTCTCTTACAAGCAGATGATGATAGAACTTGTTTACTTTATATTTTGACTAAGAGCAATGTTGCAGTTTAATCTCAATTTTAATCAACATGACCACATTGTAGGATTTATACGACCAGATTATGGCATAGCCCATCGAAAGTGGTCGTCAGTAAATTAATCAATCATATTGTGATCTTGGCATTTTGCTTTTGAAGATAATTAATCTATGCAGATTGCCTCCATCTTTTGATGCCAGGTAATTTTATTAAGTCATTGTTGCTAAATACTACCATGAATTATTTACAGACGATTAAAAAACTGGTGAATCCAATCTTGGGGAAGATCAGTTTGCGTTTAGGACAAATGCAGGAAAAAGTTATGCAATACTGACATTATAATTTATTCTAGAAGATAGGTAAAGAAAAACAGGTTTTAGCTTTTGTAGATTTGGAGAAAGCTTTTGACAATATTGACTGGAAGACTTTCAAATTCTGAAGGTAGCAGGGGTAAAATATAGGGAATGTAATGTTATATTCTACTTGTACAAAAACCAGGCATTTGAAAACTCAGAGCATGAAAGGAATGTAGTGATTGGAAAGGTGATAAGACATGACTGTAGCATTGTAGCCTTCCCCTCCCCACCTTTTCCCCCAATTTGAATATTGAGCGAACTGTGAAGGAATGCAAAATTCATTGTGAAGAAAGTAGTTTGCCAATGACATTGTAATTCTGGTAGAGACAAAAAAGGGACCTGAAAGAGCAATTGTATGGAATGGACAATGTCTTGAGAGGAGGCTATAAGATGAAGGTTAACAAGGGTAAAACAAGTGTAATGGATGTAGTTTAAGAAAATCAGATGATGATGAAGAAATTAAATTAGGAAGTGAGACAATAAAAGTACTAGATGAGTTTTTATTTGGGTAGCAAAAAACTTCTGATGGCCGAAGTAAAGAAGATATAAAATGCGGAATGGCTATTGATTTATGAAGAAGCAAAATTTGATGACATCCAAAATTAATTTAAATCTTTAAAACAACTGTCTGGAGTGAAGTTTTCTATGGGAGTGAATCATGGAAGCTAAGGATTTCACACAGAAAGGTAATAAAAACTTTTGAAAAGTGGTGCTAGAGACAAATGCCAAAGAAAGATGGGCAGATCACCTGACTGATCAGGAGTTACTGAACAGAATAGGGAAGGAAAAAAAGTTTTCGGCATACCTTGACTACAGGAAGGGATCGATTGGTGGGACGATGTTCTGAGACATCTTGGAATCGACAGTTTAGTATTGGAAGGAAGTGTATGGATGTAATAATCAGAGGGAGGCTGAGACGAATACAGTAAATAGGTTTCAATGGACGTGTGTTGGCGTTCTTATCAGAGATGAGGCTTGCACAGGACAGGGTAGGGTAGTGTGGAGAGCTGCAGCAAACCAGTCTGCACACTGATGGTGACCACAACAACAATGGACCTTTTATCCTATTTACATTATGTCAACATTTATAATCTTGATTATTTATAGCAGAGAGTATTTTGACATAACTCTAGTTAATACAGCAAACTGTTAATAGTTAATTAATTAAGGGGTAACAATACATTGTTGTGTCAATTAATAAAAATTGTTTATAAACACATTATTACCCTGGACTATGGTGGGTGCTAACATTTGCAAAAAAAATACTCTTGCTTTCTCTTGGCTAGATGTACAAAACTGGCAAATAAAGTATTTGATCCCAGGGAAGTCTAGGCAGTAAGAATTTGTATCATATATTTCAGTTCACTAAGAAGTGGGCTCTGGATGGGCTATTCCTTTTACAACTTTCAGCATAGGCATGTGCAAGAATGCCAACCTCACTTCGCTCTGATACTCCATTTGTTGTGGAATTTTTTGAACACAGCTCATATATCTACATAATGCTGACTAAAAGGTGTATTTATACCATACTGAGTTTCTTTATTGCATTTCAGCATCACAACAGCCCACAGGAACAAAGACAGCAATATCTGCTTTGCAGCAGCAATTAGCAGATGTGATTCAGCAGGAAACTCTACGCATTGATGAAGCTGTGCGTTGCTTCCAAGAACAACAATATGCAGCTTTGGAAGAATTTAGAGAACGAGCACACAGGGATCACAATGCTCTTGTCAAGTAAGAACCTCACAGATAAAATAATATCTGCGTATATAGACTGCTTTGTTTGTTTCTATCATATTTAGTGCTGAAAGATTACTGAAAAGAAATTTCTTTTTGTAATAGCTATATTCTAATATGCAGCTGCCTGTAATATTTTATTAGTCAGCTGTGTAAGCAGTATTCCTGTATAAGAAAAACTAATTGCCTCATGTGAAGTACTAACATTTGGTCATTTAGATGTCACATAAGTTGAAATGTATCCAATTCATGGTATTCTGAATGACTTTCCTACAGTGCAATTTTTTTTTCCAAATGGTTTTACAAGTGTAAAAGTATGCAAGTATCTACAATTAAATGGAAATGTCCAAATTTGACAACTATTTCAGATCATTTGATGCATACTCACCAGATCACCATTAAATGCTCACAGCAGACACTCTTTGACAATGTGTTCTATGGATTGCTTCTCTATTCCACAATCACAGTCAGAAGATGGAAGGAAACCCCACTTCTTCATGTCGTAATCACACCTTCCTTGACCCAATCTGATGTGGTTCGTGGTAGATAGAATCCTTCAACTTTCTTTGATATTTGTAGTGGATGTAGTGTGATGGATGTTCATTCCAGTGTTCTTGCCACTTGGTGGTCATGTTGAAGATGCTGATAGTTTCTGTGTCACCCCAGGATGGTTTTCCTTATTTGAGATGACACGCTAGGGGATCTTGCAGAGCATTATACTAGGGATCCTTGATGTTCTTGAACAACTTTACCTTAGATGCTCCCCTCCTTAGATCTTGCAGAGCATTCTTAGCCAGGACAGGTAACCACTGAATGGGTGTAGATCTAACAGTTCCAGTGATAATTCACATGGCTTCATTAAATTGGGCATCAATTTTTGTTGTGTGGGTGTTTTCCAGCACTAGCATACAGTATTCTCCAGCAGAGTACACAAGTGCAAGAGTGACAGAGCATAGGCTATTGGTGTCCATGCCCCAGTTGTTTCCAGCAATCTTGCAAAGTAAGTTCACTCTCAAGCAAGTTTCTTCAAAAGTTAAGCACTGTTCTTTGAGTGTCGAGGACTGCTGTAAATTGATATGTTTGTATATGGGGTTGTATAATAATGGAAAGTCTAGGTTGGAATTAATAATATAGTAATAAGGACAGTTTACAACTCACCGCAAAGACATGGCGAAGAGCTACGACAGGTACATAAAGTGTTGTATGTGTGTGTCTTTGGTATGTGCCTGTCACAGCTCGTCACCATGTCTTTGCAGCGAGTTCTAAACTGTCCATATTACTATACTACTGTATATGGGGTTGCAGTTGTGTAGCACTCAGATTCCTTCAAAAGTCACATTGCCTTTGGGCTTCTTTTTATTCAGGTGGAATGAAGTAACCTCAATTTTATTTGGGTTAGGTTTAAGTCTTCACTTATGGAAGTAATCACTTAAGCAGGTCACTCATCAGAACGTGTGCTGGGTGCTTTAGGTCTTTACTCTGAATGCAGGCATCTGCATACTATATTTTCATGGAATCCATGTCTGGCATGTTGTGGATATCTAAGTTAAACAGGATGAGAGCTAGAACAGAGCCTTGGGATAGGCCATTATTTATCATCCTCTATCTGCTAGATTGACTGCGCAACGGTTAGTACTGGCTAATTCCTCCGTCAAGGTGCTGCTACATGGCAAGTATGCAAGAGAACCTGTTTCCTTCAAGAATACATATCTTAAAACCGTGTATTTGGTAGAACATCAAACTGCAATTTTCTTCCTTTCCTTTACTTCTGTTGCATTAATCTTCAAGATAAAGGGATCACATGAGACATTTTTTCCCCGTTATAATAAGTAGCATTTCTTGCTTTCTGCTTTGTTAAGATATTTATTTCTCATTTATCTTCTTCCCAGATGTTATGTAGGATCAGTGAGCACATTTTATCTTCTTTTAGTTGGTTAGTGGATGGAAGGGAGCAAATTACAAAGGTCATTGGTCCCTCAACTCTTGAAAGTTCATGCCTCATGAATGATTACTCTGCAAATCACGTAATTTTGGGAAACAATACGAGGGAGCAGTTAATCACAGTTTGTGGTATTCTTTTCCAGTTGAGAAAGTTTCTCAGTATTGGAGGGCCATTGGTTTTGTTCTACTTCTTTTTCTGCACATGTTACGGAGTTGTAATGAACTTAATGTTATGTCTCCAGTTCTGTAGGATACACTATTGCTTTTCCATTGAAAATTTTTTAATTGTAACTCATTGGGAATTTGTATAAGCATTTGTCTTCAAACCATCTCACATGCATGCAATCATGTGTTACCAAAATATTTATTATGAGATATCTAATTTTAGTTTGGCTGACATGGTCAGTGATTTAATGTGTAAACTGTCTTGTTGGCAAGTGTCTATAATAAGTCAGACATTCTACTAAAGTGTAAATGGTAATGTGGTTTTATGGATAGTACTGTGTGTAAACGTAAACAAAATCTAATGGAGTACAGGCAAAAATCAGCAAATTTGGTCTAAATGTCTACGTATTTGATTAAAACATTTGGTTTAAATGTGGAATCAAGCTACAATTATCAATTTTCTTTAAATTTTCTAAACTAACTTGTGCCATAACATAGGTAATTAAGATGATGCTCAGTTTGCTTGTTCAATATTTTCCACATCAAACAGGAGTCTTTAATAATGATTTTCAATTTTTTTATAGATTTCAATTGACTTTTCACTAAGTACTTCGCCCTTACTTACTGTCTAGGTCCTTTATCCTACCATTGTTGGTTCAGACCTGGAAGTACTTCAGAGCTGGAAGTAAGGAGCTTTTTCACTTTGGTTTTGAAAGTCCAGACAAGGCACTTGACTTCCCCATTTTATTGAGGATGTACTGGGGGATCGATGATGTGATTGATGTTGTGCTGGGTAGAAAAGTCAGTAGAAGTGAATTGTGGTCTGTTATCCAAGACAAGGGTGTTGGGTAAGCCTTCAAGAGAAAAGCTTTTGGCGAGTGCCGCCATAGTTGCTGCTGCGGAAGGAGATGCACAACGAGATGGGTAAGCACCAATGACCAGGAGCCAGGAAGTGCCCAGAAAAGGGCCCGCAAAATCAATATGTTTGCGTTCCCATGGGTGCCTAGGGGCAGGACAAGGTGACTGAGAAGTCTTTGGTGCCGGCGTGTAGAGGCACAGATGTTGCAGGCAGCAACCATGTGTGCAATGTCCGCATCAATGCCAGGCCAGCGTCTTTGTGGAAGACACTCCCCAGTGTCCCTGGTGAAGAAGTCGGAGTACTGCCGATAGCAGAGATACTGAAACGACCATGCATGGCAAAGTGTCGTTGGTGGCAAGCAGAACAATGCCATTATATGATGTAAGGTGAAAATGGGATCAGAAGCTTTTCCAGGCGGGCAGTCTGGTCAGCCTTTAGTGATAAAGCCAATAACACAGTGGAAAACAGGATCTGCCTCTGTGGCCTCAGTAAGATGATACCCCGTAGTAGGAAAACCCTCAACTATGTATCGCTCTGCCTCATCCAGATGAAAACAGCAAAGTTCGTCCCTGTAGAATGTGAGGTCAGGACCCACAGTTAGAGGGGATAAGGTGTCAGCATTGGCATGCTGGAGCCGTAGGATGGAAGTGAATTTCTTAGTTGAAGTGGGACAGAAACATAGTCCAACGTTGAAGTCTGCGGCTATCTTGTCTAGTAGAGAAGCTATGAATGGAAAAAGATAGACCAGAGGTTTGTGATCTGTGATGAGATGCAATTTGGCTCCATAAAGAAACACACCAAACTTTTTCAAAGCATAAATGATGGCCAGGGCCTCTTTTTCTATTTGTGGATAGCGTTGCTGAGAGGCGTTCAGCGTCTTCAATACATATGCAATGGGACATTCAGAACCATCCGGATATTTTGTGTGCTAGAACACTGCCTATCCTATGCTGGAAGGCATCAGCAGCCACAATGAGCAATTGACCAGGACAATATGTAGCAAGACAAGGTGCCTTCTGAAGAAGATAAGATTTGAGGTGTTGAGAGGAAGCATCACAGTCATCAGACCAATGAAAATTCACATTCTTGTGGAGAAGACAATGTAATGGATGTGCAATTTCTGCCACCTACGGTAAAAACATATGGTAATACACAATTTTTCCAAGAAAGGCCTGAAGTACTTTGACCGTGATGAGGTGAGGAAGAGCATTGGTAGCAGCTACATGCTCTTTAAGAGAGCAAATGGCATCTGTGGAAAGTTGAAACACCAGGTAAATGATGGAGGGTTAAAAGAATTTCGATTTTTGGAAGTTGCACTTGCAGCATGTGGATTGAAGAAGTGAGAAAATTGTACATAAATTTAGAAGGTGTTCACCCATAGTGGTCCCTGTGATTACAGTATAGTCTTGATAGTTGATGCATCCTGGAACAGTAACAAGAAGTTGTTCCCAAAAAATGTTGAAAAATTGCAGGTGCATAGGCGAAACCAAATGGTAGCCGTTGGTATTGATATAATCCAAAAGGTGTGTGCAATGCAAGGAACTGATGAGAGGCTTCATCTATAGGTAACAGATGATAAGCTTCTGAAAGGTCAATTTTTGAGAATAACTGGCTGCCAGCCAACTTCGAAATCAACTGTTCATGGCATGACATGGGGTAAGTGTCAATGAGGCACTGAGCATTCACCAAGGCTTTGAAATTTTCGCAAAAGCGGAGACTGCCATTAGGTTTGTGGACAACCACCAAAGGCGAGGCCCACTCGCTGGAGATTATTGGAAGCACGACACCTGAGACTGTCAACCTGTCCAATTCTTGCTTCACTATGTCCCGCAAAGCCACTGGGAGGGGCCATGCCCAAAAGAATTTTGGCCAGGCCTTTTGCTTCAAAGTAATGTGTGCCTCAAAATTGCCAGCGTGACCCAAGCCAGGCAGAAAGAGCAGAAAAAATTAATCCAACAAGGACTCCCAACTGTGAGGCATCAGAAGTTGTTGACTGTGTCATCTACCAAAAAGCAAAAAATGCGAAATGTGTCATACCCAAATAAATTCTCGGTGCATGTGTGATCAACCACAAAATCGGACGACAGACTTGTAAGAGATGTTGACATCCATCTGACCCAGTAAGGAAATCTGTTGACAGTTGTAGATATGTAAACATAGTGAAACAGGAGACAGTCAGGGGGAAGGGGGGACCCCAGCAGAAGGTATGTATGTGACGTAATACTAGTGGCAGCAGATTCTGTGTCAACTTGCATTTTAACATCCTTGCCGAACATTTGAACAGTAAGGTACAATTTTAGGATTGTAACTTTTTGCGATCTGCAAATGGAAGATATATGTTTTTTTTTTTTTTTTTGCAAGTAGCCCAACTTTGGGGACAGTTGTGCCGTGAATGATGGGAGAAACATCGTGGGCACGTAGGCTTTATATTGTTCTGTTGCCTCTCTGTGTTGCGCTGTGTTTATCATCTCTGTGGAGAATTTCCATCAGTAATTGAATACTGTAATTTTTTTCTGTCTGGGATTACTTTTCATTTTTTCTTAAGTATGACTTAAATGTTTAAATTTTTTTCCAAAATAATATAATAAACATTCTAAATGTCCTTCCTTATTTGGGGGTACACCTTTACCCCAGTTCAGCAGACCTGTCAGTGGATAAAAGTGTAGCATACCAGGCTTAAAGCAACAGTTGGAAAATTGCCTCCTGCAAACTGTGGATTTTGCTATCTCTGAATGTGCCAAAGTGTTTCCCTCACTGACTTGAACAAAAAATCCTAGAATAACATAATGCTGAAACAAGTACAAAAATCTTACATGTTTGTTTTATTCGTACAAAGAGAGAGATTCTTAGATGATTTGGTGGAGAGAAAATACTGTAGACATCCCGTGTTTTCTGTCTCAATTCAGTGAAATTTGTAGTGAATGTGAACATTAATTATAGTATCTCATTATACAAGAGCTTCTTTCTATCTTTCTACAATCAGCAAACTGATGTGACCTCCACTGTAGTTGTTTCAACTTGTGTGGTATGTTCACTGGACTTCCAATAGTTTCATTGGTACAGAACTAACATACAAGTTATGGACAGTAAGACAATCTTCTCGGGCCACACCAGCCAGATGTAGTGTTCATTTGTGTTTGTGTGCGAGTTGTGACGTACGAATGTATGTATGTATGTATGTATGTTCTCTTTTCCTCGCGAAGGCTGTGACCAAAAGCTTTCCTCTCTATATTGTAAAATTATTAATTGCTAGTAAAAATTCATCTATGAGTAGGAGGAGTTGTCATTCAGAAATTCTTTCAATTTGTTTCTAAATGCTGGTTGACTATATGTCAGACATTTCATGTTGTTTGGTTGTGACCAAAGACGTTTGTGGTAGCACAATTCACCCCCCCCCCACCCACCCCCCCTTGAATAGTGTATGTCATCCTTTATCCTAGTGTTGTAGCTATGTACACTACTATTACTTTTGAATTGGGTTGGGTTATTAATAACATGTTTCATTAGTGTGTGTGTGTGTGTGTGTGTATATACAAATTGTGAAGATTTGTATAGCCGTAAATTATGTATCTAGTGCAAAGATTCATATATTCTTAAATAAGTGTCTGCAGGGTGATCTTGGGTGGACTCCAGAAATTATTCTAATTACATGTTTTTGTTCAATAATGCTTTACTCAAAAATATAATGCCATATGAAAGCCACGAATGAAAATAGGCATAGTAAACTAATTTACTGAGATGTTTCTCACCAAAATTTGCAATAACCCTAATTTCACAAGTTGCTGAACTCAGATGTTTCAGTAGATTGTCAATGTGATGCTTCCAATTGAATTTTTCATCAACACATACACCTAAAAAATTGCATATTCTACCTTAACTACAGACTTTACTGTTGCTTGTGCAGTGGTCTTCAGTCTGCAGACTGGTTTGATGCAGCTCTTCATGCTACCCTGTCCTGTGCAAGCCTCTTCATTTGAAAATACGAACAGCAACCTGCAGCCTTTTGAATCTGCTTACTGTATTCGTTCCTCGGTATCCCTCTTAAGATTTTTACCCCACATGCTTCCTTTTAATGCCAACTTGTTGAGTCCGTGATGCCACAGAATGTGTCCCACCAACCTATCGCTTCTATTAGCCAGGATATGCCAGAAACTCCTTTTTGTTGAGCACTTTCTCATTCATTACATGATCTACCCATCTAAACTTTATCATTTGTCTGAACTCCTTATCGTTCACATTTCACTCCCTTACAGTGCTACACACCAAACAAGTGCTTGCAGAAAGGACTTTCTAACATTTAAACTAATATTGGATGTCAACAAATTTCGCTTCTTCACTAACGCTTACTTTTATTCTCTCATTGTCTAATCTAATTCCTCCAGTATCACCTGATTTTTTGACACTGCATTCCATTACCCTCATTTTACTCTTGTTGATGTTCATCTTATATTTTCTTTTCAAGACACTGTCTATTCCATGTAATTGCTCAATGGTTTCTTATCAAAATTTGATAAGAGTTCACTTGCAGAGAACCACTTAATAAATTTCTGAAAGGCATTATTTACAATTTCATCAGTTAATTCTTCCATCATCATAAAAATAAATAAATAATAGATTTGCGTCATTGTTAATATAGAATGACACATTAACACACATCAAAAACAGCAAGGGACCCAAGACTGAACTCTGTGGGACCCCATCCTTTACAGCTCCCCAGTTCAAGGAATCAGCTGATTTTTGCTGTTTATCTTTACCACTTCTTTCAACTTTCTACTTACTACCCCATTAATATCATAATGTTTAAGTTTATCTTGAAGAATTCAATGATTTACACAGCCAAAAGCCTTTGAGAAATAACAAATGTTTGGATATACAAAGCATTTAAAATTTGATCAGTGAAAGCATATATAACATTTTCTTTTGAATAACCTTGCTGAAACCCTAACATACATTTAATATTACCTTATTTTTACAAATATGGGAAGCTACTCATGAATACGTTACTTTCTCAATAACTTTGGATAAAGCTGTCAGAAGCAATATCTGTTGCCATTGGATCCATCTCCTTTTTTATGCAATTGTTTAGCAATAGTATAAGTCTATCTGAGAAAATATGTTGCTTGCGAGGCTGAGACTCCTACTTGTCTGTTCAAACAAGCTTTTAGTAATCTGCTAGAAATGCCATAAATTCCATACAAAGTTTTACTGTGGAGTGAGTTTATTATTTTCTTAATTTTAATGGAAGATGTGGCTAGAATTCAATTGCATCAGATCGCTTAGGTATGGCCTCTTCCATTAATAGCTTTGCCTCTCCTATAGAACATTTAGATTCTATTTTCTCCACGATATTTAAAAATGATTATTAAAAATATTTTCAGTATCTCACTTTTTGTTGAAAAATTTACATTCATTTTAATGGTAATACAGTCTCTCTGTGCTCTTGGTTGTCCCTTTTCTCTTTGTTATGTTTTAAATTGTTTATTATCAAATGTACTAATCTCAGACATAATACACATTCTTCTGGACTTTTTAATAGCTTTTCTTAATATTGCACAGTAGTTTTTTTATAATATTTAACAGTTTCTGGGTCATTACTCTTTCTTGCTGTTAGATACAGTTCCCTTTTCCATTTACAAGATAGTTTTATTCCTTTGGTTAGCCATGGTTTTTTACATGGATCCTTATAATTATATTTAATTATTTTCTTGGGGAAACAGTTTTCATATACACTTAAAAAGTATCATGAAATATATTGTTATGCAATCAGTCTTATTTACTTTATCTGCTATAAATTTCAGCATTCAATTGGCTCTGGATCTGGATTTATTTTTCTACATACTTAATAACTTCAATGTCCATAGTATTCATTTCATTTGGTATACGTCATAGATATGGATGTTCTAAAGTAAAAGAATCAATTCCTCTGCTTTATTGTGGTGGCTCTTATTACGTTGGCGTCAGCAAACAAAACAGGCATACCTATTCAAGGCAAATGCATATTACATGAAAAGCAGTCGATACACTGCTGCATTATGGCAGATGTCGATGCGTACATTTACATGATGCCGAAATTGCCGTGTGCTCTGAATCTGTTTTGCAGCCAGTTCAAATCTCTGGTACTGCAGCTATGGTACCTTGCATTTCTCATTCAACATTGTTGTGCAATCTAAAATTTTATATATAAACTGTGTGTGTGTATGTGTGTGTCCGTTTTCTCAAAAGGATCGGAAAGTTGCAGACCATGAAGATGTTCTTCACAAAATGGAAAGCACAGTGTTACTTTGGTTACTTTAAGTGGCAGAAGGATCAGTCAAAGTAGATAATCTTTAGCTGGCAAGTAAAGATGACGTTTCATACCAGTGGAAATTTGGTTGGCCCAGTTTGATGTACAGTGTACCAACTAGTGCTTTATGTGATAGAGTTTTGTATATGTGATGAAAATGTGTTAAGTAGTTAAACAGTAATATCTGTTCACATCACCTGAATATTTACATGCTTCTTAAAGCACTGTGACATGCATGACTAATAGTAAAATAGTTTAATGCTAGTTGTTGGACACTACAATAGCCAGACTTTAATAATTAACATATTTTTATTTGATTAAGTAGTTAATGGTTAACTCACATGCTGCTTTTACTATCACATGTGCTGTTTAATGGGACAGTAATAGACCTGCAGAGTGTCTCTTACAGCCATATGCATTCTCCTGTGTTTAGAGTGCAAACAAGTGAAATTTTAGCACTGAGAGCACTTCTTTTGCTTCAGGCTGCTGATGGAAGTGTCGCAGGAGCCTGAGATGGCATCACAGATACACAAGGAGTCTGCAGAGCCTATTGCTAAGACACCAACAACGCCAGACAGCACAATTGTGCCTTCTTCTATTCAGGCTAGAGGTCTGCCTGGTGCACCTCTGCAGGGCCCTCGTGTCGCTCTCAAACAGCCATCATCGCGTGTAGATGGTCGCCAGGCTAACAGGCACAATCCACTTGTGCAAACTGTGAGCAATTCATTTGTTCTTTAGTACAATATTCTTGAGTTATACATTATCTATTTATTTGATGATACTAAGGAACTGTGTTGCTACTCAGTTTTGTTATGGCTTTTGGTGATCAGGGAAAGGATGGTTGTGACTGAATGAACTGTTTTCTCTCTCTCTCTCTCTCTCTCTCTCTCTCTCTCTCTCTCTCTCTCAAGCAAGATAGATTTTATTGTGGCAATGTATCTGAATTGAATAACTTGTCAAACTTGGGATTTTATATGTTCTCTTTTATACAACTTGAGAATAAGAAAAGCAGAAATCTTATTTGTTGTTGAAATGACTGCCTGCATATTTCCAATGCGTTTTTTTAGTTTTTAGAACATTAAATGTCATAAACAAAAGGGTTATATTAAGGAGACAGTAGTATTTACCTCTTACATAGTTCTTTCTAAAATTTACTGGCAATAAGTCTCTGTCATCAAATTTACATTAAAATATAACTTCATATTCTATATAACTAATTATTTGTTTCAGAATTCAAATTCAAAGACTGATAGGCATTTGCCTACAAAGGTGCACACACACATTTCCACTCGTGGTATAATTGGAAGTGGAAATGGAGGTTCTTTTGATTCTGAAGGTCTCTTTGATTTGGATGGCATGGATGATACCAGCCCTGGAGAAATACTTCAGTCTGAGGAAGAAACCGATACAGATGGTTTGTGACATTATTATTATTAATTGTAGTAGTAGTAGTAGTAGTTGTTGTTGTTGTTGTAGGTTGATTTTTTTTTTTTTTTTTTTTTTTTTTTTTTTTTTCAAGTTAATACTGCTTTTCAACTTGTAAATGAGCTTCATGAAATTTTGCCATCTTTGACTCTTAAAGGATGTTATGTATGATTTATTCCATTCATCTGCCTTTCTCTTGTTCATCACTATACATTTATTACAGTTTAACATACATTCGTAACCTTCACTGTGAAAAATAAGCTGAGAGTTTCTCAAAACGAAAAACCAGTATTTTAAACATGACTGCATTTTTTTCAGTGACCGTTAATGATTTTAATTCATAGTAAGACAGTCGTTGGTCGCAAAGATAAAGTGTATTTTACCTAGGTTTTGGCAATTAATGTGAGTTCCTTCATCAGAAATTTCCTAAAATTGCCAATAACAAATTATGAAATTTCAAAATAGAAATAATTTTTAAAAAAATGTAAGTACTAATTTGTGAGTGTAAGTGAGGAAGCTTGAGTCATAATTTGCAATAAAATAAAATAGTAGGCTGGCCACTAAGGGCTGCTCACAAGTGTGAAGGAAGCATCAGACTGGCATGTCCAAGGTAGAATTGTGGACAGGTGAACATTACATCAGTAGTGTCATCTAATAGTCACAGTTGTAAACGGGCTACTTTACAATTAAAGTTTGATAGATAAATGTTATAAAGAACCATATTAAATGCATAAGACAAATGGATGAAGCATCATTTTAGAGGTACAAAAGTAGCTGAGTAAATCAGTGAACAAATAAATGTCATAAATAAGACATTTGGTTCACAAGACCTTTTCAGAAAATTTTTTGAATATGCTCAGACGAAATATTTCTGAAATTGCAAGAGAGAAATAAATTAAGGACTGAATAATGACTTAATAACATTGAAGAATCTTCTATTACGGAGTTGTAAATACTCATTAAGAATACACCTGTCGTTACAAGAAAGGTGTTTAAATTTTTGCAATTCTTTGAGAATGTTTAACCTATGGCCTTCTTCTGAGTGTGCAAAATATTAAGATGGTGAATGGCTTTGTGTTTGTGTGACCTGTAATTAGAAGGCAGTCAGCTAGTGCTAGTGCTATTTCAATTTTTTTCTCAAGGGATGTTCCTTTTATATGACTTTAAATGCATGTATCGCAAATATCTTATAGATGCCAGAATTATTCAAAGTAGAACAGGTTGATTTAAATTGTGAGTAATTTTTATTTACAAACTGTTATTGGTAGAAAAGGAAATGTTGCATTTCTATTTGTTATGAAGGTGCCATTGAATCTGGTAGGAAATAGGCCCCAAAAATGAATGGATAGGATGATTATTATTACTGTTATTATTATTATTATTTATTAATAATAATAATAATATTGGGGGAGGGGTTAGACTCGTTGATGGATGTGCCAAGTGTAGTAGCTCTTTAAACAGTTTTCTTTTTTACGGATGTCATCAACAATGACAGGTCCATATTCGTAATTAACTGCTACGGTTTTGATCAAATTGATTTCTACATCAAAATTTTCTTTTGAGAGTGGAATAGAGTGAAAGAAAGCACTTTTATGACATTGACAGTGCATGGAAGAAGCAGCTACAATTTGTTCAGTATATGTTTATGATAGCTGTTGATTTGATTTTTTTCAGGGAAGCCAAAACAGTGTTGGTCCAACCCGCCACTGCCCGCACCGAAACTGAGTTTATTGTGTGGTATCACTCCCTGTATGTCTAGTAAAGCCAACCAATGCCCTTGAACAGTGCAAGGAGTCCCTTTACCAGTTCTTTATTAGACACAATTTCTTCGGGTCTGGTTGTCCCAAATGTTCTGTGCCTTTTACTCTCCAATGCAATGCATTCGAAGATTAGATGTGATGCAGTTTCATCACCGTCATCACAGACCCTACATTTAGGGTCCTCTTCTGTTATTCCCATTGTATGTAGGTGTTTTTTGAAATTCCCATGGCCTGTCAGCAACCCAACCATGAGTCTAATCTCTCTCCTGTTCAGACCCAGGATTGCAGAGCTTCTTTTAAAACATGGCTTTGGCATCATTACCTTGCCATGTTTTTGTTGATGGACTTTGTTCCAATATTCTACGTGCTGTCTTCTGAGCCAGTTACATAGCTCCAATTTGATCATTGCCTTGGTGATTGTCAGGACAGGTTCCGGTCCAATAAATGGAGTCTCTGCCCCCATCCTGGCTAATCTGTCGGCATGTTCGTTGCCACTGATCCCCGAGTGGCCAGGGACCCACAATAGGTTTACTCTATTGCTTTCCCCTAGCTCGACTAGAACCCTGTGACATTCTGCAACAATTTTAGACCTTGTTGCAGGAGCTGCCAGTGATCTCAGGGCTGCCTGGCTGTCTGAATAGATATAGATGCTACAATCTTTGTAGCACCTACGTAAATTCTCCTCCACACACGCCCTGATGGCAGTGATTTCCGCCTGGAATACTGAGGCCAGTTTTCCTAGAGAGATGACGCACTCCAGTCTTGGCTGCACCCCATATACCCCAGCCCCAACACCTTGGTCTGATTTTGACCCGTCAATGAACCAGACAATATTCCCCATATGGTGTTGAACTATTTTCTCCCACTTCTCCCTACTTCCAATTGTTATATTGAAAGGCTTGTTGAAGCAGTATGGGGTTATAATATAGTCGGCTGGCATTTCCCCAACCTTTCCTATATTTACCTCACTCACTATTTTAGTGTGTGATTCTGGATATCCCAAAGAGTTCCAGTTCTTTCCAGATTTGAGTCTGTATGCACCAGCCGCTGCCTCCATCTTGATCCAAAGGTGTAATGGGGGCATATCCAGCATGGTTTCCATCTCAGCAGTTGGCGTGCTGCTAATTCCGCCTGTTATGGCTAAGCAGGCTAATCTCTGCACCTTACCAAGTTCCTTAGCAGCAACCTGCTGTTCTACCTTCTTCCACCACACGACCGCCCCATCGGTGATCCTGGGTCTAATCACTGTGGTGTATATCCAGTGCATACCCTTGGGGCTCAGGCCCCAATTTTTGCCACAAGCTCCCCTGGTACTTACTAGAGTACCTTTCGCCTTGGAGCAAATATTCCTGATGTGAGGGGTTCATGTCAGTTTCTCATCTAGGGTAACCCCTAAATATTTCACTGTCCCCTTCACAGGTAGTGCTTCATTGAAAAGCTTTAGATTCCAACTTGAATGTTGTATATGCTTCTTTGTGAATGGTACAACAACAGTCTTCTTAGGACTAACCCCCAGATCCTGTTTTCTGCACCAGTCTTGCACAATGCAAAACTGTCTTGAGCAGTTAAACCGGCAACCCACGCGCAATGGAAATATTCTAGATTTTATAGCCACAAACAGGCCTGACCTCATTAACGATGTCTGTGTAAAGACAGGAATTAGTGATCATGATATCGTCATAGCGTCGATGGTGACCAAAGTTCATAAACCAGTCAAGAAGGCTAGGAGCGTGTTTTTGTTGGGAAAAGCCGACAAGCTAATGTTACGATCGCACTTAGAAAATGAATGGGCATAGTTTAATTCTGGGACTATGGATGTAGAGGAATTGTGGACTAAATTTAAATGCATTGTTAATGAAGGGTTAGAGAAATATGTGCCAGTAAAGACGATTAAGGATGGAAAAGATCCACCGTGGTATAATAATAATGTTAGAAAGCTGCTGAGAAAGCAAAGGCTGTTGCACTCTCGATTCAAAAAAGAACAGGCAAATGATGACAGGCAAAAGTTAGTAGAGATTCGTGCGTCTATAAAAAGATCGATGCGTGAAGCATACAATAATTATCACAGCCATACCTTAGCAAAAGATCTTTCCGAGAACCCGAAAAAATTCTGGTCCTATGTAAAATCGATAAGCGGGTCAAAGCCCACTGTCCAGTCACTAGTTGATCATTCCGGGGCAGTAATAAAAGAAAGCAAACGGAAAGCT
The DNA here is from genome assembly GCA_026315105.1 of Locusta migratoria. Taxonomy (NCBI): domain Eukaryota; kingdom Metazoa; phylum Arthropoda; class Insecta; order Orthoptera; family Acrididae; genus Locusta; species Locusta migratoria. The sequence continues at coordinate 222,038,090 of CM048749.1, forward strand.
GAAGTTCTAAATTTAACCTTTAAGAAATCTTTCACGTAGGAGGACCGCACAAATATACCATCATTTGATCAACGTACTAATTCCGAAATGGGGGACATAGCAATAGGTATTTCCGGTGTAGAGAAGCAGCTGAGAGAGCTAAATACGAAAAAGTCTGCTGGTCTGGATGGAATACCAGTTCAGTTTTACAAAGACTATTCTGCAGCATTGACCCCCTACTTAGCTTGCATTTATAACGAATCTTTAATTCAGCGCAAAGTTCCTAGTGATTGGAAAAAAGCGCAGATGGCTCCAGTGTATAAGAAAGGAAAGAGAACTGACCCATACAATTACAGGCCAATATCGTTGACATCGGTTTCATGTAGAATTTTGGAGCATATTCTCAGTTCGAATATAGTAAATTTCCTTGAAACGGAAAAGCTTCTTTCCATGAATCAGCACGGGTTTAGGAAACATCGTTCATGCAAAACTCAGCTTGCCCTTTTCTCACATGACATCTAGCGAGCCATGGACGAAGGGCAACAGGCGGATTGTGTTTTTCTCGACTTCAAAAAGGCGTTCGACACGGTGCCACACTGCAGACTGCTAACGAAGATATGAGCTTATGGAATAGGTTCACAGATTTGTGACTGGCTGGAAGACTTCCTAAGTAATAGAACGCAGTACGTTGTTCTCGGCGGCGAGTGCTCATCAGAGACGAGTGTATCGTCAGGCGTGCCCCAGGGGAGTGTGATAGGACCGCTATTATTTTCTATCTATATAAATGATCTGATGGACAGAGTAAGTTGTAATTTGTGGCTGTTTGCTGATGCTGTGGTGTATGGGAGGGTGTCGTCTGTAACTGACTGTAATAGCATACAGGTTGACTTAGACAAAATTTCTAGTTAGTGCGAAAAATGGCAGCTAGCTCTCAATGTAGAAAAATGTAAGGTGATGCGCATGAGTAGAAAAAACAATCCTATAATGTTCGAATACAGCATCAGTAGTGAGCTTCTTGATGCGGTCGCGTCGTTCAAATATCTAGGCGTAACATTGCAGAGCGATATGAAATGGAACGAGCATGTAAGGACAGTTGTGAGTAAGGCAGACAGCCGACTTCGGTTTATTGGGAGAATTTTGGGAAGATGTACTTCACCTGTAAAGGAGACCGCGTATAAAACGCTTGTATGACCACGTCTTGAGTATTGCTCAAGTATTTGGGACCTGCAGCAGATCGGTTTGAAGGAAGACATAGAGGCGGTTCAGAGGCGAGCAGCTAGATTTGTTACCGGTAGGTTCGACCAATGCGCGAGTGTCTCGGAAATGCTCCTGCAACTCAATTGGGGATCGCTGGAAGAAAGACGACGTTCTTTTCGTGAATTTCTGTTAAGTAAATTTAGAGGGCCGGAATTTGAAGCTGAGTGTAGTACGATCTTGCTGCCGCCTACTTACATTTCGCGTAAAGATCACAAAGACAAGATAAGAGAAATTAGGGCTCGTACGGAGGCATATAGGCATTCTTTTTTTCCTCGTTCAATTTGGGAGTGGAATAGGAAAGGAAATGCCTAGTAGTGGTATGGTGTACCCTCCGCCACGCACCTTACGGTGAATTGCGGATTATGTATGTAGATGTAGATGTAGAATGCCCAGTGCACCTTATGCCATATTCTTCACTGTGTCAGCAAATTTGCCAAGTATTACTATGACAAGATCATCCGCGTATCCTTGGCAAAAGTACTGCCTAGAGTTTAATTCTCCAATGAGATCATTCACCACTAGATTCCACAATAAAGGGAAAAGAATTCCTCCTTGCAGGCAACCCCTAGTGGTGTTGATTACCATTTTTTCATCCATCATGGTAGCCTCTACCTTTCTTCCACTGTGCTTGGCCCTAGTCCAACTACATATAGTGGTCCCTAGGTCATGCACCTCTGCTGCCCTAACCATGGAATCGAAGGTCGTATTGCTAAAAGCCCCCTCAATGTCCAGGAAGATACAGAGGGCTATTTCCTGAAAGTGTAGTGCTTTCTCCACCTTCCCAATGAGTTGGTGGAGAGCTGTCTCACATGATTTACCTGGCTGATATGCATGTTGGTTTGAATGAAGAGGAACCCTACTTAACCTCCTTTCTCCAAAATGCACATTAACCAGCTTTTCCAATGTCTTAAGAATGAAGGAGGACAGGCTGATTGGTCTCATATTCTTGGCCTTGGTATGATCAATTCTCCCTGGCTTTGGAATGAAGACAATCTTCACTGCCCTCTAGGCATTGGGAATGATTCCTTCTGCTAGGCTAACCCTGTATAACCTGCACAGGAATCTAATATAATTTTCTCCCGCTTGTTGCAGGAGAGCTTGAAAGATTCCATCGGGGCCAGGTGACTTGAACGGTTGAAATGTTCCCACGCCCATCGGACCTTACTGAAATCGACACACTCCTTGGCCAGATCCCAGTCCTCTTTGCGAATACCTGAGAACCGTTGTCTCTCAGGAATCACATTCTGGTCTGAGTTATCCCCCAGAGTATATTGAGGAAAGTGAGTCTTGAGGAGCAGTTCCAGCGTTTCATGTGCTGTCTTTGTATACTCCCCATCCTCCTTCCTCAATGTTCCTCCTGGATTAGTTGGTACCCTAGTGAGGATTTTATGGAGTCTCGCTTGAGCAGCCGTGCCCTCCACTTCCTCACAGAATACCTCCCAGGATGCCTCCTTTGCCCGTCTGATGGCAAGGCTGTAATTGACAAGGGCCTCACGATACTTTGCCCATTGTCCTTTGCGCCTCGCAAGATTAAACGGTCTTCGTACCTGTTTCCTTTGCATTTCCAGGTTATTATTCCACCAAGGCACACTCCTATTTGTGCACTTCTTGGTGATTGAGCAGTTGTCTCTGCCTCTAGCAGAGGTTATGGCCTCTGCTACTTCCTCAAACTCGCTGGATTCCTTATCGAAGTTTTAATTTCCGATAGGCTGAAATCAAGGTCTCTCCTATATGTCTCCCAGTCCGTTTTCCTGGGATTCCTATAGGCCATGGTCTGTCTGGTTCCCATTTCAACCTTGAATTTAATATACATGTGATCTGAGGATGGCTCCAGGACCACATGCCACTGTTTGATGTAACTTCCCATCATCATGGAACCAAAAGTTATGTCTATTACTTCTTCCCTTCTACTGTTCCTGAATGTAGGTTCATCACCCCTATTCAGGATCTCCAAGTTGTTAGATAGGAGAAATTCAAGAAGGTGCTCACCTCTACTGTTGGTGTCCTTGCTGCCCCACGATAGATTGTGGGCATTGGCATCACATCCCACCAACAGTTTGTCACCTTGCCGATGGCAGGTTTCCGTCAGTCTCCTCACTTCCAAAGGAGGAGGAGAGCTGTCTTTGTAAGGAAGGTATGCTGAGGCCAAAACAATTTCCCTCGTGATACCTTCCTCACGTTGCTGCATCCTGATAGTCACCAGGTCCCTCGAACAAAAATCCATCATTGGTATGAAAGGTATTCCATTTCTAACATAAATGCATGTTCTGGAGTTTTTTAGATTTCTAGCATAAATCAGTTTACCTCCAGTACCACCGAGGCCCGATACACCCCCTTTGTATAAATAGGGTTCTTGTATCAGGGCCACGTCCACCTCCTGTCTCCCCAGGCGACGGCTGAGGGCAGCAGTGGCCCCTTTACTGTGCTGCAGGTTTATCTGCAGCACTTCCAGTCCCCATCTTGCTGCCATTATTGCCTTTAAGGTCTTTTGATTACCCTGACAGCGACCTGCGAGAATCCTAAAAACAGTTTCAGGCCTTGCTCTTGCATTGCCTTCAGGGACTTCTCTCCGACCTCCACCACCAGGGTTCGTCCTTCCGGAACGACCTTTTGGTTAATTGCCCTCCAATCCTCTGTCGAGACTTTTGGGTTCTGAACCCTTATTTTCTCAAACAGAGTCTTTGGAGGGCATCCTTAAGGATCTTTGGTACCCATATTGATAGCTTTGCGGTCTTCAGGAGTTCGGTTGCTGTCTTGACCAGCAGCTTCGCATCCTCCCACAGGGATATCACGGGCACCATGTCCTTAAGCCATACTGCTGAGTGGCCCCCCTCGCAGACAAAAATGAGGGCACCGCGATCTAGATAGACCCTCCTGAATTTGGGTCCTGGACCAGCGTCCCCCCCAATCTCTTCAAAGGGGGCCATCTGCACGAGCTGCTCCTGCTGCGAGGTGGTGCTCACCAGTGGGTATCCTTCTTGGACAACCGCCATTTTAAAGACCGAGACTGCAGTACTATAGGTCTGTTTTCCTATTTCCTGCCTCAACCTTTTAGGATCACGCTTGTCCACGTCACCTGTCTTTGATGTCAAGAGGGTCTGTGTATCCCCTTTAACCTGAGGCAGTTTCTTTTTGGGGGTCTTGGGCTCAAGCCCTTTTGATTCCCTTCACTTATGTTTAGGAAGCCATTCTTTTCCTTCCTTTTGCTTCTGTTCCTTGAGAAGTTTCCTCCTCCTGAGCCCCAGACAAGGCCTTAATCCTAAGCTGGTCCAACTTCTCTGTTACAGTTCCCACTTCTTGCTCAGGTCTAGACCCTGATTCAGAAGTAGGAGTGCACTCCATCGGTCCTGATCCCGATGTCTGAGTATCTGAGGTCTCAGATTGCCCCTCAGATTCTTGTAAAATACTTTCTTCCGCTGTGTTCATCTTAGTCCCACGAGATTTGGGGATTTATATGGTCCACACCACGATAACCCCGCATGGTGCAAGGCTACTTACTCAGGGAGGTCGCCCGGTATCCCTGAGGCTCCGTTCGAGACACATCCACCCATGTGCCACGCACCCCTCAGCACGGATCGCATCACACCTTGGGTTGGGAAAGGAATTGGGAAAGGACTAGGAGAGGATAAGGAAGGCAGGACATTGTGGGACACACTTTGTCAGATCCATCAGCTGAGGCCTTTCCGGCAGTAGGTTCTCTACCTTCGGTATAGCCCTCTGCTTCACACGGATGCGCAAGCCTCTCCACCCGCACGGACAGTGCTTCGTCAAGGTGGTGTCCCCTGGAGAGGATGATAGCTGTTAAAAAAGATTTTATTTTCTTCTACTTTTAACATCAAGTCAAGAAAGTTCAGTGCATGGGCCTCATTCTTGAGTTCACAGGTGAAATTTATATTCTCATGAAGTTCTTTGAAGATATTAAAAATGTGGTCAGTGCCATTGATGGGTCCTTTGTAGATGACTAAAATGTCATTGACATACCTAAAATAGAAATGAAAGCCCAGATTATGAAAATGTCAGCAAGGATACCAGCTAACAGATTTTTCCATAACAAGACTGTCAGCCTGTTTGTACAGTTTTCCATTAATTAAAAGTGGTTATACTTGGCTGTGACATTTATTAAGTTCATAAAGTCAACAAATATTAAGACGAAAAATTCCTAGCAGGAAAAATTATATATAAAAAATAGACGAAGATGACTCACCAGGCAAAGGAGCACAGGTGTGACAGTATCACAAATAAATAAATACACACACACAAACGCTAGCTTTCGCAACCTTGCTGCTTCTTCAGGCAGAAGGGAAGGCGAGGGAAAAAGAAATGAGGGTTTTAGGGAAGGGGGTAAAGAGCCATTCCAATCCCGGGAGAGGAAAGACTTACCTTGGGGGAAGAAAAGGAAGGTGAACAAATACACACACCACCATACATTCACACAGACGCAAACACACCTAGGCAGACATACTATATGTATGACATAGTATGTAGCATCTATGTTGTCACCATAGATGCTACATCCCTCTACACCAACATCCCCCACACCCATGGTCTATCAGCCCTGGAACACTATCTTTCCCAGCACCCACCTCAAAGCCTCCCAGAAACCTCATTCCTTGTCACACTTGCCAATTCCATCCTCACCTATAATTACTTCACCTTTGAGGGCTAGACCTACAAACAAATCGGGAACAGCTATGGGTACCAGGATGGCCCCTTCCTATGCCAACCTCTTCATGGGCCGCATGGAAGAGACATTCCTGAAAGCACAGAAGCTTTTGCAACCGTTGGCCGCTTCTTCAGGAAAAGAGGAAGGAAGGAGGGGGGGGGGGGGGAAGAAAGGATTCGGGGTTTAAGGGAATGGAAGAGGAGTCATTCCAATTCTGGGAGTGGAAGGACTTACCTTAAGGGGAAAAAAAGAAAGGTAAAAAAAAGTGTTCGCAAAAACACCCCCCTCACACATACAAACGTAAACACACCAAGGTAGAGATTTGCATACTCTGTAAATTACAACCCTATGCGCCTCTCTCTCTCTCTCTCTCTCTCTCTCTCTCTGTCTCTGTCTCTCTCTCTGTCAAATTTGGAGGGGGGGGTGGATTACCCAAGTATATACGGTATTATTTATAGATTTAATCTATTATCTGTCATTGTACACCACATTTTGAAAACAAGTTGCATTTTTTCTAAAAATGTTACCTTCATCGAAGGCAATTCTGGTCTAACTTGAACTTTCCGTTTTTACACGATCAATGTCAGTTTATAAATCTATGAGCATATTTTCTATTACATTTTTATCTGACAGATTGGGCACTGCTTCGGCATAGCTAACATTTGTAGTTAAAAAAAAATTAAATTTTAAAAGAGGCCACCCACGATCTTAATATTTTGCACATTGAGAAGAAATGCCACAGAATAGATATTCTCAAAGAATTGCAAACATTTAACCCTTTCATGGTCAAATTAATTAAAATTTTGCATACTACTGTAATTGTTTTATTGCTTTTGTAATGGATACTGAGTCAGGCCAGGTTTCTAAATTTCCATTGTTATTTACAGTTTTACAATTATTTTATGTCCCACTGTACTCGAGGAAGGATAAATTTACAGAACCAAGATTTTCCTTTTTTGTAGTGGTTGGGATCTGTACAAATAAAAATGGTAGTACCATTATTATGTCAAACATATTAATTTATTCAGAACTTAACATTTTTTGAAATTTTTAAACACATGGCTGGATACATAGCAGTACTTTGCAGTAGCTAAGTATGAAATTTGTCCATGTCTCTTACTTCCTTGTGCTGTATTGTCTGCATTGCCTCTTTGTGCTCCTTGTTAGAAAATATTTTCCAACTGTGCATAAGTGCACATCATAAGGAATGCCAAAAACTCCTGGTTTACTTTTTGTGATGAATGTCTTCCTCTTCTCTTTATAGTTCTCGCTGACATTTACAAGTACTCCTGTTACACATTTCAGTCATCATGTGCTATTAAGTTCTTCTGCTGCCTCTTCAACACATTCATCTTCAGACAACTGTTCATCATCAGCAGCAGAAACAAGTCATTCAAAATTTTCCTTTTTTCAATCTCGACATTTCTAGAAACAACAAATATCAAGATATTACTGAAAGTTAATAATTTATTCCATTTGTGTATTCTGCAAGGGTCAAATTCGATTTACCTTCTTAGTCTCCAATGAAACAACTGAATGCAGTGTCATATGTTTCAGTATGTAATAGTAACAAGAATCCACCTACACTAAAACATTTTTCCAGTCTCATATGAAATTAATAAAAATAAAATATTATAGAATTGAATGACGTAAATATGTATAAAAGACACAATAGAAATTCTGCACACAGACTCACCATAAGGAAACCATGAATGTAGAAGTGATTTATGTATAAAAATATGTACAACTCTCTCTATTTCTAGAAACAAACTTCAGAAAACAAATAACTTTTCCTAAGCTTTCTATTTTAGATGAGACAAAATAGCACACAAAACTGCCAAAACACGAGTCACACTATGTGCAACTAACAAATAAGCAATAACAAAGCAGTAGATGCCAAATAACAACCCAGTTAGTTCCAGACTGCCAGACCAGATGGTAGCACCATTCAGATCTGTCATTTTTTTTATATACCTGTAAACTCGGGAACACACATTCATATGTGGGGACCCATGTCCCACTGGTCACAAAAGAGTTAAACATCTTTCTCCTGATAATGTTCTTATTCTACACGAGCAGTTACAATTCTGTAACTTCTTCAATGGAATTAAGCTATTACTCAGTCTTTGATATTGTTTCTCTCATGCAGTTTTCAAAATATATCATCTGAGTTGATTCATTTCTTTTTTTTCTTTTTCTTTCCCTCCAAAAGGCCATCATAACTCATATTTATAATGTTTATTTGCTTGCTCATTCACACAGCTATATTTGTACCTCTAAAATGATTCTTTAGCCAATTTTGTTATTTATTTATGTAAAATACTGTTCTTTGTAACACTCCAGTGACACAAGCATCTCGACTGCAGTCTAAGTGAATGCATGAATGTATGTGTTCTTTTTTCTGACGAAGTTGTGCGAATGTCATTATCTATTTTCGTATCTGTCAGCAGCTCAGCGCGCCTCTTTACGGTGAGTTGTTACCTATCCTTCATTATGGATTTTTTATTGTTAAAATGTAATTTATTGGAAATACATAGACAGAAAAGACTCCTTAATGGCCCTGTTGGTAGTGTTATGTTGTTGCCTTTTTGAACCTATGACCTTACTTACTCAGTTGTCAGAGGACCTACAGTTTAACGTGAATTTCAGACAACAGTGTAACTTGGCATGTTTTCACGTAAATGTTTTCAGAGATGAAAGTAGTTGTAACACAGATTCTTCTCATATGACATCATTTAATTGTGATGGACTTGAATTTTTATCTTCGTAATGTCCTCCACACTTGCATGCATCCTACACAGAAAGAGGTTTCCGGGGAATACCAACCTTTTATTCAGGATGAGTATTGATCAAGGAAAAACATTTATGGTAGTTCCACAACATTCTAGAAATGTTCATTTTGGTTAATTTGTGCCATGGCCTTTGGAAAGACCACATTAAAATGTGTGAGGAGTAATTTTCACAGTGTGCAGACAGAACTCATTATTGAAAATCTATTTAATAATAGAGATATGTAAATCATTGCTTTACAATTTTTTAACCTCAAAGAATAATTTCTACAGGTATCTGAACAGCTCTACACCAAATTCATTACTGAGAAATTACATTATCAGGAACAATTTACTTGGTGTTTGGTAGTGACTCACAAATTGCCACAGGTGGACTTTGACAACTTTTTTTCTTTCTAATTATTATTAAACAAAAACATAATTTCACATTTTACATAATGAACTGTGTTGCACAAGGGGGATTCAAGCAATGCACCTCTACTGTAAAAATCCCAATAAAATACAATGTGCATGGAAAATTGTGACAACAGGGTGTGATCTGGAATTTTATGGATATGTTCAATTTAAATGTAAACACCATTTGTAGCATTAGGCCTTTGGCTGGTTCAGACTATTATATAAGTGGCATTGTGAGATGTGATCAGAAAGTAAAGCCAATCATTCGAGCCAATATTGCCAGTAGTTTTATCCTGCCTGTGCCACTATTTTTCATTCAAGTAGCTGTTTATTTAGTAACACAATACTGATTGGACACTATTCCATACCTCACTACCTCATAAAATAAATACATAAATAAAAATGATGAGGTACGTTGTAACCTCCAAAGTTTATCACATACAGACTAACATAAATGGCCCGCGTTGGCTGTTAAGTATAGAACGAACATAACCGTTTGGCATGCACTAAGCAAACGCCTGCACGACTCCGCGCTACCTCCGCCTTCGTTCATAGAAGGTGTGCTGCTTGTTTCTATTCTCATGCACCTTAGGTGGTGGGCACTGCAAGTACATAGCCAGCGCACTCGATTCGACTTACCCAGCACATACCACATACAGCACATCTACCTCTTCTGTGGGGAAAAACTAATCTGTTACACATGACACATTTTGTCCTCCCGATCAAAAATCCAAGCCAGAACCAAGGACTACAGGTGCTGAGAGCACTGTGCAACACAGCAGGCTTTGCCCGTTACTAGCCAGTGAGATATGATTGGAGAAGGTGGGTCATAGTCCATAACGTTGTCTTCACTCTCACCCAGTGCCGTAGGTGGCATAACTGTGAGCATCGATGGTGGCAGAGGCAGTGCCGGCGGCGATGGATGTGGAGCCAGTACCACGGGAGGGGCTGACGCCGGCCAAGTTGTAGGTGTTGCTGTACCTCGCTCTCCGTTGGCCGGGAGGAGGCTGGGTCTGGTGCTCAGCCTCATCAGTCGATGGGCGAACCCGAGGGTGAGTCAGGATGTCCTCCCACTCCCGACCTGCCACCCTAGGACGAATTGATCCACATGTCGAGACGTGAGGCTGTCCTCCATGTGGACCTCACAGAGACGGTGGCCAGAAGAGCCCGTAACAACCGCCGGATCCATTTGGGGTGGTGGCCGAACCCGTGGGCCCATACTGACGTACCTGAACAGAAACGGGCTGGCAGTGCTGCACGGGGGTGGCCCTGCAGAGCCGCAGCAAGTGAAGCAGCGTCGCAAGGCTGTCGGCCGTGTAAGAGTTCTGCTGGTCTCTTATCACCGATTGGAGTAAAACAGTAAGAAGCCGGGAATCTGTCTAATGCCATGTCGGGTGAAGATTGAACTATGTACTTCTTCGTTTGGGTCTTAAATGCTCTGACCAGACATTCAACCTCCCTTTTGATTGGGGGTGAAAAGGGGGCACCAATACGTGACAGATACCTCGCCAGGCACAGAATTCGGCAAATTCCTGAGAAGAAAACGGCGAGCCATTATCTGTAACTAAAGTGATAGGCAGGCCTTCGAGAGCAAAGATCTTGGATAAAACTGAGACCATTACTGCTGTTGACATATAAGTGCAATGTACCATGTATGAAAACTTTGAAAACGCGTTGACCACCAATAGCCAGAAGGAACTCAAGAAAGGACCCGCAACATCTACATGAACTCATTCCCAAGCCCGGATCTGACCATGGTGAAAGGGACGCGGGCGGAGCAGCCTGGTGAGTTGCACATTTCAAGGAGGTTGACACAAGTCTAACAATATCCCCGTCCAGGCCTGGCCAGAACACATGGCGACGGGCTAATGCTTTTGTTCATGACTTACCCCAGTGCTTGGCATGCAGAAGACAGAGAACCTCGCTACGTAGGGAGGAGGGAATGTCCACCCAAGGTGGTGCACCTGCCGTGGACAGTAAGAGGACTCCATCCCTGACCAAAAACTGATACCAAAGGGAAAAGTAATTGCAGAATGGGTCTGAAACACAGCCCGGAGGCCTCTCCGGCCAGCCATGTTGTACAAAAGAGACTACCTGTCTTAACATGGGATCAGCTGTGACCACGGCCGCAATACGTGATGCAGTAAGAGTAAAACCATCCACTACCTGTTGTTCCACCTCATCCAGATGAAAACAGAGCAATTCGTCACTGTCAAAAACTGGGCCAGAACCCACTGGAAGACAAGATAGTGCATTGGTATTAGCATGTTGCACCATGGGTCGAAAGTGGATTTCATAGTTGAACCGCAATAAAAACAGGACCTATTGCTGAAGGCAGTGTGCTGCTTTATCCAACAGGGATGCGGAAGGGTTGAAAAGAGAAATCTGCAACCAAATGGAATTTTGTGCCATACGTAGAATTTGTGCAATGCATAGATGATGGCAAGGGCCTCTTTTTCTATCTGTGAATATTTGAGTTGTGCCGAGTTCATTGTTTGTGACGCATAAACAATGGGCCTCTCCGTACCGTCTTCATACCTATGGGCAAAGACTGCTCCCACTCCATGTTGGGTAGCATCTGTGGCCAAAACTAATTGTTGCCCTGGTTCGAAAGGGAACAAACAGGGGGTAGACTGTAACTTTTGTTTCAAAAGAGAAAACACATTTTCACACTCCTGCAACCACTGGAAACACATGCCTATGTGCAAAATGGCATGCAAGGGTTGTGCAGTGGATGCCACATCGGGAAGAAATGTGTGATTATATGCAATCTTACCAAGGAAAACCTGTACCTCCTGCACCAACATAGGTCAAGGTAAGGCTGAAATAACCGTGACATGCTGGTGTAAAGGAGTGATACCCTCGTGTGAAACTTAAAACCTAGATAAACAATAGCGGTTTGGAAGAAGCTGCACTTGTCTGGATTGCATTTGAGTCCAGCAGCCTGGTGCGCTGGAAAAAGGGACTTTAGGTTCCTCAAGTGGTCTTTGGCAGATGCGCCCGACACCACGATGTCATTCAGATAATTTATACAGCCCAGAATCGGTACTGTGAGTTGTTCCAGGAACTGTTGGAATATGGCTGGGGTGCTGGCAACCCCAAATGGTAGGCATAAATACTGGTATAGGCCAAATTGTGTACTAACCAACAGAAGCTGCAACTTCTTGTCCAACGGAAGCTGAAGATAGGCCTCTGCTAAATCCACCTTTGTCTGTGGATCTGTTGATCAACGAGGTGGCATATCACTTTGTCAAGTGTAGCTTCCGTCATTTCAAAGGCCTCTTTTGAACATAGGCGAAAACAGAACACATGGAATCGAACACACTCATCGCCAATGAGTGTTGTAACCTCCAAAGACTAATATAAATGACCCGCGTCAGCCATTAAGTATAGAACAAAACATAACAACATAACCATTTGGCATGCACTACGCAACTGCCTGCGTGAGGGTACGCTGCTTGTCTCTATTCTCGCATGCCTCTGGTGGCAGGCACTGCAATTACATAGTCGGCATGCTCGATTCGATTTATGTGGCATGCACTACACTAAAGCAGTACTGGAAACCAAACACTGTACTTCTGTTCTGATTGCAGAAGCACTAAGCATTTTATTATGGAAAATTGTTGCTCATATAAGGCATACAATAAAGAAGAAGAAATTCAATTTAAAGCTATTTGATTTGACGGAAATACTTATTAGACAGTGTTTAACAAATTATAATTAGCACATTTTCCTCCTTTTAGCCACTCAGCACTTATTTTTCAACATTATGTATGTACTATGCACTCTATGTAATATTTTGTTTGCGAAACTTTATACAGGTGGAACTAGGAGACTTTCCATTATACATTATTCATAATTTGCCAATTTTCATAATGGAGACTTAACAGAAAATGTGTATAATGTTATTTACCCATGCTGCTATCAAGTTGTTTCTACCAAAAAACCTGTTTATTTCTTTTTACAGAATCAGGAAGCCATGATGAAGGCATACACATTCCACGTGGAAGAAGCTCTAACAGCCACTTAGCTAAATCACTCCCTGTCAATGTGCCTGCTTATGTACCCACTCAGAGTCACAGTGGTGAATTTGAAGATGATGCGGTGAGTTAAAAAGTTTGTCTTACAAAATGTTAAACATTTTTAAAAGTTTCAACTAAAGAGGAGAGGAGTATATGACTGAAACCTAAATTTTTGTTGTTGTTATTATTTTAATGTTTTATATTGAAGACATCATTAAAGGGAGTTGTTGTTGTTGCCTCACCAGCCCCTATACTGACAGACAATATCCTGTCCAATTCATCCATAAACAAATCTCCTGAGCCATCTGCTCTTCTGACACTCTACCAGCAATCTTCTCATCGCCTAGTATTACCCTCACTTGGAAAAACTTAACTGTATCGTCTGCTAGGGGTTTGACAGTCTCTCATCATGCCATGAGGTTGTTTTTTGTTACGGTTTGATGCAGCTCTCCACCCTACTCGATCCTGAGCAAGCCTCTTCATCTAATAAGAATGGTACCCTAAATCCATTTGAATGTGCTTACTGTATTCATCTCCTGGTCTCCCTGTGCAATTTTTACCCCTGCACACTTCCCTTCAATGTTAAATTCCGATTCCTTGATGTCTAAGAATGTGTCCTACCAATCAATCCCTTCTTTTAGTCAAGGTATGCCAGAAATTCCTTTTCTCCCCAATTCTATTCAATACCTCCCCATTAGCTACGTGATCCACCCTCCTAATCTTCAGCATTCTTCTGTAGCACCACATTTCAAAAGCCCCTATCCTCTTCCTGTCTTAACTATTTATCGTCCATTTTGACATCAGTACAAGTCAACACACCACACGAATGCCTTCAGAAAAGACTTGTTAAGCTTAAATTAATATTCATTGTTAGCAAATTTCTATTTTTCAAAAATGCTTTTCTTCCCATTGCTTTTCTGCATTTTATATCCTCTGTACTGTGACTGTCATATGTTATTTTACTGCCCAAGTAACAAAACTCATCAACCACCTTTATTGTTTCGTTACCTTGTTTGATACCTCAGTATTGCCTGATTTTCTAAGACTTCATTACCTTTGTTCTGGTCTTGTTAATGTTCATCTTATATCCTCCTTTCAACACACTGTCCATTCTGTTCAATTGCTCTTCTTGGTACATTGCTGTCTCTGACAGAATTACAATGTCATCGGTAAACTGCAAAGTTTTTATTTCTTCACCCTGAACTTTAATTTCTTCTCCAAATTTCTCTTTTCTTTCCTTCACAGCTTGTTCAGTGTACAAATTGAATAACATTGGAGAAAGGCTACAACTGTCTTACTCCCTTCCTAACCACTGCGTCCCTTTCATGCCCTTCATCTGTGATGACTGCTGTTTGGTTTATGTACAAGTAGAAAATAACCTCCTGTTCTCTATATTTTACCCCTGCTGCCTTCAGAATTTTGAAGAGCTAAAAATGTAGATTTCCCAAATGTCTTTTTTTTTTTTTTTTTTTTTTTTTTTTTCGTGGAGGTGGTATCTATTTTTCTCCTGTTATACATTCTTCTGCAGACTTGCATTTGGCTTCTAGCCACCTCTGCTTAGCCATTTTGCACTTATTGTCAATCTCAGTTCCTAGTTGTCTGTACTCCATTTTACTTGCTTCATTTACAGCATGTTTAGATCTTCTCCTTTCATCAATTAAAATTAAAATTTCCTGTGATATCCAAGGATTTTTTTGTAGGTCTTACCTTCTACCTATTTGGTCCTCTGCTGCCATGACTATTTCAGCTCTCAAAGCTACCCATTCCATTTCTACTGTTTTATTTTCCCCCAATTCCACCAATTGTTGTGTAAAAGTCCCTCTGAAATTCTCAAGAACTTCAGGTTCTTTCAATTTGTCCAAGTCCCATCTCCTTATATTCCTGCCTTTCTGCAGTTTTTTTTTTTTTTTTTCAGTGTACAGTTCATGACCACTAAGATAGTCTATATCTGCCCCTGGATATATGGTACAGTTTAAAACCAGGTTCCAAAACCTATCTTACCATTTTAAAATCTATCTAGTATCTTCCTATGTTGACATGAGGTATCCTACTCACAGTCCCCTACAGTAGTGTCCCATTGCCCATCCAACCCACAGAATGTACTATTCCACCTTCTCCAAAACCTGAATTGCGTGGGCTAGTCTTACCATTGACCCATCTGCGAATCCTTCCTTCCTCCCCCCCCCCCCCCCTTCCTGCCCTGGCCACACACACATGCACACACTTACCAACTGCAGTCCAGTCACAGGCATTTCCTGCCATGTATTGTAAAAGGCAGGGTCACCTATGAAAGTAACCCTGTATCAGGTATGCTTACTGTGCAGTGTCCTTCACAGGACGAAAAACACACATTCTGATTTGAGGCAGGGTAGTGTTTGTAATAACAGAATAGAGAATGAAAATTGTGCCTTTTATAATAGTTAACTGCATTCTCTATTAAACAGCCACAGTGCCATCCTCATAGTGCCAGGAACAGAAAGCTATCTGAAACCAGACATCAGTGATAATGAAATTCTAATCTTGGACTGGAATGTATATCATGAGGAAAGGCTCAATAATGTGGGTGGAGATGTATTTCCAGCAACAACAAAAAATATAATAATATTGAATAACATAATCTCAGATCTAGAATGTGGAAATAACATACGTAAAGTGGATCTAACGTGGTCATTGGATATTTTTATGGACCCACTGTCTTTGGCAGCAGCAGTGGAAAAAGAAATGATGAAAAACTTTGAAAATATTTTGTGTAAATTTCATAGTCATTTAGTAGTATGAGGTGGTGATAACTAACTGGATATAGACTGAGAGATGCAAATTTTTGACAATGGTAGGGAAGTTTAGGAAGAGCAATGAGAGACAGATTGCCGCGGTTGAGTGGCCGAGTGCATTGAGGCGCTATGCTGCAATTCCTGTTAGGGGCTTGAATCTCCCCTGGGGCATGGATGTTTTTACTGTCTTTAGTATAAGTTAGTTCATAAGTAGTTTGTAAGTTTAGGGACTGATGACCCCACAGTTAAGTCCCATAAGCTTTACAAACATTTGAACATTTTGAGAGACAGATTTCAGAGTTCCTGAAAGTTAAGATGCTAAAACTTTGTCTGCTGAATTGAAAATGTCTAATTGTTCATTCTGTTTTACATAATGGATGAAACTGCCATCACTGTAAATGTGAAACATTGTTTTTGATTTTATAAACCTGTTCCCTTATTACTAATAATATAGTGAGGACAGTTTACAACTCACCGCAAAGACGTGGCGACGAGCTGCAACAGGCACATACAAAAGACACACACATACAACACATTCAGCTATCGGCCATGGCCTTCTTCAGAAAATAGAGCACTCACGCAATCACACAGGCACACAACACAGTCATACAGCCATCACCTCCGACTGCCACACTTCGAATCATGCGTGGCAGTCGAAGTGTGGCAGTCGGAGGTGATGGCTGTATGACTGTGTTGTGTGCCTGTGTGATTGCGTGAGTGCTCTATTTTCTGAAGGCGGCCATGGCCGATAGCTGAATGTGTTGTATGTGTGTGTCTTTTGTATGTGCCTGTCGCAGCTCGTCGCCACGTCTTTGCGGTGAGTTGTAAACTGACCTCACTATATTATTTATTCCAACCTGGACTTTCCATTATTATATGTTCCCTTATTACTGTTATTCTCTTTATTATGGGCTTCTGTAAAGAAACCTGGCTAGACGTGGAATTCATCTTGGGTTTCATTAGTGACAAATTATATTTTTATCATTTTGTTGAAATTGTAAGTAACTTTGCTTATTAATCTACAGTTTTTTGAGAACTTTAGTCAAACAGCTTTAAAGTATGTTCTGGAGTCTTATTTCTGTACAGTGTACACTGTTAGCATATCACAGTCGCTTAAATGCATATCTTTGTCATTGTTACTAATCTTACCTTTATCATTGTTATTTTTCAGCATTATCCTCAAGATCCTGTGGATATTGCTGCATCCATTAGAGCTTTGGCAAAAAGTGTACATGGAGAGAGTGATGTGTTTGGTGACCTCCCTCGGCCACGCTTCAGCACACAGATCTGATAAGCCTTGGTTGTGTGTGGTAAATATCTTTACTTATGCTGGTTGAAGTATTACTGCCCACACTCTCCTGCCCTGATGTCTGCCCTGCATGCAGGGACTAGCTTTTAAGAATAATGATATATGGTCATACCACAGCAAGAAGTATAAAAGTGACTTATTTTAATTCTAGAAAAGTGAAAAAACAGTAACTAAATGTGTTTAGAGCTTTTGTGTAATCACCTGCTCGATTGTAGATTTTTTCTTTTTTTTATAACAGTTTTGTTCAGAAAACTGTTTTAGGAGAGGGCCTCACTTTCAGTATTTCATACTTGCCTTCTGTATGACTGGTTTGACAATTTAACACATGATGGTCTTGCTGAAAGCTGATGCCCAATTATGTTATTCCAAATATCAGTACCGTTTTTTAAAGGCGCAGAAAATTACTTTTTTTTTTTTTTTTTTTTTTTTTTTGTGATTTATCTTTTGGTATTGTTATTTGGAAGTTTCTGGGAATACATGAATTACCCATCAGAAATGTCATTAATTTCAAAGAATTGTACAAATGTATGCTGTATTGATGCAGTTTACACTGGCTAACAATTTTAGATGGTAACTTTGAAAAGTACAGTAATGTAAACAAAATAAAATTAAAAGAACAGTAATATGAACAAAACAATAAGATGTAAACTCGTGTCTTAATAGTCATTTTAACTTTTAAGTGTATTTGGTAATTTAAAGAGATGTATTTTTTTATTGTACTTGAGAAAATAATTGATCAGCAAGTAACGGCCAAGCAAATGGATTGTTTTTCCCCCCCATACATTGTTTTGTCTACTACAGACCATACTCCATGCTCTTGTAGTTATGCTTTTACCCACCTTGAATTGTGATAATACAATGTCTTTCATCAATATTGTATATTGTGTGTCATAGAGAACTGTTGTAAACTGCTGATGTCATAAATTGTAGTGGCAGCTAAAGCCATGTGAATAAAGATTCTGGTACTGTTGGACTATAGCAGGATGTTGAAAACTTTATGCTATAGGAATAATAGAATGTTTACCATTGTGGTGAACATACAATTTCTGTACACATAATGTGTCTGCTGATTTGATTTTTTTGTTACAACTGTTATACTTTTGTTAAATTTGAAGCAAAGAGTAAATAAAGTATGTTTTCTTGGCAGCTGTATTTAATGTAAAATAATTAATACAAGAATCATCAGATATCATTTTGAGTGTTTCTCGAAGAGATTAATACTGAAAAGTAAAACTATCTGAATATCTTGGAACTTAGTTTCTATATGATTATGGAAGTTTTTCTTTCATTCTCCAAATGTCTTGCCTAATTCCTACCTTCCATTTTATCGCAGAAAGTTAATTGCTCTACCTCTCATTCAGTTGTGAGATTCAAATCTTTGTGCAGGGTTTGTTGTTGCTCATCAATTTATATTTCTTAAAGTAAATACTTAAATAGCCCAAGTGCCTGTCTTTGTCAGATTTTTGAGCCACAAAAGCCAAGCTAAAATTCTTGATCTTTTATTAACTATCAAACAACAGGCTATTTCCCTGTGTCAAAAATATTGTGTCATTCTGAATGCTTGTAACATTCAATCATTTTCTATGTATTGAAGCTTTAAAAATCATTAAATTTCAGGGTTTGGCCATGTAACTGAAAATGCACTATTATTGGCTGAAGCTCTGGTGATGTCAGAGGACAGGATTAACACACAGCTATACATATGTTACAGCAGTGTCAGCCAAATTTACTATCCCCCCCCCCCCAATACTTTTCTGCAAACAGTTTAGTTATTTAGTAATGGAACTGCAGTTGCTACTTTTAAGTAAGAATGGAATAGAATTTTTAGTGGAACCTTCTGAAAGTTCATGTGTTTATGATGTCTTCATTTTTCAAAAACAATCCAGTTTATTATGTTCCACAAATAAGAAACCCGGAAACTGCATTTTAAGTAAAATATATCTATATTTTAAAGCTACTTGTTGCTTGTTTGTCTCTGCATACTACCTCTGAAGTCACTATGAACAATTTACATCCAGAAACAAAAAGAGCTCAGATTCAGATTAATTTGTATGTACAAGTAAATTAATCTTGTGAAATTGTAACTTTTTATATTTCATTGTGCACATGGTCACCAGTGTTGTGGTCTGAGTGTGATAATCCATCAAATCTGTGCATAGAATCTTTAGCAAGAGGCAAGTTCAGATTGTGTGTTGTCCAAACAATGAAGCAGTTCATTGTGTTCCTGCTGTAAGCATAGCACTTGCTCATGTTCTTTGAACCAATTACTCGTAAACAAAGTATCATCTCATGAATAAGTTGTACATGAGAGAGTGTACTGTCACTATGATAGCTCGATCAAGCGCATGAGAAATGTGTGTCCAATGGATGGGGGTACACTGTGCAGCGCACAACATCAGGGGAAAGCTTATGAAGAGTCAAAAAATCGATACCTACTATTGGTTCATGAATATCTGGCACAATAAAATTCCACTTTAGATTGCAGTGACAGGTGCACTGTGAAGGCTGTTGAACTGGCACACGTAAGTTCTGTAGTGTTGACAGCACGAAGTAGAGTGCAATGTGGCTGTAGTTGGTTGTTGTCATTGACAGTGGCAGGAGTGACACGCCTGCAGCTGTGTCCACTAGGAAGCATGCATCTAACACAGAATAAAGAATATAGAGGTGGCCACATTCAGGTGCAGAGTCATGTACTGAGTGAAGTATGTGGCAGCGCCTGTTCGTGTTGTCATAGGAGATGGTCCTTAAACCTTCCTGCAGTCAGTGTTTGGGTATAACACTATGGGTGTCACTTCTTGGCGGCATGGTAGTAGCAGAAAGGGTAGTTGGTTGCCTGCTCCTGCGGGAAGTGTACTAGTGGAGGGGACCTGGTGCATTGTGTGTGTTGTCTAAATTGCAAGGGCGTCCTCAACCAACGGCGGGGTTTTGAGGTAGGGTGTGTGTTGAATACCCCTGCTGTTGGATGTGTACTTCCTGTGGATGGACCTGGTAGACCCTATTTGTGATTCTGATGCACTCACTAGGTGACTCCAGAATGTTGTGCGTTCTGGATGGTGAGTAGTAGTTTGCTGGACCAGACTATCATCAAGGACAAGTTGGGTATGTCGTGCTCATTTGTGAGCACCACGGCTGAGATGACTTTATTTTGCCTAGGTGTTCCTCATGTAGAATATACCTGATTGTTTCATCAGGCAATTTGGAGAGACATTCCAGAATCATGTGTTTGGCTGAGGTGTAGCAATTATTGGCTGGAAGTGAGCTGACCATGTCACAAATCAAATCAACATGCTCATGTAGGTGGGTGATGAGGCACAAGTAGATTTTAGTTTCATCCAACAAGTAGTAGTGAAAAATTTGTGTGATCAATTCAAACTGTGTAGAAGGCAGACATAGTCGACCGGGCTGCAGAGATGGCTGTGAGGTGGGCAGAATGTGTATGTGCATGGGTGGCTGGCCCGACAGTGGAGTATAAGCAGCATCATGCACGATACTTGGATGGTGTGGTAGATGTATCCAGTAGCACCAAGGAGTTGGCAGTGCGATTGACGGTTACGGTACGAAAATCCTACAAGGAAAAGGAACCAGAATGTGTCAAAAAATGGGTGATTGTATGTGAGCATATGTGCCAGTGATGTGTGCAAGCATCAGTGGTTGAGGAACATGTGGCACATGGCCGCACGTTGCAAATATAGTCACTTGAAGCACTATCGCCATTCACAAAGCCGTTGGGGTGGTAGCCTGAGGCAACATTCACACAATTAAGTTCAATCTTTGTCATGCCAGCGTTACCAATTACATCCATGGTGCACGCAAAAATAGGTGCACCTAAGGTGCAGTAAAACTCTTCAGAACAATGAGATAAATCAGCATGCAGCCTCATGTTAACATTAGAAGCACTGTTTAAGCTCGAGGAAGTGGCGAGTTAATACTTTGTAGGCAGATTGATATCTATGCAATATCCTTCAGGGCAGTTAGAGATCTGTCATTCAAAATTGGAAAGTTTGACTGCTCAAATGTGACAGTGGGTAACTGCGAAACACTCATCAAAAATGTTTGGTTGGTTGAAAACACTGTAAAAGGTGAAGCATGAGCAAGTATACTGGTGTATTGAAAACAGTGTCACTGTAACAGTACCTAAATTCTTCCACAATCGACAATGTGGACAATAAGTCCTGCCATTGCTGTGAGGCTGGAAACAGTGTAGAATTGTTCAATGCTCTAGAAGATCCTTGTTGGTTAGGAACACGTAGCTTGCAGTGTTCCCAGCAAGATAGAGTTCTGATGACATAAATGAATCCTGGAAAAATCTTTGGTAATTATTGATGCCAGAGAGAAAAATGCTTTGTAAAAATAGTTTAGTTAGTTTAGTCAGCACAATATTATCTTTGGTCGCATCACTTGCTCGCGCTCTTGTACCTGTGCACACGAGCGCACAGCACACAGTAAAATTCTTATATCATTAGTTTTATTATCATTGGCTTTTCACAAATGTCTGTCTAGGTGTGCTTGCGTTTCGATATGTCTGAGTGTGTGTGTATTTGTTTACCTTCCTTTTTTTCCCCTAAGGTAAGTCCTTCCACTCCTGGGATTGGAATGACTCCTTTTCCACTTCCTTAAAACCCATATCCTTCCCTTTTCCTCCCCTTTTTTCCTGAAGAAGCTGCCAGTGGTGGCGAAAGCTTGTATGTGTGTTTGTGTGTTATTTTATTTGTTTCTCTCGACGAGCCGGTCCTTTTGGTAAGTCATCTCTTTTCTATTTTTATTTTTATATCATTAGTTATCTATATATAATGAATCCACACATCTCGTGGCGAGACGGTACCGTAGTATACAGCTGAATTAGCTGTTACACTACAGATCCCCACCCTTAGCCATGAGATGTCAGATCACGTGCAATTTCTAATTTATCAATACATAATTTACATTCATACATAAATTATTCTTTTTTTAACAGTACCTCTGTAAACCATATGCTCTTATAACGTTACAGTTGTGCCATATATCCTGTACAAATTCTCTCAACACATACACTCGTGAAAGGGGGAAATTGTATCTGAACAAACCACCTTTTCATATTCTGTAATATATTTTATAACCGATTTCACCTATCATTACTATTATTATTGTAATTACCATTCCCATTATTAGACCCGTACTGCTCATTTCTACACCAACTTAACTTAAAGTTGTAGTGTAAGTTATTTCTTTTGCTTAGCAAATAATCAAAAAGTTTTCGAAGAGGAAAATAATATGGTAACAAATCAATTTTTACCAAAACTACCCTCAGTGTCTTACCATTGCTTTCTTATTTGTGTCCGAGACATCTCCACAGGGAGTACTATCTCGCATATGAGTGCTTTTGTACTACCCAACTCTATGCAAAGGAATCTAGTATGCCGTTTCCTCCCTGACCTATGCAGCAGAAGGAAAATAATGATCAGCAAGCCCTACCTTGTCTGACCCTCCCAGTGGATCAGAGCCTTTTTCTTAGGTCTCTGAAAACTGAAATCCGGCCTTTCCTTAGGTCTGTTTCCTCCGCTATCCTATACCAATCGAAATATACAATGACCCCAGAATGGTTAATTACCATTGCTCTCCTAATGCTTACTTATTACCCCACAAGTATAATATCTGTACTCGACTTTTCCTGATCATGTCACATATATATTCTAATTAACCAAACGAGTGAGACTACTCTGATTATTTCATGAGAATGGGGGTGTTATCATTGGCATTTTTCCCCCTCTCTTGAAAAAATAAAAAGTGTGGCGAGCGAGTTATATTTTACATTTATGTCTTATATGTCTGTATGTCCAAGTCACTTCATCTATGATTATTAAACGTACCTTGGCACACCTAAAAAACGAGGTTATAACTCCGAACATCATGGTAAATCACAATGTGGGTGTGAATAAGAAGGGTGTTAGCAATGAACACATATGAAGGTGAAAAGAGGGAAAGACAGATTGGTACTCAAACAAGAAGAAAGAAAGGTATATAAAGAATCTGCAAATCGGAAGCGAAGAAGGGAAGACGATACAGCCCAAAGATTGGAAACCCATCCCACCCCTTTCTCCAGGAACCCTATCCACTTTGTACTTCGCAGTGACGCTGGACGGCAAAAGATGGCAGGCTAGATGTGAGCCGCCCACTGCAGAACGGAACATCACTGTTTCACTCCGTGGATTCCAAAAAATTACTCCCGATAAGCTGCTATTGAACTGCATGATAAGTGTAGTTTAATAATCCGTCAATCATAGTCATAGTCTGTCTTGTGTCAAAGTCTATATAACTACCCTCATAAAAATTAATCTACAAAAAGTGTATCAAATCCCTTAGAAAACCCATTATAAAATTAATATTATTTACTTGTATTATAGAGGAAAAAATTCCTAACAGGAAAAATATATGTAAAAAAAAAATAGATGAAGTCTACTTACCAGGCGAAGGAGCACAGACAGTGATAGTAACAAATAAAAAACACACACACACACAAATGCTAGCTTTCACAGCCTAGCTGCTTCGTCAGGCAGAGGGGAAGGAGAGGGAAAAGGAAATGATGTGGGTTTTAAGGGAGTGGGTAAGGAGTCATTCCAATCCTGGGACATGAAAGACTTACCTTGGGGGGGGGGGGGGGGGGGGGGGGGGGAAGAGGAGGGTAAAAAAATACACACACACATTTACACAGACGCAAGTACACCTAGGCAGACATACTGTAGAAAGCAAAGAAGTTAGATAGAGATACCACTTGAGGCAGAGGCTCTGTCCAGAGAACCGAGGCAAAGATGTCACAGATGGTGGGTGGGAATTCGAATTTAGCGGAGGTTGAGACCAGGTGAGCAACGGGAATTGAGAATATGCTGAAGGGCTAGTTCCTATCTCCGGAGTTCTGAAGGATTGGTGTCGGTGGGAAGTATCCAGATAACCCGGATGGTGTAGGACTGTGCCAAAATGTGCTGGCCGTGCCCCAAGGCGTGTTTAGCCACCGGGTGATCCTCATTACCAACAAACACTGTCTGCCTGTGACCATTCATGTGAATGGACAGTTTGTTGCTGGTCATTTCCACATAGAACGCTTCACAGTGCAGGCATGCTAGTTGGTACATCACGCGGGTGCTATCGCAAGTGGCTCTGACCTGGATCATGTACACCATCCGGGTTACGGGACTGGAGTAAATGGTGGTAGAAGGGTGCTTAGGGCAGGTTTTACAATGGGGGCAGTTACAAGGGTAGGAGCCAGAAGGTAGGGTAAGTGGTTTGGGGATTTCATAGGGATGGACTAGGAGGTTACGGAGGTTAGATGGGCGGTGGAAAGACACTCTCGGGGGAGTGGGGAGGATGTCATGAAGGATGGATCTCATTTCGGGGCAGGATTTAAGGAAGTTGTGTCCTTGTTAGAGAGCCACATTCAGAGCCCGCTCCAGTCCCGGAAAGTATCCGGTGACAAGAGGGGCACTTCTGGGGTTCTGTTGAAGGTTATGAATTTGGGGGGATGAGGAAGTGGCTCTGGCAATTTGCTTCTGTACCAGATCAGGAGAATAGCTGCGGGATGTGAAAGCTGTTATCAGGCTATTGGTGTATTGGTTTAGGGATTCAGGACTGGAGCAGACTCGTTTACCACGAAGACCTACAGCTGTCAAGTTCTATCAACAGTGGCACATGAAACAGTTGGTATCATGACACATTCATATTGTATTTACTCATTACTATCCATTTGTCATTAATTGGTGACCTCAGTTTTATTTATAATATGTCAAAATCAGGGCTGCTTCTCATTCCCCCCCCCCCCCCCCCCCCCCGTTAAACAACATACACAATTATTCCAAATAGGATAGTAAATAAAGGAAAGCCTTAAAGGATAGTCGGAGAAAGAAAATAAGTGTCACAAGAAATCTAAAATCAGGAAAAAAAATTGACACAAGCTGGAGCTCAGTGCTCGCCAAAGCCTAATGTGTCTCCTGGACTTACGTCGTAAGGTTTTATATCAACAACACTTTATAAACCTCTTTCTGCGCTAGTATCTGGGTCAATTAGAAACAAGGCTTTAGGATGTGGTATATCTGCTATTCTGAAAGGTCCACTGAATGTTGGAAAGAATTTACTAGCTTTCTCTTGTAAATCTGAACTATGTCGGAAGTTTCTAACTAACACTAAATCATTAATTTTATATTGAGGTAACTCTGCCTTTTGATTTATCTTTTTGGTTCTATTCATGGCACTGTGTTCTAAGTTAGATGTTATCATATCATTTATTTGTGGAGTGCTCCTTTTGCTCATAGGAAGCCGTGTAAATAACTTTAACAAAAGTTCTCCTTTGAATTTTTTATTAAGGATTTCAATGGGAGCTAGCCTGTTGATAAATGTGGCAACTCATTAATTATCATTTGGAAGTCAGGTATAAATTTTGCCCATGATGAATGTTTTTCTGAACAATAAGTCTTGCAAAGGCAAGATATTTCCTCCATGACACGTTCACAGGGATTAGCTTGCGGATGATACTTAGATATGGTGACATGCTTAATATTTTCCCATGTTAGAAATGCTTTAAATTCGCCACTAGTAAATTGTGACCCATTATCTGTCAATAGGCGCAGTGGTTTACCCACTTCCTGAAAATACTTATTTAAACATTGAAGTACAGTCTCAGTACTGGCTTGTTGAATAGGATATAATGTTGTATATTTCAACCAACATTCTAGTAGGACTAAAATATATTTAACACTTCCTCTGCTTTGCGGAACTGGACCGAAAAAATCCGCTGCTGTCATCATGCAAACGCCTAGGAATAATTGGATATAGTTTGTATGCAGTTAGCCTCATGTCAGTTTTTACCTTTGAACATACTGTACATGAATTAATTATGTTCCTGACTTTTCTACTCATATTTTTGAAATAATAAAATTTACACATATGTGCTATAAATTTGCATATACCGAAATGGCCATATCCCATATGGATAAACCACATTAATTCTGCTTGTGCTGAAAACGGTATACATAAATACCGATTATTATCCTCATTACTCTTCTTCCAAAATAGGGGTCCATCTATTATTTTATATGATTGATTATTACCTACAGCACATTCCTGAAATCGTACTTTAAAAAATTTGTCTTGTCGGATCTCTATTCTGATCTTATTAGCAAGCTTCCGTACTTGATTGTTAGAATAACTAACAGTCATAAAGTTTATAGCAAATAAACGTCCTCTACCTTCAGGATGAATGATATTACTCATTCCTCCTAGAGGCAGACGAGATAGACCATCTGTCACAACATTACTTGTTCCTTTAATATACTGCACCTCAATATCGAAGTTTTGTAAAAACAACATCCAGCACATTAACCTGTCATGTAATAGACAACTTTCTAAAAGAAAGGCTAAAGCTTGATGATGTGAATATATTATGAGTTTTGTTCCCCAAATCAAAGTTTGGAATTTAGTTACGCTCCAGACAATAGCTAGTAACTCCTTTTCTGTAGTTGTATAATTGAGTTCATGCTTATCTAACCTACGGCTGGCAAATGCTACCGTATCATGATTTCCTAGTTCAGGGTCCCTTCACCTTGAAATAATTCAGGACAATCTTTGATAGCTTTTATCCTATCTGGATCAGGCTTAATTCCATGTACCCCTACTAAATGTCCCAAAAACTTTAGTTCTTCCCTACCAAAGTGTGATTTACTTAACTGTCACACCAATGGTTACAAATTTTTGCAAAGTTTGAGATAATAATGCACAATGTTCTTCCCACGTTTTCAAAATTAGGAGAATATCATCTACACAAATAATTAGATCTTGTAGTAATTCTCTACCTAATACTTCATCTAAAGCATGAATAAAAACTGATACAGATATATTTAATCCAAATGGTAGCACTGTAAACTGATATGATCTTCCATCAAAGAGAAATGCTGTAAACTTCCTCGAATCTTCATGAATTTTGACTTGATTGTAACCTGATGTAAGGTCCATCGAGCTATAATACCTTACTCCCTGAAATTTTGTTAAAAGATCATTTATAGAAACCGGTCAATCCCTCTCAGTCTCTATATGTTTATTCAAAGTTCTGCATCAAGAACCAACCTTACACCACCTGTAATTTTTTGTACTACAAAAATGGGGTTGTTAAAGACACTATTACTTCTTTCTATAACTTTGTCATCTATCATTTTATTAATTTCATCTTGTACTGCCGTTTTTAGACTGAGTGGTATAGGATATGGTCGACAAAAAAAATGTCCTATCATCTTTCATTTTAAACTTGCATATGTAACTCCCTAATGTTCCTGACTTATCAGGAAATACTGCACTGTACCTGCGTACGATATTAAGTAGTTCTTCCTTCTGATCATTGGAAAGTAAACGCGATTCGTATGACTTTTCTTTTATGAGATAAAATACATCGGTATTTTCAGGATTGTATAACAGTGACAACTTAACAGAGGTTAATAATTCCACAGTCTCTGTTGTTACCTTTGTAGCAGTCTCTGGTTCAAAGATTACAGTACACCTACTATTATTGGAAACACCACTCACCTGTTTATTATTAAAGTTAATGTTTACTTCATAGCGGTAAAACCAGTCCATTCCTAATAAAATCGGAACTTTGATATTCTGGATTACTAATAAAGTGTGTCGTAATGTTACTCCATCAATCATGATAGGTAATTGTGTTTCGTTTTTGATAGTTTGATTTTTAACTCCCGTTATACCAAGAACTTGAACACCTGTTACCGGCAATACAGGGCAGCTATTATTTTTGTATAACATATCAAATACATTTTGTGCTATTAAAGAAATCTCACTTCCTGTATCTAAGAATAACTTAACTTCATAACCATAAATCGAACCTACTATTGTAGGTTTAGCCAAAGCGTGCGGTAATAATTACTTATTTCCCTGTAATAACCACTCTTTAGTAGGGACAGTATGCGTAAATGCTATTAGGCTTTTTGATAGTGGGTCTATATCTATTCTATTTCCTGAACTATGACCCCTACTCCAGGAAGATTTTTGTTTTCCGGATTCTGGTTCTGATACATAAGATTTCGTGTATTTGTGTGTGTGTGTCGTTTCTTTCTGACGTTATGTTCGAATAATTTATCGTTTGGGTTTCCATGGTTCTGGATTCCCTACCGTCCTTATTTTTTCTTTTACTTTTTTGATTCTGTTTTTGTTTCGTCTATGTACTGTACATAAATATACTCCCTTTTGATTGTTATTATCAAGGTGCGATTTTGTGTTTTTTCTACTTAGTTCTTCTTTATTACCATTTAATGTATCTATACCTTCAGCACATAATAACAAATCTTTCGCTGTAGACCACACTTTGTACGATATTTCTTTTTGTACATAAATTGGTAATCTACATATTAAAACCTTTGCTGAATACTGTTCATCTATTGGTACTTCAAGAAATTTCGAACGAGTTAAGTGCCATTCTAAATACTTTCTAACACTACCCCTGGAATTACTATAGTACTTTGGATCTAGTAATTCTATTGTTAGTTTTCTTGTGCACTTGCTGACCAGTATTTGCTTCTGAACTGTTCCTTAAAGTCATCCCATGTTATAAAATCTTCAATATTAGCATTAGCCCAGTCAGAGGCCTCGCCTACTAAATAACTTATGGCAAAATCAATTTTCCTTGCATCATCCCATCTCGATGGTAGTGACCTCGAAAATACACATAAGAAATGTATTGGATGTACATCGCCCTCGGGTTTAAATTTAGGGAAATGTTTTGACATATTTAACCCTGCATCTAATGACAAATCTTCTAAGTTCGTATCTTTTGGTAATGAAATAATGTTTTTTTGTGTGGGTTCTCTGTGTGATTTCCTTTTTGGTCTTTTCTATTTCTTCCCATATTTTGACTAATTCCTGTTGTGTATTAACATCCTCAACACTTGTGTGTGACTTAACTATGTTATTGTCTACTTCTTCTTTTACCCTTTTACTTAATACTCCCTCTAGATGATGTTCTAAGGCACTAATTGTTTCTTCATTAACAGCATTGTGTGACAAGTTTTTTAATTGTATTATCTTTTTTTGATTTTCGAAAACCTTGTTCTTTTACTTCATTATGTACTAAGTCACATTCTGCTCTATACTCATGTGTAATGATTCTGGCAATTTTTCTAAAGCCATTACACATTGCTCAATTTTATTAACCGCCTTCGTACAGGATTGTACATGTTGAGTTACATTAATGTCATTCACAAACTCAGTTATCGTTTCTTGAAATTGTTCTCTCACTAAATGTTTTATAGTAGTGGTTAATAATGTCTTTAGTGAATTTAATTGCGTATGTATTTGTGTAACATCATCTTTATGTGACTTTAATTGTGATTTTATTTCAAAAAGGTCTTTTTTTTAGTGATTTCTGTATCTGTGGTCATCTTTCTAGTCACAGCAGCATTTAAAAAAAAAAGAGGAAAAAAAAAATTCAGTTCACGTCTCACTCGGCGTCACAGGCGAAAACTACACTGTTTTAGCTGCCATTGTACAGGCGGCTGCTGTTCCTCGCCGCTTCTTGATGTCAGATGGTCGGCGAAAATTGCGCTGTTCTGGCTCGCTGCTGTTGTACAGGCAGCTGCTGCTGCTCACCGCTTCTCGACGTCAGGCGGTCGGCTGGATAACAACGCTGATATCGCAAATTCGAAGTACCCGTTCTGCCGAAGATGTAGTCCTCATTGGCTAGCAACTCTAATTCAGCGAAACTCGAAGAACACGTTCCGCAGAAATCGTAGTTGCTACTTATTTATGTGAGTTGCTATAGCGCTGGTTTAGTGGTCTCCATAGCAACCATATTAACTTATTTGGTCCACTATTCCCAACTTTGCAGGGAAACAATTAATTATATTATCTTCTTTATTAATTATTCTTCTTATTGTCTCACTTCTCTTCTCCCCCGCAAGATCAAGACTGGAATACGGTCGCCAAGAAAAGGCAGTGTTCTCAGCAAGATAGAGTTCTGATGATTGTGTTACTACAAATCGTACTCTCCTCTCGGGACACAGCACCCAAATTATGTGTCGTTTGATTTACCAAACATCACTCCTCATCCAATTTAGCAGAGTTTTTAACGTTTAAACATCGTAATCTTCAAACATTTGTATATTTTCAGTCCGTAGTTATGCTTAGGATTCAGGCTAGACTATGTCCGTTTGCAATGGGGGAAGCACATAAAGTGAGAACTACTTTTTTGCACTTTAACAAAAACATATATTATGCCCCATAGTCCAATATTACATAAGGTCATAACTTGATCGAGTCTCAATTAGAACTAACTAAACTACTTTTACACAGCATTTTTCTCTCTGGCATTAATAATGACCAAAGATTTTTCCAGGATTCATTTATGTTTTGACGCGACGGTCTCTACTTCAGCCCAATATTATCTTTGACCGCATCACTTGCTCACGCCCTCGTACCTGCGCACACGAGCGCACTGCACACAGTAAAATTCTTATATCATTACTTAAGTATTGTTGAAATGAGATAGAATGGCTGGCCAGTACTTACCTTTGTGTTGTACCACCGATAGTAACACAAATGAAGAAGCAGAAAAAAGGGGACAAAAAGGACAAGCTTTTGGAACACAGTTCCTTCATCAGGTGGGAGAGAAGGGAAGAAGAAAGGATGGGAACGGAAGGGAAAGGTAATTCACGACCTAGGTCATGAAGGTGGTGTTTCGGGAGATACTACATGTATGCACTGAGCCAAGCCAGAGAGGATATATATAACCAAAGAGGAAAGATCTGAATGATGCTGTGGGGTGCAGGAGGGGCGAGGGGTTGTCTAAAACATTTTTCATTAACAGGGAAAGATGGATGGACACACACACATACATACACACACACACACACTCACACTCACACACGGAGAGAGAGAGGGAGGGAGGGAGAGAGAGGTAAGGAAGGGATAATGAATAGGTGAGCTGAGGATGTAGGAAGGGGAGGGGTTAGCGTAGATTTAGGCCAGGGGGGTGGTGGGAGGAGAGGATATGTTGGAGGGCAAGTTCCCACCTCTGTAGCACTGAGGGACTGGTGTTTGTTGGTACTATCCAATTGCATGTGTGGTGTAACACGTGCCCAGGTCCCTGGAGTTATGCTGAAGGGCATGTTCTGCCACAGGATATTGGGTGTCCCCCAGGCAAACAGTCCATCTGTGCCCATTCATCCGCTCAGCCAATTTGTTAGTAGCCATACCACCATAAAAGGCTGAACAGTGGACACATGTCAGCTGGTATATGATGTGTGTTGTCTCGCATGTGGCCCTACCTTGAATTGGGTAGGTTTTTCCTGTGGTGGGGCTGGAGTATGTTGTAGTGGGAGGATGCATTGGACAGGTTTTGCAGCGGGATTGGTTGCAGGGGTAGGAACCATTAGGTAGGGAGGGTGGTTTTGGAATGTTGTAAGGTTGGACAAGGATGTTGCAGAGGTTGGGAGGACGGCGGAAGGCTACTCTGGGTGGTGTGGGAAGAACAGTTTGGAGTGATGGCCTCATCTCAGGGCATGACTTGAGAAAGTCGTAGCCCTGTTTGAGGAATTTGTTGAGGCATTCCAGGCCAGGATGGTACTGGGTGACTAAGGGGGTGCTTCTGAGTGGTCTGGGGTTAGGAACATTGTTGTTGGAGGGAGAGAAATGGACAGCTCGGGAGATCTGTTTGTGGACGAGGTCTGTAGGGTAGTTGTGGGAGACGAAAGCATTGGATAGATTGTTGTTGTAGCTGGTGAGGGATTCGGAACTGGAACAGATACATTTCCCACGGATGCCCAGGCTGTAGGGAAGTGATCGTTTAATATGGAAGGGATGGCAGTTGTCAAAGTGGAGGTACTGTTTGTTAGTGGGTTTAATATGGACTGAGGTGTGGATGAGAGACTCGGCAAGGTGAAGGTTAACATCAAGGAAGGTGGTTTGAGTATTGGAGAAGGACCAGGTGAATTTAAGGTTGGAGAAGGAGTTAAGGTCATGGAGGAAGTTCAGAAGGGCTTCTTCACCGTGAGTCCAGACCACAAAGATATCATCTATGAACCTTTACCAAACCAGGGGAGGCAACTTCTGTGTCTTAAGGAATGCCTCTTCCATGCAGCCCATGAAGAGGTTGGCATAGGAAGGGGCTATCCTGGTACCCATAGCTGTCCCCCTGATTTGTTTGTAGGTCTGACCCTCAAAGGTGAAGTAATTATTGTTGAGTATGAGATTAGCGAGTGTGACAAGGAATGAGGTTTTTGGGAGGCTTTCAGGTGGGAAAGATAGTGTTCCAGAGCTGATAGACTATGGGTGTGAGGGATGTTGGTGTACAGGGATGTAGCATCTATGGTGACAAGGAAGCTATCACATGGGAGGGGCATAGGGGTGGATTTGAGGTGTCCCAAAAAGTGGTTTGTATCTATGATATAGGATGGGAGCCTGCAGGTTATAGGTTGGAGGTGTTGGTCTACCAAAGCTGAGACACGTTCTGTGGGAGCTTTGAAACCTGCTACTATGGGATGGCCAGGATGATTCTCTTTATGGATTTTAGGGAGTAGGTAGAAGGTAGGGGTGCGAGGTTCAGATGGAGAGAGAAGTTCTAAGGAGGCAGTGGTGACACCTTGTAATGGACCTAGGGTTTTAAGAATTTTCTGTAGTTCAGCCTGGACTGAGGGAATGGGGTAATAAGGAATATGTTTGTAGGTAGAGGTGTCCGAGAGTTGACGCAGCCCTTCTGCTACATACTCCCCTCGATCAAGTACCACAGTTGTGGAACCCTTGTCCGCAGGGAAAACTACAATGGAGCGGTCCGCTTTCAGCTCTCAGATGGCTTTGGATTCAGCTGGGCTGATGTTAGGAGTGGTTGGTATGTTGTTCAGGAAGGATTGGGAAGCAATGCTGGATGTGAGGAATGCCTGCAAGGGATGGTTTTGAGGAAGAGCAGGAGGATCTTTTTGGGAGGGAGGTCGGAATTGTTCAAGACAGGGTTCAACAGCGGCTCTGCTGCATGTGGGTTGTGACTGGGTGCTGAAGTGGTATTTCCAGTTGAGGTTACAGGTGAATGAGAGGAGATCCTTGACCAGGGCAGTGTGATTAAATTTAGGTGTAGGACAGAAGGTTAAGCCTTTAGGCAGGACAGATATTTCTGGAATGAAGAGGGATTTGGATAAGAGGTTTAGGACTGAATTGAAATTGGTATTTGGTGGTGTCTGCATGTGGTGACGGTTGGGATACGTTCTGGGAGGGATGTGTGCTGGGATTGGAAGATTCAGTAGGGAAGCCAGGCTTGGTTTGTTGCCAATGAGTGGGGGGGTTTTGAGGGCGGTGTTGTGGTGGGTGGTTGTGGATTATGGGAAGAGGGATACCATTTTTGAGATGATGGACCAGTAGGTTGGATAGTTTTCTAAGGTGTTGTGTGGCATACAGTTCAAGTTTACAGTTGGCTTGTTGTATTATGGATCCAAATGTGTTATTTGAGCCAGGTGCTGAGAGGAGAAGTATTTTAGAGAGAGAGAGGAGTTGTTGGGAGTGGTGGTTACACGAGGCAACATAGTGTTGGAGGATAAGATGGGTGAGAGCTAAGGACTGCTGAATTTGAAACTATAGGAGGGAGTGATGGAAACAAGGATTACACCCAGAGATGGGAACTTTTAAAGTGGGTCCTTTGGGGATTGTTCCAAATGACAAACAGGACTGGAGGAAAAGAATGTGGGATTGCAGTTTGGCTATAGCAAATGCATGTTTGCAGAATGACTGAAGGTACTGTGGTATAGGGTTGGGATACATGGTGGATAATTGGTTTAAAAAAATAATAATATACACATACACACACACGCACACACAAACAGGCGGTGGTTGGGTTCTCATTTGTGACGAGGGAAGGAACGTAAGAAAATTTAAATTTCATATTGTTTGGATGAATAATAGGGTGAAAATTTATAGAAAATATTTTGGCAATGCTCTAACAGGTCATGTCACCAAAGACCATGGGTCATGCAGATGCAAAATACGTCTTGTATGTATCCATAGGTACTTTTCATCTATGTGCATCAGCACAATGAAATTCGATGATTCCGGAGTGAAATCTGCTTGCTGCCTAGAATAAACAATAAGTGTGAATCACACATTTGCTAAATGACTTACAATGGCACAACATTTTACTTCTGTGAATTCCAGAATATTTATTATGCACAGCAACACAGATAATAGGTAAAAAAATGGAACTTATTATTGACACAGTTGCTGTTTGCTTTAATTATCTAAACAATGATGATATTGCACTACATTTTTTGAAATAGTTACAAATTTAAGTTACAATTACAATTTATGAAGTTTCAAAAAAAACCAAATACATTTCAATACGGGTTAATGTGATAAAATTGATATAATAATCACAGACTTAGAGATTTACATGAAGAAATTATCAGTTCAAACAATGTGTTCATAATAATTTTGATTTACACCGAAATTAAGTATTTTTTTCTTCATTACCAACATTTATACATCAATAAGATTTAAAGTACAATTAATGTATTATAGCAGTTTTACAATAAGATAACTGAGTGGTAAAAACCGACACTCTCCATCTCCCACAATGCAGAAACTTGTAAAAAATGTCTAAGTGTGTTTGCATTTGGGTATGTGTGAGTCTGTGTGTATTTGTTTACCTTCTTTTTTCCCCCTAAGGTAAGTCCTTCCACTCCTGGGATTGGAATGACTCCTTTTCCACTTCCTTAACACCCATATCCTTCCCTTTCTCCTCTCCTTTCTTCCTCTTTTCCTGAAGAAGCGACCAACGGTTGTGAAAGCTTGTATGTGTGTTTGTGAGTGATTTTATTTGTGTCTGTCGATGAGCCTGTCCTTTGGGTAAGTCATCTGTTTTCTATTTTTTATATTTGTTTATCCCACCAGGAAACTTTCCTTCTATAATTTTTATAATTTACTTATTTTTATTGATTATTTCTTCCAACCCATTATTCACCATGTATCCCAACCCTATACCACAGTACCTCCAGTCTTTTCGCAAACATGCATTTACTATTGCCAAACTGCAGTCCCACATTCTTTTCCTCCATTCCTGTTTGTCATTTGGCACAATCCCCAAAGGACTCACTTTAAAAGTTCCCATCTCTGGGTGTAATCCTTCTCTCCATCACTCTCTCCTTCAATTCCAAATTCAGCAGACCTTAGCTCTCACCCATCTTGTCCTTCAACAGTATGTTGCCTCTTGTAACCACCACTCCCAACAGCTCCTCTCTCTCTCTCTCTCTCTCTCTCTCTCTCTCTCTCTCTCTCTCTCTCTCTCTAAATTACTTCTCCTCTCAGCACCTGAGTTAATTAACACTCTCGGAACAAGCCAACTGTAAACTTGAACTGTATGCCACACAACACGTAAGAAAACTATCCAACCTACTGGTCCATCATCTCAGAAATGGTATCCCTCTTCCCATCATCCACAACCACCCACCACAGCACCACCCTCAAAACCCCCCCACTCATTGGCAACAAACCAAGTCTGGCTTCCCTACTGAATCTTCCAATCCCAGCACACACCCCACCCAGAATCTATCACAACCATCACCACATGCAGACACCACCCAGTACCAATCCAATTCCAATTCAGTCCTTAACCTCTCATCCAAATCCCACTCCATTCTGGAAATATCTGTTCTGTCTAAACGCTTAACCTTCTGTCCTACACCTAAATTTAATCACACTGCCCTGGTCAAGGATCTCCTCTCATTCACCCATTACCTTATCTGGAAATACCACTTCAGCACCCAGTCACACCAATATACACTCTCTTGACCTGCAATTCACACTATTCAATGTTGTAAAGTAATGGTGCAACTAACTTACAAAAATTATTTTGCTACACGAAATTCTTTGTTGGCACATCTAATTGAATTCACTGACTGTTCTGTCAGTTCTTGACAGAATATTTTTTCCCATTTTGAATTAAACCTCCAAGATAAATGTGTAATATTCTGTAAATTTGCAGGATATTACACATTTTTATATCAGGTATATCATTCAGAATGAAATTCTTTGTATTCACAAATCAAACAAACAACATTATATTTTGGTACATTGTAGGTACAGCCTAAAAATATGTACATTTTTATGTAAAATGAAGTTATTTTGGATTGAAGGTAATCTCTTGTTAACTTTGTACTATGCATTCGATTAACACTTTCGCTGCGGCTGACGCTTATAAGCGTCCGCACTCAATGTAGGATAGCGTCAACTGCAGCGAAAGTGTTAATAATGGAAAAAATTATTTTTCAAAAGAGGTAGATTGGCTGGCCAGTACTTACCTTTTTGATGTTACACACAGAAAGAAAAGAAAAAAGGACGAAAATAAAACAAGCTTTCAGAGCTATGTTTCTTCTTCAGGTAAGAGAGAAGGGGAAAAAAAGGAGGGGAAGGTAATTCACGACCTAGGTCATGAGGATGGTGTTAGAGCTGGCATTCTTATTTGTTGTCTATGTGAGTCAAAGAATGTAAATGTGAAGAAGTATATAAATAAATATATATAAACTGACCTACGGAATTGTTTAATAAAGTAGCATAGTCTGCTGTAACAGGAAAAGATGGGAATTGTGGAAAAATATTTCTGCTGATTCACAAAAAGGCACATATATTACTCTGGGGAAAAAACTGACAGAAAAGTGTTGAACTGCCATGTTTTAATCCTCTTACAGTCTAACTCCCCAAAATATTTGGCAGGGAAACATATTTGCTCTTTTTTTACATTCAGCTCACTATTTCAATTCATTTATCTCCGCTGTCTTTTTATTTTATATTTCCATCCATCTCTCTCTTCCATTGTCATTACACTGGGAAACTTTAACAGTATAGACAAAAGTGGTCAAAATTTTTCATGTTGGGGTTTTTCTTCTGGGTGTCCAAAGCTGACATTGATAATGTCTCTGCCGTTTGTACACAATGCCCATCACTACTAATTGAATGATATAGTGAGGTCTTCATACTACAACATAGAATCGACTCTGTCATTGCCGATACTTTCAGAAAGATGACCAAATTTGATCATTTAGAGCATTGTTTCACAACCTTTTTGATTACATATCCTCTTTCTGAGTAAAAATATTCTGGTGACTCCACCCAAACCATAACAAGATTGTGTATGTCAGTTCCGAGTCTATGAGTTTAATTTTCTTCTTTTGATTCAAATTTATTGTAAGAAATGTACAGTATTATACACTAAAAGATGAACAGTATTTTCATAATGGAACATATTATGCTATTTTTAGACAAATTCTGATGGAAAAATATACATTACATTACAAGTGTTCACATTGCAGGTAAGACTCAGGAGTGAATTACACATAGTCCCACCATATAAAGAAGTATCTCATTTTCCAAATTTGTCAGAATTTCTTTTTTAATCAAGATAATTTAGCTATTGATTGGGGCCTTATTTCAGGACTTCATTTATTCATTGTTAATACTGTGTATTATAAAACAATACAACTTGAAATTGATGTTAAAAATGTTTTAATATAAAATAAATTTAACTTTTCTTAGTTCTGTGTTTTTGTATTATAGAACTCTTTCTTAGTAACATTTATGGTCTAGTAGTTTTATGTACAACTGCTTCCTCCTCTGATGGTGATCCCTTGAACAAGACATTGTGATCCTGCAAGGGATTGTGACCAACTGGTTAAAAAGCACTGATTTAGAGAAAATAAAAATTATGTGGCAACTGACACCAACACCGTCGATAGTGTTCAAAACTGATAATGCCATATCTTTGTAACTTGGCATCTTTGGGAGGACAACTTCTCTCCCCACTGGCTATCTTTAACCAGTTATGTATGCTACACAGTGCAAACAATCTTATTTGTGGTATCATTAGGGCTATCATCCCACTTGATCCCCATACTGGTGACCCCACATTCAAAGTGCACCGACTCACTGCATACATTGTGCTGTTGTGTATTTTTTTAAAGTGGAATTTCGCACCTGAAATACGGTAGTCATTGTCTCCTCAACTGCCACAATAACAACACCAACTCATCCTCCACCAGGACTTCACACTGCTCCAGTTTCATCAACACAAGCACAGTGCATTTGTACAGCATCTAGTTGTCTATCTTTTTATTTGCAGAATGGACTTTCACAAGACATGTTCGCCATGCCAGGTGCCCAGTGTGCTTCCAGGAACTTTACTGACTTTGGCCTGGGATTGCCATTTGTGTTATCTAGTGTTTCTTCAGTGAATAGTGTGAATCTTATTCCACACCACATTTTGTGTGCTCAGAATGCTCAAAATTTGCAGAACATTAACCTACCAAACTGCAAAATTTTAATTTCAGACCAGCAACCACTACAATAAGTGTGTGTGTGTGTGTGTGTGTGTGTGTGTGTGTGTGTGTGTGTATCCCTCTGCCGACCATGTGCTCCGCCAGTGAGGTGTGGTTTTGTCAGCTCAATCAAACTTTTCTGGACTTAGCCTCTCTTCTGACAGCACCTCTCATGGCCCTTTCATCAACTGCTCAGCTATTTTCTCACGTGTTGGGTGCACCTATTTCCATCTGTGCACCAGACCTGGGTAGTACAAGTACTGTGTCGGCTAGTTTTGTGCAATCCACACTGCTGAGCATGTTCAGTGATGTTCCGATTACGCTTGCCACCCTGTCTGTGGTAATTTAAATTTGAACTTCTCGGAAAGTGCTGGTGTCTCCAATGTGCAACCCGCATCACATGAAGCGCCTGCCACGCCACAAGCACAACAGTCGCTCTCGCCCTGTCACACGGCTGATATACAGGAACTGCCACGGTAACACTCGTTCATGTATCCATCCATTTCACAGCACAAACAGGTGCCTCTACCATGTCTGGCCTCCACATTGTCCCACTTCTTTCTTCCATGACTCGCCCACTAGCGTTTGAGGTTCCGTTGGGGATGTCTGCCGTGCTGGGTTCCTTTGCATTGTCGCGTCATGTGTACATAAACAATCCATTGCTGATGTTCTGGACACACCGCCATCTCCGCCTTCTGTTACTTTCACAGCCATTTCAGTGACGCGGCTAGGAATTGGTGTTTGCCGTGCCTTCACCCAAATACAGAGCACAGGAGTGTTTAGGCACCACCTCCTGCCCCAAAGAGAATGGGCGCCAACTTGTGCTGCAATTTGTTCGCAACGCCTCTCCGTCGGGCAGTACTTAATTGACTGTTTCTGATGTGCACTTCCTCATTGACACTGGTGCTGATGTGTCTCATATTCTGACTTTGATGGCCTCTGGCCCCCTCCATCCTCACAGTAGTATTCTTCATGTGGTTACTGCCACCCAACTATCATGTGCAGGTTCTATGACTTTCACTGTCAATTTGTCACCGAAGTATAAACTTATGTGGAACTTTTTGGTGGCTGACGTACCAGAACCCACTGTCGGTAAAGATTTTTTATCACACTGTAAACTATGCCCTGACCTCACGTGGCACTCAGTGTTCCATTATCCGTCAAACACTCATTTCTCTTGTACTCCGTTGAGCTCTGACTCTTTTTCCATGTGTTCAAAGACAGTTCACAAGTGTTTCAAAACAATTAGTGAGTTTGACACTCTTTTGTCTATGTGGTCCTGCGAGCATGAACAAGCACTCCAAATGTACCATGATAAGGAAAACATTGTCCTTGAGTGCTTTGATACCATAAACAGTGAGAATCACTTCTTTGAAAGTGGTCGAACGAACATGAATAGGTGCTTCGTTTACGGTGTGAGAATAAAGACATCACTTGCAGCCACTGAGGCACAGCTGGCATCTGCTATGAACCATCTATCATCTCTTCATTCACTTCAGAAGGAGCACCACTCCAACGTTAGTACTGTTGTTTTCTCTGCATGAGTTCCCAGTGATATCACACTCATGTGCAAGGTGGTCAGTGCTTGTAACAGTTCAGTGTCCCCATGTCGCTTGTAAGCAGATGTTTGTAAAGAAAACTTGGTTTTCATGCCAATGCCTAACTTGGGCAGTCTGCCAGTGCCATGTCTTACTCTAGCAGACACCTCTCGAGTTACCATTTCATCATGCACATCCCAATCCTCTCATTTCATGCCCTCCTGCACTGTTGGTCAAATAGTCAGCTGCTACGAGATGTATGCTACTGCCCAGTCGCAACTGCCCCAGGAACTCTTTGAAAGACTTGAATGCCCCGCCATCTTGTGCTCGCGCAACTGTGTCTCACCCATGGCCGAAACTGTAACTACCCCAGTGACTCAGCCTACTTCGGGTGCCGTGAGTGTTGCCAAGCCCCCAACCACCCTCCTCAATCAATCATGAATTAAGTAACATTGAAATTGTCAATTGCCTGTTAAGGGCTATAAACCAGTCATCATAAAATAAATACTTATATTGTGATCTTGCTTTCTACTTTGGAAGATTATTAATATATACAATTGTTAATATGGTGTCTGTTCTTATTGAACATGTCTGAAAGAATGCACAACATTGGTTGACAAAAATGGCTGTAATTTTATGAATTTGAAACACTGAAATGTCTCAACCATTCAGGGTAATGAAATAAATTCAGTGGCAAAGTTGAAAATTTATGCTGGATGGGGATTGTAACCAGGATTTCCTGCTGTGGGCCAGTGGTCACTTTACGTAATTAGGCTATACAGGCACACTTCCTGTCCATCCTAAATTTTCAACTTATAGCACACTATGATGGTTGATAGTAGTGCCTCCTGCACTTTAGTTCCCCTTGCTCGCAGCCTATACTGGATTTTCACAAGAGATCGAGCTTATTAATGTGTCTACATTGAAACAGTCAATTGCCTGCTTAGGGCATATATACAATTATTGATATGGTGTCTGTTCTTTTCAGACATTTCCAAAAAGAACAGACACCATATCAATAATTGTATATATGTCCACTACAGGCAGTTGAATTTATTTCAATGCCCCAAAATGGCCAAGAGGGTTCAATATTTCAAATTCATAACCAATTCCGTCCTGCCTCTACTACCTTATCTGGAGAAGGAACATCGTTTTCAGAAGGTAATACAATAATACTTTCCATTTCTTTTTCTACACTGCATGATGAGTGACAAAATTCCATGAGAGTTGGGCGGATGTTACTTCGATGTACCCCTATGTAATGTAGTCTGTAATTGGGGCCAGAAATGATGCTAGTCAAGCAAAGATTTAGTTTTGAGCACTTAAGTCCCAATTTCTCCATCAGCCAATGAACTTTCAGTAGTGTTCTGAATACTCTCTTGCAAATGTCTTGGCAATTGCACATTTTAAATGTGACTCCATTGAGTCATTCAGTGAATTTTATTCCATTTGTTACTAGTTGTCATTGCTGATAGTGTTGGTACATAACAAATTCTATGCACACAAGCAAAAGACATAATTTGCAGGTTACAAGTTTTCTTCAAGTACAAAGCAAGTGTA
This sequence comes from Locusta migratoria, assembly GCA_026315105.1. Classification (NCBI taxonomy): domain Eukaryota; kingdom Metazoa; phylum Arthropoda; class Insecta; order Orthoptera; family Acrididae; genus Locusta; species Locusta migratoria. The sequence goes on from CM048749.1 coordinate 222,079,682, forward strand.
TGCACATACTACAACTGTAATTTTGAACCAGAAACACTGTAGCCATCGTCTGTAAGCATACATCTGCGACCTGCCAACATTAATGGATTTGACTATAGTATGAAGTCGTAATGCATCTGCTAAAAAGGCCTTGTCCTCCGGTGGTTGAATCTTTACATTCTGTAACTTGAAAGGGTTTTATCCTGCCTTTTTTGGAACTGCAGCCACTGCACAGAAAGGTGCTTGGAACTCCTCATAAAATCTCACAGTCTTATTGTTCCTAGATTAATCTTGATTGGCAGTAATCCCTACAGCCTCAAAGTTCAAAAAACATCTGAAATTATTATCCGAGGGCAGAGGAGACCAGTCAAAATGAACAAAATTAGCCACAGCAGCTCCTGACTTGTTTTCCACTAAGTATCCAACCAAATATGGATGTGTATTGGTGAATTGTTCTTCACTACTTTCTGGTCAAAAATCACTTATGAATATTTCCATCTGCATATCTTCCACTGAGTCAATTTTTGGTTCTCATAGTGCATTTTCTAGGTGTATGGTAAACTCATTAATTGTCATGGAACAGATGGCTGGTATGAAATAACAATAAGACTTTCAAACATAATGACGCTGAGGATTCCTTCCACAGCTCCTTCATATTAATCTAAACAAATCCATATTGGTGCAAGGGTGTTGGCTTTGATTCAGATTCTGGTTAATCTATGATTTCACAATGAAACTGGATTGATTTCCTTCATGCAGCACAAGTTGTCCTACTCAAACCCCTAAGTTCTAAGATGCATACTTACCACCTCTGAAGGTCCATGAATCCAAGGAAAGCAACAACTATTTTTTCCTGCACAAGTAATCTATGTCAGAGTTGCAGACCCTATGTGCATAATGATGCCCCACATAGTTTAATTACCTTTGCCTGCAAGAAACATGTTATGCATAGGTGGCACAAAGGCATCCACAATTGATTCTCAAAAGTAAAAAAAGGCATGAACATAAAATTTTGATGCTTAACATGTTTCTTGCTGCAGAGATAATTAAAATTAGTGGGGCACAATTATGTACTTGGGGTCTAAAGGGCTTAATATTGTTTCTTTCATCACAAACTAATGAAGCCCCTTTTGACTCCTAGCACACCAAGTCATTTTCTTATTCAGGCAATCAGACTATATTGCCTTCATTGGAGACAAAGAAAACATGTTTCCTTTTACATTTCAAGTGTGCATAGAATTTGGCACCAATGAGAGTAGCAATAGAAATGGAGAAAATATCACTGTGCATCATCTGCATGATAAGTGCTTTGTTCATTTCCTTGTTCATAAAAATCTGCTGTAAAATACCTCCTTTAGATAGTCCTGTATGCTTAGTGTGAATTATCCAGCAATGGCATAAATCATCAGGAAAATCTCAGATTTTTTTGGTGTGAGGACTCTGCTGTATCTGTTAACATACATCTAATTCTGGACAGCTTGAATACATCTCTGACATTCAATGAATGTTGAACAGAGTTCTTCTGGTTGGTCAAATTTATAGATTTTATGGATTATAGGTGGGTGGCCACTCCCATGAACCACAGACATTGCCGAGGTGGGGTGGCTTGCATGCCTCAATGATACAGATAGCCATACCGTAGGTGCAACCACATCGGAGGGGTATCTGTGGATAGGCCAGACAAACGTATGGTTCCTGAAGAGGGGCAGCAGCCTTTTCAGTAGTGACAGGGGCAACAGTCTGGATGATTGACTGAGCTGGCCTTGTAATATCAGCTAATGTGGCCTAGCCACACAGTTACTGCAGATGGCTCAAAGCAAGGGGAAACTACAAACGTTACTTTTCCCGAGGACATGCAGCTCTACTGTATGAACATATGATGATGGCATCCTCTCGGGTAAAATATTCCGGAGGTAAAATAGCCCCCATTCGGATCTCCAGGCGGGGACTACTCAGGAGGATTTGATCATCAGGAAAGACAACACTGGCATTCTACGGATCGGAGCTTGGAATGTTAGATCCCTTAATCAGGTACGAAAGCTAGAAAATTTAAAAAGAGAAATGGATAGGTTGAAGTTAGATATAGTGGGGATTAGTGAAATTTGGTGGAAAGAGGAACAGGATTTCTGGTCAGGTGAGTACAGGATTATAAATACAAAATCAGTTGGGGGTATTACAGGAGTAGGTCTGATAATGAATAAGAAATAGGAATGCAGGTAAACTACTATGAGCAACACAGTGATCCCATTATTGTATTCAAGATAGGTACGAAGCCAACACCGACCACTGTAGTACAGGTTTATAAGCCAACTAGCTCCGCCGATGATGAGGAGATCGAAGAAATATATGAGGAGCTAAAGGAAATTATTCAGACAATTAAGGGAGAGGAAAACTTAATTATTATGGGAGACTGGAATTTGGTAATAGGACAAGGAAGGAAGGGAAGATAGTAGGTGAATATGGTCTGGGAAAAGGAATGAAAGAGGAAGTCGCCTGGTAGAATTCCTTTGCACGGAACATAATTTAGTTATAACAAACATCTGGTTTAAGAATCACAAAAGAAGGTTGTATACGTGGAAGAGACCAGGAGACACTGGGAGATACCAGATAAATTTTATAATGGTAAGACATATATTTCAGAACCAGGTTTTAAACTGTAGGACATACCTAGGGTCAGATATAGACTCTGACCATAACTTGTTGGTTATGAACTGTAGGCTGAAACTGAACAAACTACAAAAAGGTAGGAAAATAAGGAGATGGGACCTGGATAAATTAAAGGTACCTGAAGTTCTTAAGAATTTCAGAGGGAGCTTTAGGCAACAATTGACAGAAACGGGGAAAATAAAACAGTAGATGAGGAATGGGTAGCATTGAGAGATGAAATAGTGAAGGCAGCAGAGGACAAAATAGGTAGGAAGGCAAGACCTACAAAACATCCTTGGATATCACAAGAGATACTAAATTTAATCGATGAAAGGAGAAAATATAAAAATGCAGTAAATGAAACAGGCAAAATGGAGTACAGATGACTAAGAAATGAGATTGACAGGAAGTGCAAAATGGCTAAGCAGGAGTGGCTAGAAGGCAAATGCAAGGATGTAGCAGAAAGTATAAATAGGGGAAAAATAGATACAGCCTACAGGAAAATAAAAGAAACATTGGGAGATAAGAAAAACAGTTCTATGAATATCAAGGACACTGACGGGAAACCAGTTCTCAGCGAAGAAGGGAAAGCTGAAAGGTGGAAAGAGTACATAGAGAGGTTCTATGAAGGAAATGAACTTAGTGGCAATATTGTAGAAATGGGAGAAGAAGTAGATGAGGATGAAATAGGAGATACTATACTGAGAGATGAATTTGACAGAGCACTGAAAGACCTAAGTCGAAACAAGGCTCCTGGAGTAGATGATATTCCCTCAGAACTACTGAAGTCTCTGGGAGAACCAGCCATGACAAAATTGTTTCACCTGGTGTGTAAGTTGTATGAGACAGGAGAAGTAACCTCAGACTTCAAGAAAAATGTTATAATCCTCATTCCAAAGAAAGCAGGTGCAGACAGGTGTGAAAACTACAGAACCATCAGTTTAATAAGTCATGGTTGCAAAATATTAACACAAATTATTTACAGAAGGATGGAAAAGTTGGTAGAAGCCGACCTCGTGGAAGATCAGTTTGGGTTCACGGGAGGCAATACTCACTTTACGGCTTATCCTAGAAGATAGATTAAGAAAAGGCAAACCTACATTTCTAGCTTTTGTAGATTTAGAGAAGGCTTTTGACAATGTTGATTGGAATAAACTCTTTCAAGTTCTGAAGCAAGCAGGAGTAAAATATAGGGAGCATAAGGTTATTTACAACTTGTACAAAAACCAGACAGTGGTTATCAGAGTTGAAGGGCATGAAAGGGATGCAGTGGTTGGAAATGGAGTAAGACAGGGTTGTAGCCTTTCTCCAATGTTATTCAATTTGTACACTGAGCAAGCTGTGAAGGAAAGCAAGGAGAAATTTGGAGAAGGAATTATATTTCAGGGGGAAGAATTAAAAACATTGCGTTTTGCTGACGACATAGTAATTCTGTCAGATACAGCAAAAGACCTGGAAGAGCAATTGAACGGAATGGACAGTGTGCTGAAGGTGCATATAAGATGAAGATTAACAAGAGCAAAACTAGGGTAATGGAGTGCAGTCTAAGAAAATCAGGTGATGCTGAAGGAATTAGATTAGGTAACGAAGCAATAAAGGAGGTAGATGAGTTTTGGTACTTGGGCAGTAAAATAACAAATGATGGTCGCAGTACAGAGGATATAAAATGCAGAATGGCGATGGGTAGAAAACCGTTTTTGAAAAATAGAAATTTGTTAACATCGAATATTGATTTAAGCCTAAGGAAGTCCTTTCTGAAGGCATTTGTATGGGAGTGAAACATGGACGATAAACAGTGCGGACAGGAAGAGGATTGAGGCTTTTGAAATGTGGTGCTACAGAAGAATGCTGAAGATTAGATGGGTGGATTGCGTAACCAATGAGGAGGTACTGAACAGAAACTGGGAAAAAATAAATTTCTAGCATATCTTGACTAAAAGAATGGATAGATTTGTAGGACACATTCTTAGATATCAAGGAATTGTGAATTTAGCATTGGAGGGAAGTGTGTGGGGTAAAAATCGCAGAGGAAGACCAAGTGATGGATATAGTAAGCAGATTCAGACAGGTGTAGGTTGCCGATGTTATGTGGAGATGAAGAGGCTTCCTCAGGATAGGGTATTGTGGAGAGCCGCATCAAACCAGTCTCCGGACTGAAGACCACAACAACAACACAGGTGAGTGGACCTGAATTATATGATCTTTGTTCCCAAAGCAAGACTGTAGGATCTTTTTCTACATCTACATCTACATAGATACTCTGCAATCCACTGTAAGGTGCGTGGCGGAGGGTACACTGTACCACTACCAGGCATTTCCTCTCCTATTCCACTCCCAAATAGAAAAAGGAAAAAAAATAATGCCTATATGTCTCTGTACGAGCCCTAATTTCTCTTATCTTTTCTTTGTGATCACTATGCGAAATGTAAGTAGGCGGCAGCAAGATCGTACTACACTCAGCTTCAAATTCTGGCCCTCTAAATTTCAACAGAAATTCACAAAAAGAACATCGTCTTTCCTCCAGCGATCCCCAATTGAGTTGCCGGAGCATTTATGTGACACTCGCGCATTGGTCGAACCTACCAGTAAAAAACCTAGCTGCTCGCCTCTCAACTGCTTCTATTTCTTCCTTTAAACTGATCTGCTGCGGGTCCCAAACACTTGAGCAATATTCAAGATGTGGTCGTACAAGCATTTCATATACGGTCTCCTTTACAGATGAAGTACTTTTTCCCAAAATTCTCCCAATATACCGAAGTCGGCTGTCCGCCTTACTCACAACTGTCCTTACATGTCGTTCCATTTCATATTGCTCTGCAATGTTACGCATAGATATTTGAATGATGTGACAACATCAAGAAGCTCACTACTAATGCTGTATTCAAACATTATGGGATGTTTTTCCTACTCATGCACATCATCTTACATTTTTCTATATTGAGAGCTAGCTGGCATTCTTCGCACCAACTAGAAATTTTGTCTTAAGTCATTTTGTATGCTATTACAGTCAGTTAAAGATGATACTCTCCCATACACCACAGCATCATCAACAAACAGCCACAAATTACAAGTTACTCTGTCCATCAGATCATTTATATAGATAGAAAATAATAGCGTCCTATCACACTCCCCTGGGGCACGCCTGACGATACACTTGTCTCTGATGAACAATCGCCATCGAGAACAACATACCGTGTTCTATTAGTTAGGAAGTCTTCCAGCCAGTCACAAATCTGTGAACCTATTCCATAAGCTCGTATCTTTGTTAGCAGTCTGCAGTTTGGCACCGTGTCAAACACCATTTTGAAGTCGAGAAAAACACAATCCGCCTGTTGCCCTTCATTCATGGCTCGCAAGATGTCATGTGAGAAAAGGGCAAGCTGAATTTCACATGAATGATGTTTCCTAAACCCATGCTGATTCACAGAAAGAAGCTTTTCCGTTTCAAGGAAATTTACTATATTCGAACTGAGAATATGCTCCAAAATTCTACATGAAACTGATGTCAACGATATTGGCCTGTAATTGTGTGGGTCAGTTCTCTTTCCTTTCTTATAAACGGGAGTCACCTGCACTTTTTTCCAATCACTAGGAACTTTGCGTTGAATTAAAGATTCATGATAAATGGAAGCTAAGAAGGAGGCCAATGCCGCAGAATACTCTTTGTAAAACCGAACTGGTATTCCATCCGTACCAGCAGACTTTTTCGTATTTAGCTCTCTCAGCTGCTTCTCTACACTGGAAAAACCTATTACTATGTCCTCCATTTTGGAATTAGTACATTGATCAAATGATGGTACATTTGTGCGGTCCTCCTGCACGAAAGATTTCTTAAAGGTTAAATTTAGAACTTCAGCTTTCCGTTTGCTTTCTTCTATTAATGCCCCGGAATGAGTGACTGGACAGTGGGCTTTGACCCGCTTATCGATTTTACATTGAACCAGAACTTTTTTTGGATTCTCGGAAAGATCTTTTGCTAAGGTATGGCTGTGGTAATTATTGTATGCTTTGCATATCGATCTTTTTATAGACGCATGAATCTCTACTAACTTCTGCCTGTCATCATTTGCGTATTCTTTTTTGAATTGAGAGTGCAACAGTCTTTGCTTTCTCAGCAGCTTTCTAACACTATTATTATACCACGGTGGATCTTTTCCATCCTTAATCATCTTTACTGGCACATACTTCTCTAACCCTTTATTTACAATGCACTTAAATTTAGTCCACAATTCCTCTACATCCATAGTTCTGGAATTAAATGATGCCCATTCATCCTGATCCTGACATTTGCTTATCAGCTCTTCCCAACAGAAATACACTCCTAGCCTTCTTGATTGGTTTATGAACTTTGGTCACCATCAACGCTATGACGATATCATGATCACTAATTCCTGTCACTACACAGACATCGATAATTGTATGTTTTGGCTGTCACCACAAAACTTTGTACCAAATGCTCCGAGTCTCCTTTGATATAGTTACAAAGAAAAACATGTTTATTGAGGTTAGTCATCAATAGATCTTTAGGCTAAGTTATCAGACTGCTTCCACAACCATAATCATCTGCCTAAAGCACTAAGAAAGGCCTCAAACTCTTTACAGACTGAAACATGAGGGTATAGGAAAGGTTTATGTTTGCAGCACATTTTGTTAGCTGTTTCCTTAATTAGTGAAATTCTTGAGAAACAGTGTTATATGACCTCTGTTTAATCTTCACATTATCTAATATCTGTCTCTTATTTTCCATTGTCTTAGAAACACAGACATCTCATCTAGTTTGGTCCAAAACATCTTGTAGTTTCCCTTTGTAGTTTACAGTCTGAGTTCTACAGTGTCTTGTGCATGAAAGAAAGTAATGTTTGCTCTTTTTCTTTCTCGTGTGTTTCCTCTTTAGGCCACATGTTGATGTGATCTTCAGTCCAGAGACTGGTTTGATGCAGCTCCTCAACCTGTTCTATCCTGAGCAAGCCGCTTCATCTTCTTGTACGAACAGCAACCCACATGCATTTGAATCTGTTTACTGCATTCATCTCTTGGTCTCCACAGTGGTTTTACCCCACAAACGCTTCCCTTCAATGCAAAATTAACAATTCCTTTACGTCTAAGAATGTGTACTACCAATCAAGTACTTTTTTTAGTCAAGGTATGTCAGAAATTCCTGTTCTCCCCAATTCTGTTCAGTACTTCCTCATTAGTTACACAATCTGCCCACCTAATCTTCAGCATTCTTCCGTAGCACCACATTTCAAAAGATTCTATTCTCTTTCTGTCTGCACTATTTATTGTCCATGTTTCACTTCCATACAAGGCAACATTCCACACAAATCCCTTCAGAAAAGACTTGCTAACACTCAAATTAATATTTGATGTTAACAAACTTATCTTTTCCACAAACGTTTTTCTTTCCCTTGCCGTTCTGCATTTTATATCCTCTGTTCTGCAACCATCATGTTATTTTACTGCCCAAGTAACGAAACTCAACTATCACCTTTATTCTTTTGTAACCTAATCTAATTCCTTGGTACAAGAAAGGAGCCTCCATGAAAAGTTCATGCACTGTAACACACAAACTGTGATGTTCCCTGGACATCGGTCGTGTACTGGCTGATCTATTCATACCAGAGGCAACATGAAAAATCTACCCAAAAGTACCTTATCAGGTCCTGCACTATTATGTCTGTGAATATTGTAGGCCTATCCAAATGCAAAAAATGTCTACTGCAAGACCTATATGAGGAACAGAACTGTGACATTCTACGTCTACAAGAAACTCGCAGAGGTAGCACAGTCAAAAGACCCAAGATAAACAGTATGCGACTAATAGCTGAAAGGCCCCATCGAAAGTATGGCAGTGTTATCTTTACCAGGCCAGATCTACAGATCCTCTCAAGCAGTGTAAAGGACATCAATGATACTGAACTGCTAAACATTGAACTTAGTGACTGAACTATTATATCAGTGTACAAACCACCGTCTGTGAACTTTTCCGGCTACAATGTGAACAACTTTTATAAAAACAAAATTAACTTTATAAACAGTGATTTCAGCTGCCACAGCACACAGTTGGGCTACCAAGAAGACGACAACAGTGATGTAGCTGTGATCTTCTGGGCTGAGCTAAATAACTTAAAACTGATACACAGTAATAAACTTCCTACCTCCTATAATAGTGGCGGATGGGGGAGAGGGTACAACCCAGACCACCTCTTTGTTAGCCAACAAGTAACGTCCCAATGCTCAAAAGGAGTTTGCTCACCAATACCAAACACTCAACACCACCAGATAATGTGTCAGATCACATCTGCTGTTAAATCTCACAGCGTTACTTTTTTGCTTTAGGTACAATTTTAAGAAAGCAGATGGAACAAGTTTTCAAAACCTCATGGAAAATGCTGTCAACAACCTACCCCCAGAATTGAGTTTCTATGACAATGTTGTGAAGGCTGAGCAGCAGTGTTCCAAGCAGTTGATCCCTAGAGGATGCAAAAGTAACTATGTGGAAGGTCTCACACCAGAACTAGAGGACCAATTACAGCAGTACCTGAAAACTGTTTGACGCAAACCCTCTATCAGCAGAAACTATCACTGCGGGTGAACAACTAACTGATTCACTAGCTGCAACTAGAAGAGAGAAATGGTTGAGGACAATAGGGGAATTGGACATGAAAAGAAGCAGTCAGAAAACCTGGACACTCCTTAAACATCTCAACAACAATACGACTTCCTCTAAAGGACATGCTCCCATCACCGCCGACCAAATAGCCCACCAGCTTCTCAAAAATGGAGAAACCTGATACTAAAACTAGGAAGTCGATGACCAAAATAGACAGGAAAGAACACCAAGACACTTCAAATCTGTCCACCCCTATCATGACAGCAGATCTGGACAAAGCTAAAGCGAAATGCATGCTAAGGAACGCCTCAGGCCTGGATGGGATCTTTGTTGAACAGATGAAACACTTTGGACCCAACATTAAACAATGGTTTTTAAAACTGTTTAACAACTGCACGGAAACGTGTCAGAATCCCAAAATCTGGAGGAAGGCAAAAGTTACTGCCATCCTAAAACCAGGCATAAGTGCTGATGACCCCAGAAATTATCGACCAATATCACTTCTCTGTCATAGTTTTAAACTCTTTGAAAGAGTGCTCCAGGATCGCCTATCCAAGGCCATAGAAACCTACCTCATCCCCCAACATGCAGGTTTTTGTCCAGGGAAAAGCACTACATCTCAGATAATCTTAATTAGCTGATTGAAGATGGTTATGAAAATTGGAAAATAACTAGTGTCTCCTTTATAGATTTGACAGCCGCATATGACACCGTCAATTTATGTCTGCTAATGAAGAAGCTGTATATCATTACCAGGGACTTTAAAATTACATCTGTTATTATAATTCCAGGGGAAGCAAAGTAGGTGGCGGACTCAGAAATATGATTTTCCTCAAGGCAGCATTCATACTAATGACCAACCACTGCCAGCTGTTACAGAAAACTTGTCTACGCTGATGATCGTGCTATGGCTGTACAGGGGACTCATTCGAGGAGGTCGGGAAGATGCTTATGGATGCACTAGAGGTGTTCTGTCACTACTATGCTGACAACCAACTCAAACTGAATCCCAGAAAAACACAAGTCTGTACCTTCCATCTCAGTAACAAGCAGGCATCCCACAAGCTGTGCATCTTCAGGAAGGACACACCACTCTAACACTGTGCCAATGCCAAATACCTAGGTGTAACCTTGGACAGGGCTTTGACGTATAAGCCCACTGCATTAACATCAAAATGAAGGTAAGTGGCAGAAACAACATTCTCCAAAAAATTACAAACTCTTCTTGGGGAAGTCAGAGGTAATGAGAACTACAGCACTAACAGATTGCTTCTCAGCAAGCGAATAGGCGAGTAGTGTCTGGTACAAATTAACCCACCACTAAACAGGTTGACATTGCTCTAAATGAGACCTGCAGGCTCATCACACCACCTTGCTGGTATTGCACCTCCTGCTGTGCATAGAGAAGCTGCAGCCTACAGTGAAAGAGTGAGGGTTGAGTTGTCTGAGAGCCACCTCCTCAACAACATTCAGCCAGCCACCAAACACCTCAAATCTAGACGGAGCTTCCTCAGAGCAACCGAGGATCTCAGTGACCAATCTGGATCTAGGATGGAAAGGTGGATGAGGTCGAGAGACAGGCATTGGATGGAACCAAAGGAATAACTGGCATCAGGCTACGAGGACTGGACAGTTTGGAGGTAACTAAACAGGTTACGCATCAACACTGCACAGTCAAGAGATAATCTTCTGAGGTGAGGTTATTCTACATCTAACCTCTGTGATTGTGAGCATGACCCAACATATGTATAAATGCCCTTAATGTCCTTCACATTGTACATTACAGGACTTGATGTTGGCAACCCCAAATGTTGTCGATGTAGCCCAATTTTGGGCCAAATGAATGTAATGTTTCTGTTTGTTGTTTATAGTTTCATATTTTATACATATGTAATTAATTAATTTCTGTCTGTTATAATCTTTATACTCATGTTTACATGGCACTTCTTACATGAATTTAAAAAATTACAATAATAATAAATTAAAATAATAATAATTCCTTCAGCACTGCCTGATTTTCTTAGACTGCATTCCATTATCCTTGATTTCTTCTTGTTAATGTTCATCTTATATGCTCCTTTTAACAATCAATTGTTCTTCCAGGTCCTTTGCTGTCTCTGACAGAATGACTATGTCATCAGCAAACCACAAAGTTTTTATTTCTTCTTCCTGAACTTTAATCCCTTCTCCAAATTTCTCTTTTCTTTCCTTCACAGCTTGCTCGATGTAAAAATTGATTTAGATTAGAGAAAGACTACAAACCTATCTTATTCCCTTCTCAACAACTGTGGCCCTTTCATGCCTTTTAACTAAAATAACTGCTGTCTGTTTTTGTACAAGTTGAGTATAATTCTTCACTCCCTATATTTTACTCCTGACACCCTCAGAACTTGAAAGAGTGTACTCCAGCCTCACCTACAAATGCTGGAAATGTAGGTTTGCCTTTTCTTAATATATCTTGTAAGATAAGTATTAACGTGGACATTGCCTCCCAAGTTCCTACATTTCTCCTAAATCCAAACTGATCTCCCCAGTCAGCTTCTACTATAATTTTCATTCTTATGTCAATAACTTGCATTAATATTTTGCCAAAATGGCATATTAAACTAATTTTTGCACCCACCTGCACCTGCTTTCTTTGGACTGGGGATTATTACATTTTTCTTAAAGTCTTAGGGTATTTTCCCTCTCTCATACAACTTACACACTAGATGAAATAGGTTTGTCATGGCTGGCTCTCCAAGAGACTTTAGAAGCTCATAGGAAATGTAGTCCACTCCAGTGGCCTTGTTTTGATTTAGGTCTTTCAGTGCTCTGTCAAATTCTTTTATCTGTATGGTATCTTGTATATTATCACCATCTAATTCCCATTCACCTCCTACAATATTGTCTGTAAGTTCATTTCCTTTGTAGAGCCCCTCTATATACTCTTTCCACCTTTCCCTTCTTTGCTCAGAACTGGTTTTTCATCTGAGTTCTTGACATTCATACAGCTGCTTTTTTTTTTTCTCTAAATGTCTCTTTCTATTTTCATGTAGGCAGTATATTTTTCCCCTAGTTATACATTCTTCTATAGCCTTGCATTTGCCTTCCAGCCACACTTGCTTAGCCACTTTGCACTTCCTATTCTCATTTCTTAGTTGTCTGTACTTCCTTTTACCTGCTTCATTTACTGTAATGTCAATGATTTTTTGTAGGTCTTGCCTCTCTATTTGGATCTTTGCTGCCTTCACTATCTCATTTCTCACAGCTACCCATTAATCATCATCTGTGTTACTTACCCCATTTTGTCAATTATTACCTAAGCTCCCTCTTAAACTAAAGAACTTCAGGTTCTTTCAATTTAAACAGTTCCTGTCTCCTCCTTTTCTGCAGTTTCAGTCTAACAGTTCAGAACCAATAAGATGCAGTCAGAGTGTGTATCTTCCCCTGGATATGTCTTACAGTTTAAAACCTGGTTGCGAAATCTATGTCTTATCATAATAAAATCTATTTGGTACCATCCAGTGTCTCCTGCCCTCTTCCACCTATCTAATCTACTTTCATGACTCTTAAACCAAGTGTTTTCAATGATTAAATTATGTTCCAACAAAATTCTACCAGGCGGCTTCCTCTTTCATTCCTTTTCCCAAGTCCATAGTCATCTACTATTTCTCCTTCCCTTCATTATCCTACTACCACCGAACTCCAGTCCCCCATCAATAATTTTCCTCTCCCTTAATCATCTGAAAAATTTCTTTCATTTCCTCATACATTTCTTCCTCTTTGGCAGAGCTAGTTGGCGTATAACTTGTACTACTGTGGTCGGAGTTGGCTTCATATCTACCTTGACTATGATAATGTGCTTACTATGATTCTCATAGTAGCTTACTCATATTCCTATTTTCTTAGTCATTATTAGATCTACTCCTATCCATTTCCCTTTTTCTATTTTCTAACCTCCTGATCTAATTAAGCGATCTAACATATCACATTCCAAACCTGCCAAGTGTTGTCTTTCCTTTTGACATCCTCTCAAGTAGTCCCCACCTGGAGATCCAAATTGGGAACTATTTTATTTCTGGAATATTTTGCCCAGGAGGATGCCATCATATATTCACACAGCAGAGCTGCATATTCTCGGGAAAATAGATTACAGGTTCCCTTGCTTTCAGGCATTTGCAGTAGCACATCAGCTGATGTTACACACCCAGCTCAGTCAATCATCCAAACTGTTGCCAGCAACTACTGAAAAGGCTGCTGCTCCTCTTTAGGAACCACATATGCTACAATGTGTTTGAAATTAGTTGCAACTTTTGATGCTTGGGTCACATGAGAAGACATGACATTGCACAGATAACAGCACTGGCTAGCCAGCTTACACAACCTTGTCAACAGCACTCTTTTGAAAGTGTCCACTGCCATGCTGTGGTTTAATAGTACCAAGTGATGATGTGGTCTTATGTCTGCCAGCTCTCGATACTGAAGTCATATTTTTTGTAATTTTAATTTTCTGCAGTAGTTAGGTTTCTAGCTAACAGAACACAGCAAATCATTCTTAATGGACAGAAGTCTTCAGACAAAATTATTTCAGGCATTCCCCAGGAGAGTGTTACAGTCGTTAATTTTCACAATATATATAAATGACATTACAGATAATGTCAGAAGTTACATTAGCCTTATTGCGGATAATGCTGAAGTTTCTGGAGAAGTTGGAACACTGGAAAAGGAGGTAGTGAAATGCAGGATGAATGCAGTGTATCAAAGCGTGGTGTAGGGAATGGCAATTGAGACTCAACACAGACCAGTGTAAAGTGGTGTGATTATATTATAGGAAGAAAGGTCATATATTACACAACTATGAAATAGCAGGACAAACAATGGAAGCAATTACTTCCATAAAATATTTGGGAGTAGACGTAAGGGGTCATTTGCAGGATGCAGTTCCACCTGTCAGCTTTGACCTGTGATGTCAGCATCTTGTGTTGCGACATTGTTGTGCAATAATTTTGAATTTTCTGTGTTTACAGATGGTATGCTTTTGTGATGGAAGTTAAATGTATCACAGTTGGGTTTGGTTGCAATGGCCATAAGGTGTGTGACATATTTCTAATTTGTCTGGTGTGGTTGCTTCTCTTAACGATGAATAAGTTCGTTTCTTGCTGCTTGATGCACTGGAGAGAGATTATGTTGGCCATAATAAAACTTATTTAGCTGGTTGGTGTTATAGCCGATTGTGTACATGATGTTAGCAACCAATTAAGAAATTCTTGGCGAGGGAGGGAGGAGGGGGGTATCATGTTGTTTGGTTCATTTTTTGCATTAGTGTTTTGTATGCTGGGACATATTTTTGGCAAGTTTCTTTGTTGTTACTTTTTGTAGTGTAGTTGCTGTCGGTACTAGTTGTAGTTGAGGATGTTTGTGTAAGGTTCAGATCATAGTAAGGGAGGATTTCCAGCAGCATTTCCATAGTGTGTGTGTGTGTGTGTGTGTGTGTGTGTGTGTGTGTGTGTGTGTGTGTGTAGGTTGGCAACATACCATATTGCATGTAAGTAGTGTGGTGTGATGTGATTATTCTTCTTGGCAAAGCCAATGAATGTGAAAAGCATTGTGGTGACAGACATATGTAGCGTAACCTAAGGTCTCGGTTAGATTGGAAGCCAACAGTTTGGTTTAAAGTTGGCCAAGCCAACAGATGTGAAAATGCAAAAGTGGTTGTGATGAAGAAAATTATCTTAGACTGGAACACTTGAAATGACTGAAGTGTTTGATACTATTTCTTTGTTGTTTGGTGGATGTTGAATTGGTATCGCAATCTTCCTTTGAGGTCTAGATCATTTAGGTAGTTCATAACATTTTAATGTTTATGGGATTTGGGTGGGGGTTGATTGGTATAATTTTCGATTAATGATGAAAATTCTCCTCAGAGATAATAAATATTGTTGAAATGAGATAGAATGGCTGGCCAGTACTTACCATTGTGTTGTACCGCCGATAGTAACACAAAATGAAAAAACAGAAAAAAAGGGACAAAGGGACAAGCTTTCGGAACAGAGTTCCTTCGTCAGGTGGGAGAGAAGGGAAGAATAAAGGATGGGAACAGAAGGGAAAGGTGGTTCACGACCTAGGTCATGAAGGTGGTGTTTCGGTAGTGTGGGCGTCAGAGATAGGCAGTATCTCTGACGCCCACACTACCGAAACACCACCTTCATGACCTAGGTCGTGAACCACCTTTCCCTTCTGTTCCCATCCTTTATTCTTCCCTTCTCTCCCACCTGACGAAGGAACTCTGTTCCGAAAGCTTGTCCCTTTGTCCCTTTTTTTCTGTTTTTTCATTTTGTGTTACTATCGGCGGTACAACACAATGGTAAGTACTGGCCAGCCATTCTATCTCATTTCAACAATATTTGGTATAATTTTCTTTATTTTGGGTGTAGTCTAAGTTAAAGGAAGTATTAAATATTGATTTACGCTATTGATTTTGTACTAGGGTGTTGATTGGTATTTCTAGCTTCCTTAGAGACATCTTGTAGGGCAGTATAACTATTTGATTCCAAGTATGGTTTTCTGTTTTTGGTTTCTAGTTTGCATATTTTTTTGTTTTTTAAATTATACTTTTGTGTGTTAAAAGTCCCCCTACCATGAAACACAGACATTGCTGAGGTGGGGTGGCTTGCATGCCTCAATGATAAAGGTGCCATAGGTGCAACCGAAGCAGAGGGGGAATCTAAGGAGAGGCCAGACAAACATGTTCTTCCTGAAGAGGAGGGACAGTAGTCTTTTCAGTGGTTTTAGCTGGCATCATGTTCGAAGGCGCTTCCGAACATAGAGGCGGAGCCAAAGGGAAAGTTGAAGGGGACGAGCTTACAGCCTAGCACCAACAGTTGAGCCTGTGGGAGAAATGTTGCATAATGGTGGCCAGGCACGCGCCTAGAGAATGAACATTAATGATTGCCAGAGTGGTAATGGAGGTGGGATGTGCAGAACGGCTGAAAACCAGACTGCCTTCCTAGGTGACGCAGACTATATAGGGGCAACAGTCTGGATGATTGACTGAGCTGGTCTTGTAACATCACCTAATGTGACTTTGCCATGTAGTCACTGAACAAATGAAAGAAAGGGCAAAACTACTTTTCTCGAAGACATACAGTTCTACTGTTTGAATATATGATGGTGTCTTCTTTGGTAAAAATTTTCTGAGGTAAAATAGTCCCGCATTCAGATCTCCAGGTGGAGACTACTCAGGATGATGTGGTCATCAGGAAAAACAAAACAGGCATTCTACAGACCAGAGTGTGGAATGTTCTATCCCTTGATTGGATAGGTAAGTTAGAAATTTTGAAAAGAAAAATCGGCAGCTTAAAGGTAGATATGGTGAAGATTAGTGAAGTTCAGTGGCAGGATGAACAGGATTTCTGGTCAAGTGACTACAGGGTTACCAATACAAAATTAGTTGGTATGAATAAGAAAATAGGAATGTGGATAAGTTACTACTAACAGCATAGTGAACACATTATTGTAGCAAAGTGGTACATGTTTATATGCCAACTAGCTCTGCCGATGAGGAGATAAAAGAAATTATTCAGACAATTAAAGGAGAGGAAAACTTGATGGTGATGGGGAACTGGAACTCAGTAGTAGGAAATGGAAGAGAAGGAAATGTAGCAGGGGAATATGGACTGGGGAAAAGGAATGAAAGAGGAGATTGTCTGGAAGAATTTTGTGCAGAGCACAATTTAATAATTACAAACACTTTGTTTAATCATCATGAAAGAATGTTATATACATCAAAGAGACCAGGAGACACTGGAAAATACCAGATTGACTTTATAAGGTTAAGGCATAGGTTTAGAAATCATTTTAGGGGCAGATATATATTATGACCATAACTTTTTTGTTGTGAACTGTAGATTAAAACAGAAGAGACTGTAAGAAGGTAGAAAATTAAGGAGATGGAATCTGCACAAATTGAAGGAACCAGATGTGATTGAAAATTTCAGAAGGAACATTAGGCAAGGAATGGCTGAAATGGGAGGAAGTAATACAGTAGTAGAAGAATGGGTAGCTCAGACAGAAAGGGGGGGGGGGGGAGAAAGAGAGTACTGAAGGCCACAGAGGATAATCTCAACAGAAGGATAAGGCCTAAACAAGAGTCTTGATAACACAGGAGCTATTTAACTTCATTGATGAAGGAGAAAATAGAAAAATGCATCAAGTGAAGCAGGCAAAAGGGAGTACAGGGTCTGAAAAATGAGACTGACAGGAAGTGCAGACTGGCTAACCAGGAGTACCTTCGAAGAATGTGTATCCAGTGGAAAGATAGATACTGCCTACAGGACAATAAAATAAACCTTTGGAGACAGCTGCATAAATACCAAGAACTCAGATGGAAAACCAGTACTAAGCAAAAAAGAGTATGGAAAGCAAAGAGTTCCTGAAGAAGCAAAATTTGTGCTCAACAGAATTGGGGAGAAAAGGAGTTTCTGGCATATCCTGACTAAAAGAAGGTATAGGTCAGTGGGACACATTCTGAGACGTCAAGGAATCACAACTTAGCATTAGAAGGAAGTATATGTGTGTGTGTGGGTGGGTAAAAATCGTAGAGGGAGACTGAGGGATGAATACAGTAAGCATTCCTACCTGAGCAGTTCAGAAAGCTGGCATTTATGGAGAGGATCCATATGGCACAGGCTGCATAGCAGTCATTAAAGTGAGGCACATCATGCAGGGCTGCATGCTCTACGACAGGATGATCCAGCTGTCTCCTGGCCACTGACTGATAATGGCCTTTCAGAAGGACAGAGAGCTTGTTACTGGTCATGCCCACGTAGAAAGCTGCACAGTGGTTGCAGCTCAGTTTATAGATCACATGACTACTTTCACAGGTTGGCCTGCCTTTTATGGGATACGTAATGCACATAACAGGACTAGAGTGGATGGTAGTGGGACAGGTTTTGCAACTAGGTCTATTGCAGGGTATGAGCCTTGGGGCAAGAGTTTGGGTGCAGGGATGGAGTAGGAATGGACAAGGATATGTTTGGTGGGTGGTGGAATACCACTGTAGGAGGGGGTTGGAAGGATAATGGGTAGTGTATTTCTCATTTCAGGGCACGATGAATGGTAGTCAAAAACCTGAGGGAGAGTGTGCTTTAATTGCTCCAGTCATGGGTGTTACTGGGTCACAAGATAGGTGCTCCTTTGTGGCCAGATGGTGGGTGTGAACACAAGTGTGGGTGACTGGACAGATAGGGTACGTGAGATGTTTCTGGACAAGACTGGGAGGGTAATTACTGTCAGTGAAGCTTTTGGCATTGCTCATCACTGCAGATGTGGTGACTATGGGTGACTGGACTGCATGGAAAGGACTTTTTGGTATGGAATGAGTGGCACCTGTCAAAATAGAGATATTTTTGATGGTTGGTACGTTTGACATGGATGGAGGTGCTGATAAGATCATCCTTGAGGTCCCATAGAAATGTCAGATCTTCACAAAGGCCTTATCTTTTGTCCCACTCCCAAATTCACTTAAGGAAATTCTCTCCTTCTCCCAGTCCTTACAATGGGAAACCATGTTGCTACCAGCCCCACTATTCGGACAATTTCCAGTACCAATGTTGAACACCATGTGACACAGCTCACTTCTCCAGCCAGTCAAGATCCATTCTTGCAGCTCCCATATCATCCACTTTTAACTTTTCCGAATTTCTTAACTTCTAAGCTGGCCTCACCACCATTCTCTGAATCACTCAAACTGGATACCAACCTCACAACCACAGAAGGAATTGCAATCCACCACCTAAAAAGTGATCCTGACCTTATGATCCTATCTGCTGACAAAGGATCAACCACTGTGATTTTAGACCACAAAGACTATGTGGCAGAGGGTTTCCACCAACTAAGATTCTTTTCCACCTACATATCCTGCCACAATGATCCCATTTCAAAAATCCAACAGGATCTCCAGTCCCTCCTAAAATCTTTAGGCCCATCCCAAGACACCTCTCCCCCCCCCCCCTCCCACAGTCCCACTCTTACCATCATTACACCCCGCAACCCCCACTTTTTACATGCTCCCTAAAGTGCACAAACCCAACCACCCTGTTTAACATACAGGGTCATAGTTCTTGTTGTTCTCCTAGATCGGCACTCTTGGTAGCGGCTGGCTGAAATTTCATGGGGCAAAACTAATCCTCTACAAATGATGTAGGCAACACGTAGGATTGCAGTCCATTAACACTTTAATGATTCATTAGTGGCCAACTGTCCCCATTTATGACCAGCGTACAAGTCTTATTAATTGCAATCTCTACAATTTGATATATATACATTCCACACATCAATAATACAAATTTAAACAGTTCATGAGTGGAATACACAAGTCTGAGGTGTACATCTTAATGTGGACAGATATTAATAGTCCTTTCATAATAGTGGTAGAAACACTTCCTACTTGACTTAAAATGGAGAACTTTTACTTTATTGTTCAAAATTGAAATTTAAAGTGACGTGGGTTGTATCTCAGATAATCACGAAATAAGACTCCCCACTGGCATGGATTACGCCTCCAATCAAGGATGAAAAATACTACTGGCATGAATTGTGACTCAAAGATGTAACAAGGCTCCCCTACATGGTGTGAAAGCATCCTATTTATATCTTCCTTAACAATTACACTGACAATTATGAAATATTGATTATGTACATTAAATTAATTATGATGGAAAAGTAAACAACTACATACTACTGGCTATAGCAAAAGATAGCGTAAATAAGCTGAGTTAATTGATATCCAAGTCTTCATATGAATAGTATTTCATATCTATACTAATAATAAATCTGTAAATGTAGGCCTGTCACTGTTCACTCCAATCTTCAAAATTACTGGACGAATCTTCATGGGGTCAAGATATAGGCATAATTTTATCAAAATTGGGTCACAAAAAATCATGATTTTAAGTGTTTTCAGTAACTGTTGTCTCTCTTTGTTCAACTATTAAAAACTTCTTATCCCCAAAAGTACTTCACGTATTTACATGGGATGTTACAGGTAACTAGAGCGTAACTCTGGACAGTCAGACAGACTTCATTTTATAAAAATTAGATTGTGGAGAAAAAGAATATCGTAATTTGAAATCTTTTATCTATGACCGTCATGTCTGTCTCTTTGAACACGTTTATCTCCAAAACTACTTGATGAATTTTCAAAGGGATTTTCACATGTAACTTTAGTATATCATACAGTTACATAAAGGCTTCAATAATTAAAATCGGATGAGAAAAAATAAAGACATAATTTAATCATTTGTTTAAAAGCTATTGTGTATGTCTCTTTGTTGAGGATAATCTCCAAAAGTACAACACAAACTTTAAAGAGTTTCCACAGGTAAATTGAGAATAGTTTGGAGAGAAACATAGGCTTCATTTCATAAAAATCTGATCAGAGGAAAGAAATATATTGTAATTTGAAGTTTTGTGTGTATTGTATGCTTACGAGTATGGTGCAGTACAGCAAATCTCCAAAAGTACTATACGAACTTTCATAGGTCAACTGAGAGTACCTTGGAGCAACATATAAGCTTCATTTCATCAAAATCGGATCAGGGGAAGAAAAGATATCGTAATTTGTAGTTTCTGGTGTATGCTATGCTTGAATTGCAGCGTAGTATAGCAAAGATCAGACAGAGGAGCTGTTACTTACATAGTACACCAAATAACTAATACGGCACTGCTAGTTTTTTTATTCACATAACTAAGGTGTAATACACTGCAAAAAGGGCTACAATTTTCGTTACGTCAGTGGTGTAGTGTATTGATATTGGCAATGGTCATTGAATCCTTTTTGAAAAATCTGTCACTACAATGAGGAGAATAATTCTTTGTGTTGATAATGAAATAATTAACGTTGTTCCGATCAGTAAATTAATGATCCCTCTAAAGCAAATATTATGTTGGAAACGTTAACATATTAAATGCTGCCACTGCAAGTAAAATTTAACCTAGGTGCGCCACCAAAAACGCTTCTTTCTGTGGGTATCACTTGAATTTAAAACATAACGAAGTTCTTTCACGTCTATCAGTGTTTTCATTTACTAAGAACTCTTTGCAAGGGAACAGGAATTTATGTAGTTTACTTCTTTCTCATTTTGGTGTGTACATATTACATCTTGAATCCATTCTGTTTAGGAATGCCTAGAAAACAGTGTAGTACAGTACAGAAAAAATAGAGGCCCTGTTAGTTACGTAGTGCAACAAAGAACTAATACTTGGCGCTGCTGCATTTTTTAATTTTTTTTTTTTTTTTTTAATTTCTTTTTGATGATTATGCCATAGAACAGCAATGAACCACTAGAGGTACTGTTGTGCTGCAAAGAAACAATCGTGTTGTGCGTATTCCCTCAGTAACAGAAGCATTTTGAATTAAGAGCCGCTATCTTATCTTTCCAAATACAAACTAACAATGAACAGCGAGTTGCTGATTATACTTTGTATATTCACAGCTTAATGACATTTCTTTGCTTCTTTTGACACGGAACATTTGAATTTAAAACATAACGACTTTCCTTCATGTCTATCAATGTTCTAATTTAAATAAGAATGCTTTGCAAGGAAAATCGAATTTATGTTCCATAGTTCCCTTTCGGATTTTCGTGTCTCCTCATTACATTTTGAGTGCGTTCTGTTTAGGAGTGCCTCAAAAACGGCATAGTACAGTAAAGGACAAAGTGAGGCTACGTTAGTTACATGGTACACCAAATAACTAATTATGACGTTGCTGCATTTTTTTCATTCTCACAACTATGGTGTAATACACTACAAGAAGTGGTACAATTGTACTTACGATGGTGGCATTGTGTGATGATGTTGGCAACAGCCGTTAAATGCTTTTTTTAAAAATCAGTCACGTTGAATGAGGAAATAATTCTTTATGTTCACGATGAAATAAATAATTTATGCTGTTCTGGTCAGCAAATTAATCATCCTCCTAAAGCGAATGGTTTGTTGCCAACAATAGCAAACTAAACTGCTGCCACTGCAAGTAAAGTTTAACACATGCAGGACACAGATTTTTTTTTCTAGCTGCATCCAATATGCTTTGCAATGTCATGGAATGAAAAGAAGTGTATCGTTCGATGGGTATAACCACTAAATTGTACATAGAGGAGAAATATCCATGGAGTGAGCATTGCGTTCTGTGCATATTCTCAACATTAAGCTACAATTACTATGTGATTTTGAGACAAATCCACTCTTTCCACACATTTATGTGCTCTTACGATTGGTTTGTACCGCATTGGCTGCAAAGAAGCCACATCTCCCTTTTGCAAAGCAACCACTTAACATGGAATAATATGATATATCTAAATAAATGTGTCACAGACGCAACACGAAAGAAGCGTCACTAAAAGGGTCATTTGCACAGTCATCTGTCTTAACCGAACAAAAAGGGCCACGATAAAGTCAGCGATTAGTAGGTTTTTCCAACTATTATGTGACATTTCCACCTTAATGTTGAGGACACAAAATCTGTTCTGTACATCTGAATTCTCACTCCAGAGATATTTCTGCTCTGTGCCTATCACTAGAGATAATACACTCACATGAGCGACAAACTCATTAGAAACCTCTCTGTTCTCATAACTGTTCGATACAATATTGTGATTAAAATTTGTAATTACTTACTTTTGATGCGGACTACATTGAGATAGAGAAAGACATCATCTTTTGCAGAGACAATTGTACTTAGTTATAATCTGACTTCTGAATATATAGTTCTATTAATCAAGGTCAATTTCAACTTCGTGCTTTACAAAGTAATCACTGCTTGACGTGGAGACATGTATTAGCTCAAAGAGTGGCCAATGCTGCTAACACAGATCAAGACACTATAAATACTATATTTAATGGAAAGTTCTATACAGACAATCAGCTGACGCCATTCCTTCAACGATTACACATACTTACTTTATCACACATTGACACCACCATGACGTCTTACTTAAAGAGACATGAACTGCTCTGTTGATTGAATTACCAGACTTTCAGCATTTGTCGACTCTTCGATAATATGGAGCACTACATACAGAATAACTACATTGTACCCAGTGCAACACTACAAGATACTAACTTCAGCATACACTTACTGTTGGTGATAAACAGTTTAGTACTGCGCCATAGAACCAATACATGGTGCTGGTATGACTATTTCTCGTCTCAACGATAGAAGTGTTTTCAGAAGTTTACGCCAAACAGACAATTACATACTGTAGTCCTAACTTTATGAACGCAACCTAACAATGAATTTACATCATTCCGGAGTACGGACTTAAATTAATTTCACTTTTTGTATGTCAAACTTTATGAATAATCAACATTTTCGACAATGCCTTCTTCTTAAATTTGACATCTTGACTAGGAGAAGTGAGTTTAATGACAGAGCGCTCCAACAAGGATTCTGTTTTTGCTGACCTAGGTCCGGAACCCTAAAAATCGTGATATACACAGGTCCCTCTTTAACAACCGTTGTGAAGCACGGGCATATAAGCTAGTCCAAATATAATTTAATAGGGCTGTCAACAATACCTTCATAATTAACAGCATTTATACAGAAACTAATGAGGGCAAAACTTTCCTAACATTACTTCTGAAACATAATACCTACTTCAATACTATGAGAAAACAATTTGTATAGTTTTACCAGAAATACTAATTAGCATACTATCTGAACTTTAACAAACCTCTTGCATTAACTAATTAATATTTGTTAATTAAACAAACTTATTCAACACCAAATAGAAAATAACTTTAGCTAGTTATGTTAGAAAAAAGAATAACAGTTTTGGAAAAGAAATAATAATGGACTAATTACATTCATACCTGTTATTTTGCAACACTGGTATTGGGAGGTTCAGTAAAGCAAGCAGATGGGAATAAATCCCAACATGCTTCGTTACACCTGGACGTTCCATTGTAACCATTTATGGTGTCCCCATAGAGAATCTCTGCTCTCCTTGACCAACACCTTTTACCCAGAAGCCACCTCCTATATAAAAGACACCAACCATTTCTTCCACAGTTCCCATTTCTTATGCTTGCCACTGTTTGACATTACCTTTCACATTGCCTGTGACTCCAAACCCACAACCTCTTTCCTCATCACCACGACAGACTACAGCCTCACCCACAATTACTTCTTTGAAGACATTACCTACAAACAAGTTCACGGTATAGTGATGGGCAACCGTATGGCACCTTACTATGCCAATCTGTTCATAGACCAAATAGTAGAATCACAAAACCGACATTTGGTTCAGATTCATTGACGACATCTTCATAATCTCAACACCTTCTCCCCATTCACTTCACCTGGTCCTACTGAAGCCAAAGAGCGACCTTCCTCAATGTTTACCACCTCCTGGCCACATCAAACCTACCAACTATCAACAATACATCCTTTTCAACAGCTGCCACTCATTCCACATACAGCCTAGCCACCCACAGTCATCCCATCAAAATATGCCAAATGACTCAATGAGGCCTTCACTGACGGTAATTACCCTCCCAATCTTGTCCAGAAACAGATCTCATATGCCCTGTCTGTCCAGTCACGACCTCACCCAACCCACTACCTGGCCAAAAAGAGCATCCATCTTGTGACCCAGTACCACCCGGGATTGGACATACTCATACCTGTTATCCTGCTCTGAAACGAGAAATATCCAACCCAATAGCCTCCCCACCCCTCCTACCGTGGTAGCTGCCCACCAAACCTACATAATACCGTTCTCCATTCCTACTCCTTCCCTGTGTCCAACCCTTTGCCCCATGGCTCATCTCCCTGCAATAGACCAAGACGCAAAACCTGTCCTATCTACCATCCCACTAACACCTACTCCAGTCCTGTCTCACGCATTTCCTATCCCATAAAAGGGAGGGCAACCTGTGAAAGCAGTCATGTGACCTACAATTAAATTTACAATTAATAATAATAATAATAATAACTAAATGTTGTAACCTTTAAGAGTTGCTTTGTTTATTAATCAATGGTTCAATTCTGCTGCACAGTAAATTCAAGGAATTTCACTGTATCTCCTTTCTTGTTGAGGGATGTTTAATATATATTCTTTGGAATGACTTTCAAAAGTATTAAATATGTGAGCCAAAGTTTGCTTAATTCCAATTTTCAAGTAACCGAGTTCAGCAATTATGAAAAATGTGTTAATCATTGCATGCTTCACAAAGAGTCAGATTTTGGAAGAATTTCAGGAAGTATTAGATGCAGGAAAATTTAAAAAGTGTGTTGGAAAGGGGGGGGGGGGGGAGATCAGAAATATCCATGTAGAAACAAAAGAGTATTACAAAGAACAACGAAAGTCTTGTATCACTTTTATTTGCAATATACATTTGTGAGAGCAAATAATGTGCACAAGGAAAAAAAAACTTTAATTACAAATTCTCAATTGTTGTATTGTAAGAATACAGTTTTATCACTCTTGTTTTCTTCAAACTTTTCACTGCTGCCGTACCATCATTTCCATCTGAGCAGAAGCAATAGACTTCATGCCCTCTTGCATCACCTGTAAATTGTTCTTCCACGAATAAAGTAAATCTCGAAGTTGTTGCCACTGTGCTCTACCAAATGTGCGGTGCATTGTGCTGGATATGAAGACCTTTCTGGCTGCCTGATCCATACGTGCCCTCACAAGTTTTGTTTTGAGAACTGAAAATAAACAATTGCACAATGAATTTGTTCTTGTTATTACAAAATGAATAAGAGTTAAATAAACATGAAGTGGAGAGAAGCCAAGTAAGGAAAAATGTGAAGAAATCTAAATGGAAATTATCTTAAGGAAAACTAACTCACCAGACATAAAAGTCAAAACAACCTTTGGTGAAATCAAAAGCAAGGGTTGTAACATTAAGAGTGCAATGGAAATTCCACAGTTTAACAGAGAGATTGAATGGGTGGGGAAGAGTACACTGAAGGCCTTTTCAAGGTCTGACTTGTTGAACGATTACTAGAAGAGCAAATGGTTTGTTGGTATGGAAGACATGGGGATCCATTATTAGGACCAGACTTTGTAAGAGCTTAAGATGACTTTGAATCAAATAAGGCTGAAGGCTTAGATAGGGCTGAAATGCTTTCTGTAGGAGCACAGTAACCAGCCACAATAAGGTGTCCAGGATTATATGGTTTGTAGATTTTGGAAAGCATGAAGAAGGTGGGTGTGCCCAAGCAGCAGGCACACCCACCTTCTACATGCTCCCCAAAATCAGCAAACCAAATAATCCTGGATGCCCGATTGTGGCTGGTAACTCTGCTCCTACCAAAATAATTCCAGCCCTCATTGACCAACACCTTCAATCAATTGTCCAAAATCTATCATCCCATAACAAAGATGCCAACAATTTCCTTTACCTCCTTGAGCCTTACTGGCCCCAGTGGATGCCACTTCCTATACACCAACATCCCAAATGCCTACGGTCTTGTCACTCTTGAACACTATCTCTCCTAACGTCTCTCTGAATTCAAGCCCAGTAGCTCATTCCTCAATCCTTACCAACTTTATCCTAATTAACCACTACTATTTCTTTGAGGGCAAAGTTTACCATCAAATCCATGGCACAGCCATGGGTACCCGCATGGCACCCTCCTATGCCAACCTGTTTATGGGCTGCCTTCCTAGCATTCCAAAACCTCGAACCTGTAGTATGGTTGAGGTTTATTGTTGATATTTTCATGATCTTGACTCAGGGCCAGGATACATTATCCTCCTTTCTTCGAAACAACTCCTTCTCCCCCATCCACTTCATCTGGTCTTTCTCAACACACCATGTCACATTTCTGGATGTCAACCTCCACCTCACTGAAGGTTCGATCCACTCTTCCATTCATATGAAACCTACCAATACACTGACAGTTGCCAACCCTTCCACATAAAAAAATCCTTTCCTTACAGCTTGGCCACCCATGGACGGAGTATCTGCAGTGACAAGAACTCCCTTTCTCAACACGGCAGGCAGGCATGGCAGGGTAAGTTGTGCTCAGACACAATTGTTTAAAAAATCTATACATTCTACCATTTCCAAATTATTTAGCACATAAGTTAACCAACCAGGCTGTCACATGCTTAAATCCATGCTGCATACTGGAGGCAGCATTGTTTAAAGTGAGCTATTAATTAGGACAAACTGAACAAACTTATGGAAAACACAAGACCACTGAGATGTTGATTAGGATTCAAACTTAATTACAATTCAATAGCCAATATTTATATTGAGAATAGTCACTAGCAGGCTGCAAAAGTTTGAACAATTTTTTTCTGAATTATTCTCAGCCCAATCTATTCTGCAATACACTTACAAGCTTTTCATACTATTTCTGACCTTCCTGTATGAACGTAATGACTTTATATCTGCTTTACTTTTTCTCATAACAGTAACAGGAGGGAAACATTGTTGGTAATAAATCAATCAACGGAAAGACCAGCTTAGAATATCAACAATATTGTCGTGAGAGACCACGTACACCGACTGCCGGCATGGCGCAGGGGATAGCGTCACGGACTGCGGTGCTGAAGGTCGCCGGTTCAATCCCGCCCCCCCAGCAAAAATTTATTTCTTTGTAATCAACAATTCCAGAATGTTCTACATCTTTCTGATGTTCACTTGTAAATTCTACTTGTTTCTTATGTTAACTGTTGTTCTAATTTATGGTAAATCCTGTCTGTGTATAAATAGCAGAGCACTCTGCCCGAGACGCAGTCAGTGCTGCGTGTATGTTAAGTTCGGAAGAAACGTGCTTTCAGTATAAGTGCTGTGTTCAGTTGCCTTTGAAGTCAAGCCTACATTCATTGCAACACTGTGGGAGTGTCTGCTGCAAAACCTGCCCTATCCACCCACCCAGCACATACTAATCCAGTCCTATCACTGACTTACCCTGTGCATTTTGAGCCTGGGCCACCTGTCAAAGAAAATATGTCACACCAATTCTGCTGCAATCATAGCATGTTAGTATTTTGTTATGCCTACTAACCAGCTGTCAGCCATGATGAATGGCGAACTATGTCTATGAACAAAGTGGACCAGCTTGTTCAATAGCACTTGAACATGTATGTATGTTTGATTATTTTTTAATTGCTGTTTCAGAAATTTATCCACCTGGATCCTCTCTGCCACAAGAAGCTTTACCAAACAGATGTAACTTATCTTTAGCATATTTTCTCCACTCTTGAAATTTTCCAAGTGTCAAACCATGGTAACCTCCATCCAACAATTTCAGTCCCCAGTTATACCACCACACCTTTCAATTCACACCCTCTCATCCTCATTTTGCACCTCTATCAACAGTCTTTTACCCTTCTCTCGTCTTCTTCCACTCTTCTTTCCCCTGCACACTCCCCCCCCCCCTCCAAAATTCTCCCAATGCTGTATCTAACAGCATTGTCATAGTCGGCTAGTCCCTTCTCAATCAACCAAGCAGTGATGCCCCCCCCCCCCTCTACCAATCCCTCCCTCCCTCCCTCAACCAACTCTACTCCTTCGCTCCACAGTTCTTCTTCTGTTAGACACAGTGCATTCGGGGTACAGCCACCAAACACACCAGAAACAGTTACCTGTCTGCCATTCTAACGAGGATTTGATCAAAAGCTTATGTGAAAAGTAATTTCAACATGCCGTATGTTTTTTTTTGCAGTGACTATTATTTCTGTAACAGTTTTTACTTTTATTCTCAAGACTGTTTTATCATTAACAACTGAGCTGCTCTGTCACTGTCAAGAGAAAACCTGAAGCAGACTTGACAAATTCTGCCTATATATACCTCCAACACAGTATTATTAGCTTAATACAGATTTAAAATAATAATATAAAAATAAAAAAAATTGTAATTGTAGATGGAATATTGGTAATCAAATAATGCAGTTGAAGTAAAATTAACTAATTCTTAACAAAAATTGCAGATGAAATTTCCATAACCAAGCTTGTTGAAATGTATATGCGCAATATGTGCTGTTAGGCATATAAACTCAGATGATCACTTTTCTGTGCTTCAAAATAAAGACTTACCATCAATGATGAAACTTTCCACCTCATTCTCACCAAGTTGAAGCTCTTGCTGAATTGTGTCAAATGTCATCTCCGATTGCCCCTCAGCCAGCTGCATGAATGTTAATAACCTCATTTTTTTCATGTTTTGTTCATGATTCAAACCTACAAGTAACAAGATTAAAATAAGAATATTATTTTTGAGGATTTTTGATCACATACTAGACAAGTGTGTGTGTGTGTGGGGGGGGGGGGGGGAGGAGGAGGAGGAAGAGAGATTCAAATGTTTGTACATCTATCGGACCAAACTGCGTGGTCATCAGTCCGTAGTCAAACTAAGTAAACTAACCTAAGGACAAACACACACACCCATGCCCCAGGGAGGACTCAACCTCCACGGCGAGCAACCGCGCGCTCCGCAGCGAGACACTTTAGACCGCTCGGCTACCCCACCGCGGCAGAGAGAGAGAGAGAGAGAGAGAGAGAGAGAGAGAGAGAGAGAGAGAGAGAGAGAGAGAGAGAGAGAGAGAGAGAGAGTGGAGAGGGGCTTTGGATGGGGGAGGTGAGAGAACACACAAATATGTGTTCAAGGGGAATGAGAGAGGAGATGAGAAAAGGGGATTCTCACCCACATCAGTGCCCTTATCTAATGTTACACACTATTGTATGTTGAAGTATTGTACTTATTTTAGTATCTCAATTACATTATTACAAATGTACGACAAATATAAAATGCATCTTTTGATCATCTTATACGAGGCAGTCAAATAAAATAAAACTATATAATGAGTAGCACACAGTCACTGGAGACATTTCTAGGTGTTTTTATACAAGTGGCCTCTACTGATCTATGAGAATCAAGAGGGAACAGTAGGAATGCTTATCACTGCATCAATTGTTAGATGAGCTTGACAAGCAGTCAGCACGTCAATGTGTGCACCTGGCAAGTCTATGCACTTTCATTTCAAGAGTTATCATCTGGGGTACCCTTCGTGCACAGATCTTCAGATAGCCAAGCGAAGCAATAATGTGACCCACATGTTCTTGTAAAATGCCAATTGTGCTTGCAATTTACCTGAGTTATATGACTGTCCTTAATTAGTCTGTCAAGATTTTGCTTTGTGAAACTCTGTGGTTGCTGTCACAGGATGTACAACTCTGTGTGTTATGTAAGTCATATGTTCCCACCTCTACATCTTTAAACTTAGTCGCCCAACAATGCACAGTACTCACATGAACACAATCACCATAAATTGCTTTCATTCTCTGTTGAATCTCCTTTGGGGCGACACCTTCTGCTGCCAAGAATTCAATGACTGCATGTTGCTTAAATTGCATTGACCATCTGTCTGTGCAGGGTAACAACACAACCGTTCAATTCTAAGACTTCCCACCAACTGGAGCTGTAGAGGCTACAGAACAGGCCAGTACCTGCTGCATACCAACTGTTTAACAGTTACAATGGTGGAGGCATTGCTTTTCAGTCAGCCCTCGTATATTAAGGAATTCTTGGTGGAAAGCTGGTGCTTATTTGTTCCTGTTCATGTGCATCTCTCTGTAGTAACTTTTTATATGAATTTCATTGTTTCATTTCAGAATGTCACTTTCATGTAGATATGTATGAAGAAGTTACATTACTCACCTACAAGAACAAAAATTTACAACAAGGGCATATACAATAACTTACCTAGATTGTGAACAAATTCTCGATGATTCTGGTAAAAATGTAAGTAACTTGGAAGCTTCTCAGATACAAATATGGAAAGCAGGTCATGAATAAGTTGTCCTTCAAGAAACCTTACTGGTTTTAAGGCAAGCAGTGGATCCAGCAGAAATGTATTAGGATCAGCAAGTGCAGCCAGAATGCACCGCTGAGCATCATCACGAGCTTGTGATGCATTTTCAGCTGTATATGTGCCTAGAAGTTCCACCATTACTTTGGCTGCCTGTTCACTGTAAAGATAAAAGGAATTATTTATTCAGAACCACAATTATATTTAACAGAGGATCTAACACTAAATCTAAAAAGTGTAATTTTCTGCCTTAATATTTTAAGTACTTGACTTGCACATGTGTACACATCATATGTTGTTCTCTATGAATGGTTTCCTATTAATCACCAAAAGAAGAATGTTTGATATCGTTTCCTACAGCTTAATTTGGCCACACAGTCAGGATAAGTCATAAGTTGGCAATGGACTACATTTTGAGTAGCAATTGACATACCACTTTGATGTAAGCAATGAGAAGCAAGTGTGGGGTTAATTTTGTTTGCAAGTGTGTGTTAAACATTTGCCTAACTTTGCCAGGTGATCCAATTACACGGTTGAGCTGAGTAAGGTTATACTGTGCTGCGACATTATTGAATAGTGTATGTCTCACGGTTTAATACCACATAATTTTCATAACAAATATGTCATTACTTTTTATAATACAATGTGATTCATTTATGGTCAGCAATTCACCTACTGAGCCCCATTACTTAAAACACATTATTTGATACACTGATCATTTGGAATGGTGATACCTCTTGAGAATAACATATAATTACTTTTTACACTAGACAATGAACTGTTTACATAGATGCATGCACGTACTGAGCCCCCACGATGAAATTAAAAAATACTAATCATTTGCAGTGGAAAGTACTGTGTGGTTACAAATATTTCTTAATATTTTTTGTTGGAATATGGCTGTCTCACTTGGGCATAAAGAAAACTGGCTCAGAGTACTTTGTCACAACAGAGCACACAATAGCTACCAAAGTGTCGTGTCATGACATGTAAGCTTCTGCCTATGAGGCCACATACTGTTTCCTACAGCAGTTATTCAGTTCTTTAAGCAGATTATCTAAAACAGCACTATTAAAAAGCAGTTTTCCTTATATATCTAGTCTAACATATCTGATAACACAATAAAGAAATTTACACATACTTAACAAGGACATGGCAACATTCTTTGTATTTTCCAGAAGTCAGGTTTTAAACAAAAATATATAAATCGGGGTAACTAGTTCTCTTCCTCATATTTACTCTCTTGGATGTAGTTAGTTAAGGATATACAATTTTTGTTAAATTTCATTTCTTACTTTCTTTGTAAATGTTTTTCTTTCAGTTATCACCACACTTTTTATTAGTATTTCAAATGTTTGTGAAGCTTATGGGACTTAACTGTGGGGTCATCAGTCCCTAAACTTACAAACTACTTATGAACTACCTTATACTAAAGGCAGCACAAATATCCATGCCCAAAGGGGGATTCGAACCCCTGACAGGGAATGGTCTCGCGCATCACAGCATAGCGCATCATTGCGCTCGGACACGGCTATTAATATTTAATTCATATGGTAACACACCTTTTGTAATTTGTCTGTTCATAAACAAAGATTGTTACTGCAAAACTAACTGTTCTAAAGCAACAAACTAGTGCATTATACAGCTAATGATATGGTGAAAAATAAAGTAAATCCAGTATCCATTATATTCAATTTTGCAACACAAACGCAATACCAATACACCTACACGAATGATGTATGATGTGTAAGTTTTACTACCTATCCAATATGATGCAATAAAATTACTGATGATTAATATAAATACAAAGTTTGTGCAAGATTTGGTACTGGGGTGTTTAACAGTGTATCACAAACCTCATGGAATAAACATTTTTTATTTGTTGTAATGTTTTGAGGCTGAGGGAGAGGCCTTCTTGTTCCAGATTGTGACAGGTGATTCAATATGATAAAGCTTGGTCTCACATAAGCCTGAGGACATGAACACATCATGGAAAATGGTTGAACAGTGTTAAACCAGCCACCTTGCAGCCCTGCCCTAATTCCCTCAGACTCCCACTTGTTTGGGCCATTAAAGGATGCCACTTGTGAAGACACATTTGACAGCAGTGAGATGGTGAGTCACACAGTGAAGAAATGACCCCTTGACCAGAATAAGGATTGTTTAGTGCAGTAGGAAGGCCACAGAAATTATATGGGAAAATAGGGTAGATAGATGAAACATTATTTCATATAAGAAATTCTCAATGTGTGTCATCTGTCCAAGGAAAACAATTTTTTCAGTATGTAGTGTAACAGAATTACATTATGAAAGGTAACGCGCAAGTGCTACTGACAAGAAGACATTGCTACAACAATGTTAGGTTGAAGGGGAGCGAACCTTTCTGCCGTGACTTATTACGGTATGTCCAGGTGACTGGTTGGACGAGCAAGTGTATTGTTGGAGTTGTGCTACCTGTTCGAGGAGGTGCAACGGCAGAGGTTCAAATAGCGGTCAGCTTCCGACGTCAAAGAACAGTGACTGTATTAACTATACCATGGAATGTGTATTCTTAGATTAATGGAAACAAAAGAAAGACTCTTTATAGTGAATTGTTACTAGTAAATTTATTCATTCTATGTGTAGACTCAGAAAGGTCATGTTCTATGTTAATACGTTAAGTATAAACTTATTAATAACTTGTGGTGATACCATGTACTGGAGTTTAGAGCAAATGGCTCTAAAGTATATATGAGAATGCCAGTTTTCATTTAGTAGAAGAAAGTTTATTGAAATGGTAGCCATTTCTTTCCTTAGGCCAGGCCACTCCTACTCTAGCACTCTGTGAGCTTGCGTGACCCAGTGCGGCACTGCTGCTTTTCCCCCACCACTCTTGCCTCACAGTATAGCAGCACTTGTGTGACAGACAGCTCTCGCTCTTGCATCTTCTTACAAGGAAAGTAAATGGGCTCGAACAAACATCTCTGTATGAACGTTTGGTTACAGGATCTCTACGTACACCTGAATGTGCTGGTGGGTGTCGTTTTACTGCAAAGTTCTGCAACCATGCTCTAGATAGCACTGTAGATGTAAATGTAGACGCCATACGTAATGCAGATATCTTAACTATAACTTATGTAATAATCATCGTACATGTTATCTAGCGAATTGTCATCAAAAGCCGTGATGATAGTTGCAACTTTAACCTTCTTCCTGAAAGACTGTTGGTATTCACTGCCACTGTTTCCATAGCCTCTTCCCGCACTTACCGTAGCACTACCGCTTGCAATGAGTTGTTCGTCATTATCATCCCTATTATCATTATTATGAGTTTGTAACAACAGTATCTCACTTATGCTCATATTTCTGTACCATAACAGATATGAGAAAGCATGCAAATAATTCATCTGCTACACTAATACCATGTTCACGGAGAAGGGTTCTTCGTAACGTCATCTCAACTAATCGCAATACATTAGCAGGACTGATTAGCAATCGCTGCCCAATCTGACGCTTCACCACACAAATAACATAACAAAACGCAACTTCAAAGGCACACTGCACCGTCCCTACTGGCGAACCAACAGGTCAAAGTGCAATGCGGCAAGGCACACGCAGAGGCCTCTAACGGATGACAACAGAATTTTGCAGATGTAGGAGTATCACTAGTGCAATAAGGGATCTTTACATTATCCCTCATACTATTTTGGTGTATATGTGTTTGTTCGAACCCAAGTACTTTCCTTGTTAGTTACGCTGAAATATCCGTTCTGCTTCTTATAAAATAGAACACTGTTAATGTATCTTACAAATTTTTATCATGAATACAAAAGGTTCAAATTTGTGTGTGCCATTATTATTGCTCATTGGGAAGATTCTTTAAGCCTGATGGTAAAGTACAATGCTAAATGTTTTTGCTATTTTACCATAAATATCGAAGCACCCACAAAGCACCGTGACTCCGAAAATAAACATTCCGCTACACACAGGGGAATTGTCGGATGAGACAGAAGGGAACTGATTACTAAATTAAAAGCATAATTGCCACAATCTGAAAAGTCTTGTATATTTTAAAAGGAAAAACAAAAATGTACCTTAAAAAAAAAAAAAAATTGTACTTATTACGAATCGTGCAGCCCCTTGCGTCAAAGGTTTGAGTCCTCCATCAAGTGTGTGTGTGTGTGTGTGTGTGTGTGTGTGTGTGTGTGTGTGTGTGTGTTTTGTCTTTAATATAAGTAGCTTAAGTTCTTTGTAAGTCTAGGCACTGAAGACAACAGACTTTTTGTGCCATAGGATTACAAACATTTAAACATTTGTATTGCTGACCTTGCTTTCAAAAGACATTACGGGTTATTTACATTACTTAAATAAATCACTGCAGTGTAAAAGAAAGTTAATCTGTACTATGTGTGACCGTATTTGAAGTTCCAAATCACGGGTTTTACATTCTAAAAGTCAGCTTTTGTTCACTATAGTCATGTTGTAAGAATTTATGTTTGCACTGTTTCTCTGTGTATGGTATTTATATTTCCTTTTTTCAGTACTATTAATTCACAGATTTCATTCAAATATTTATTTACACTGTAATTGCTCCATCAAAGAAGTTAATTTACTTTTCTGTATGTGCCATCTCCTCTGGTTTACTCACAACACAAGTTCTTTGACTGAACTTCAGTAAATGTCTGATGATGGCCTAATAAGCCGAAAATTGATTTACAAAATAAACAAACCTGTAGAACAAACACAAAATTGTGTATTTTAATTTTTAAGAAGGAAGTTTGGAAAATGTTCCCTCTCAAAATCCTTTAAGGACTGATGTGCATATAAGGGAGTATACGAAAGAGTTACATTCATTGCATAACTTTGAAGAGAGGTTTGAAGAAATAAAATAACTAAACCTGCACACGAAAATTGCTATGGTGCCTTTTGCGATGCACCTAGAGAACACTCCAAATTGAACTGATAAAACTACAGTATGATTTAATTTTGACAGACCGCTAATAGCATTACAATAGTGATTTCAATTCCTTTTTATAAAGGCATTGATCAACAAGAATTCAAGAGGATTCATGCCCTTGTCTTAAAATGCGTTGCAATGTTCTGAACAACGTCCATTTGTGAACAAATGTTTTCAGTTATGAATATTAACTAAATAAAAACAAGCTGAAGTTTAATGCATCGTAGGAAGCTGTATTTTGAATTGCAACTGCCAAAACGATTGTGCCTAATATGAGAAAATTAGTGGCTTCAAAGCGTTGCCAAATATCAACAAAGAATGTTGAAAATTAGTCAAAGTTAAGGAGTGCAATAAAACTATTATTTCTGTCTGTATGCAAAAATTGGCATTATTATTATTTGTTTTAATAATTCACAAACAACAACTCTAGCCGTGCTACGGCTTCAACAACATGTCCCTCTCGTAACAATGCCACGACAGTGGTGTCTGAGCCTTGCTCATGCGCCACAACACCAGCACTGCCACGCAGGAGTTGCCAAGCGGTCTGGAGTGCCACTTAACGTATTGCGCAGCCTCCCGCGTCGAAGGTTTGAATACTCCCTCAGGCATGGATGTTTGTGTTGTCTTTAGTATACGTTAATTCGTAAGTAGTTTGTAAGTTTAGAGACTTATGACCCCACAGTTAAGTCCCATAAGGTTAAACATTTGAACACCGCACTGCAGCGAAACACTGGTGCTTTTCCCGGTGCTCGCCAGTGCTCACAAAAAGCACCAGAGTTGGAGAGGCCTTCCCTAGGCAATCAGGAAGAAGTGTAGCCTGTTCAGGAGCAACATGGAACATGGGAACTGAGTAGTAGGTCCCATAAACAACAAAGAAGACCTTACTAAAATTTCATTATCGAACATATATGTAATTTCAGCAGATTAAATAGAATTACATCAAGTATTTAGGAGTGGTAACACGGCACTACTGCCAAACTGATGGGGTAGAGTTTTCCATAAGTGACTTGGGTGTTAGTTTGCTGCATATTGGAGTATTTTACAACATCAAAAACACTACTACCATGCAAAGGAGCCAACCCAGATTCCAACATCAATTAGAATGATGCATATATATGCAGACTAAGGCGTTGATGAAAGTTTGTACGCAGACTGGGATTGGAATCTGGGTCTCCTGCTCACTAAGCAGTAGTGATAACCATTACACCATGAAGGCACAGTGGCTTAGCATAACCGCATTGTTTACCATGAGAAGCCTCCCTATTCAGTCCAAATTCTCATCTCTATCTCAGACCACATAAT
The DNA here is from genome assembly GCA_026315105.1 of Locusta migratoria. NCBI lineage: Eukaryota > Metazoa > Arthropoda > Insecta > Orthoptera > Acrididae > Locusta > Locusta migratoria. The sequence continues at coordinate 222,116,973 of CM048749.1, forward strand.
TTAAGCCCTTTAAGTCTAACAAAAATCATCAAATCATTATATTTGTGAATACAACAACCGAAGTACTAATTTTTAATGTAAAATATACAAGGAGACTAATGAACATTTGCAATTTGAAAATCCCCCCTCCATAGATGTGTACAAAACGAAAATTGTATGTACAGAACCATTAAGTAAGAATAAAATGATTTCAGTTTTCATATTTATAATTGTGATGTTAATTTTCCTATCACACATTAATATCTCCAACTGTCATAATAAATGAATGTCAAAGTGCTTCCAATTCTGCCCCTTGTATTGATTAACTGTATGGCAAGTTTATGGATATTCTGCCACTATTAGCATAAAATGTTAAGAAGTTCCTAATGTTCAATTTCTTGGTTTACAATAGCTGTGGCAAAGGAAATAGTAAATGATTAGAGGGAGGAGGAGATGGACAGAGATGAGGAATTTCTTGTTGCTGGGAGTTCCAACATTACGTGGGTAATAGAGACCCTTAGGAACGTGGCTGCTAGGGAATAGAAAAAGGTCAATGTGCATTCTGTAGGGGACAGTTATTTTAGATGAAGAACAGGTCCTTCCAGTTGCCATTGAGAGAACAGACTGCAGCCAACTGCAGGTGGTGGCTCATGTCAGTACCAACAATGTGTATTGCTTTGGCTAGGAAGTGCTTCTCTCCAGTTTTAAGTGGCTATCTGAAGTGGTAAGGACTGCCAGCGTTGCTATCAAGATGAAGGCACAGCTCACCATCTGCAGCATAGTGACAGATCTAACTGTGAACCACTGATCAGAGTCGAGTTGAGAGAGTCTGAATCAGAGGCCCAAACAGTTCTGGAAACAAGGTTAGAGATTCCTTACATAGTACCATAGGGTGGTGGGGTTTTGAATTCTGCAGTATAAGTCAGATGACCACTACACATAGAAAACAGCTACTTGGGTAGCAGGGACTGTGGCAGGGGCAGTTTTTAAATTAGAGGGCTTCAGGAACACACAAAAATGGTTTCAGCCTCAAAGGGTACAGGTTACAGATAGAACAATAGTTCTTAGATTTGTGTTCGTCCTAACAGTTGAAAACTGTCGTCGTCGTGTGGGGAAAGTACCAGAGCTCAAAGTGATAACAGACAGTACTGAAGCATAAAGAATTATAGGTTGTGAAAGCTGGCTAAAGCTAGAGACAAGTTCGGCTGAAACTCTTAGCAAGGGACCAATGGTGTTCAGAGAGGATAGATCGAATAAAATAGTTGGTGGTACATTTATTGCTGTTACAAGTGGTTATCCTGTAGCAAAATTGAAATAGATAATCCCTTTGAGTTGGCATGGGTAGAAGTTATACCCAATAACCAGAATAAATTAATAATTGGTCCTTTTCACTGACTCCGATTCAGACGATTTGATTGCAGAAATGTTAAAAGAAAGCTTAGATCAACTTTCAAAAACATACCCAAAGCTTATAATTTTAATTGGTGGTGGCTACCATATGTTTTTGATATATTGTCAAAAATACATGTCCAAACTGAAGAAAAGCATAAAATATCATCTGAAATTGTACTGCACACTTTCTCTAAAAATTATTGTGTAAATGAAGTTAAGTTCATGAATCCACAAGCATAGTAAATGGTTGTGAAAACATACTTGACCTCCTAACAACAAATAATACAGAGCTTATAAACAGCATCAAAACACACACATTAGGGAACACAGTTGTCATTGTGAGATTGGAAATTTTTATATTCAAATTCACCAAATGAAAAATATATTTATTCAAAAAAAGCAGATAAAAATTAGCATAATGCTTTCCTACGTAAGAACATCCAGTCTTTCGAAAATAACAATGTGAGTAGAACAAATGTGGCTTACATTAAAAGACGTAATATTGACAGCCAATGAGACATTTGTTGTTATTGTTGTGGTCTTCAGTCCTGAGACTGGTTTGATGCAGCTCTCCACAATACCCTATCCTTAGCAAGCCTCTTCATCTCCACATAAGAACGACAACCTACAGCTGTCTGAATCTGCTTACTGTATCCATCTCTTGGTCTTCCCCTGCGATTTTTTCCCCACACACTTCCCTTCAACGCTAAATTAACAATTCCTGATGTCTAAGAATGTGTCCTACCAATCTATCCCTTCTTTTAGTCAAGGTATGCCAGAAATTCCTTTTCTCCCCAGTTCTGTTCAGTACCTCCTCATTAGTTACGCGATCCACCCACCTAATCTTCAGCATTCTTCTGTAGCACCATATTTCAAAAGCCTCAATCCTCTTCCTGTCCGCACTGTTTATCGTCCATGTCTCACTCCCATACAAGGCAACACTCCATACAAATGCCTTCAGAAAGGAGTTCCTTAGGCCTAAATCAATATTCGATGTTAACAAATTTCTCTTTTTCAAAAACGCTTTTCTACCCATTGCCAGTCTGCATTTTATATCCTCTGTACTGCGCCCATCATTTGTTATTTTACTGCCCAAGTAACAAAACTCATCTACCTCCTTTATTGCTTCGTTTCCCAATCTAATTCCTTCAGCATCACCTGATTTTCTTACACTGCACTCCATTACCCTAGTTTTGCTCTTGTTAATGTTCATCTTATATGCACCTTTCAGCACACTGTCCATTCCATTCAATTGCTCTTCCAGGTCCTTTGCTGTATCTGACAGAATTACTATGTCATCGGCAAAACACAATGTTTTTAATTCTTCCCCCTGAACTTTTATTCCTTCACCAAATTTCTCCTTGCTTTCCTTTATAGCTTGTTCAATGTACAAATTGAATAACATTGGAGAAAGGCTACAACCCTGTCTCACTCCCTTCCCAACCACTGCATCCCTTTCATGCCCTTCAACTCTGACAACCGCAGTCTGGTTTTTGTACAAGTTGTAAATAACCTTACGTTCCCTATATTTTACTCCTGCTTGCTTCAGAACTTGAAAGAGTTTATTCCAATCAACATTGTCAAAAGCCTTCTCCAAATCTACAAAAGCTAGAAATGTAGATTTGCCTTTTCTTAATCTATCTTCTAGGATAAGCCGTAAAGTGAGTATTGCCTCCCGTGTTCCTACATTTCTCCTGAACCCAAACTGATCTTCCCCGAGGTCGGCTTCTACCAGCTTTTCCATCCTTCTGTATATAATTCGCGTTAATATTTTGCAGCCATGACTTATTAAACTGATGGTTCTGTAGTTTTCACACCTGTCTGCACCTGCTTTCTTAGGGATGGGGATTATAACATTTTTCTTAAAGTCTGAGGTTACTTCACCTGTCTCATACATCATACACACCAGGTGAAACAGGATTGTCATGGCTGGTTCTCCCAGAGACTTCAGTAGCTCTGAGGGAATATCATCTATTCCAGGGGTCTTGTTTCGACTTAGGTCTTTCAGGGCTCTGTCAAATTCTTCTCTCAGTACAGTATCTCCTATTTCATCTTCATTTACATCCTCTTCCCTTCCTACAATATTGTCTCGAAGTTCATTTCCTTTGTAGAGCCCCTCTATATATTCTTTCCACCTTTCAGCTTTCCCTTCTTTGCTGAGAACTGGTTTTCCATCAGTGTCCTTGATATTCATAGAGCTGTTTTTCTTATCTCCAAATGTTTCTTTTATTTTCCTGTAGGCTGTATCTATTTTTCCCCTATTTATACATTCTTCTACATCCTTGCATTTGCCTTCTAGCCACTCCTGCTTAGCCAATTTGCACTTCCTGACAATCTCATTTCTTAGTCGTCTGTACTCCATTTTGCCTGTTTCATTTACTGCATTTTTATATTTTCTCCTTTCATTGATTAAATTTAGTATCTCCTGTGATATCCAAGGATTTTTTGTAGTTCTTGCCTTCCTACCTATTTTGTCCTCTGCTACCTTCACTATTTCATCTCTCAATTTTACCCATTCCTCCTCTACTGTTTTATTTCCCCCCATTTCTGTCAATTGTTGCCTAAAGCTCCCTCTGAAATTTTTAAGAACCTCAGGTTCCTTCAAATTATCCAGGTCCCATCTCCTTATTTTCCTACCTTTTTGTAGTTTCTTTAGTTTCAGCCTACAGTTCATAACCAACAAGTTATGGTCAGAGTCTATATCTGCCCCTGGGTATGTCTTACACTGTAGAACCTGATTCCGAAATCTATGTCTTACCATTATAAAATCTATCTGATATCTTCCGGTGTCTCCTGGTCTCTTCCACGTATACAACCTTCTTTTGTGATTCTTGAACCAGGTGTTTGTTATAACTAAATTATGTTCTGTGCAAAATTCTACCAGGCGGCTTCCTCTTTCATTCCTTTTGCCCAGACCATATTCACCTACTATCTTCCCTTCACTTCCTTGTCCTACTACCGAATTCCAGTCTCCCATAACAATTAAATTTTCCTCTCCCTTAATTGTCTGAATCATTTCCTTTAGCTCCTCATATATTTCTTCGATTTCCTCATCATCGGCAGAGCTAGTTGGCATATAAACCTGTACTACTGTTGTCGGTGTTGGCTTCATATCTATCTTGACAATGATAATGCGATCACTGTGCTGGTCATAGTAGTTTACCCGCATTCCTATTTTCTTATTCATTATCAATCCTACTCCTGTGATACCCCCAACTGATTTTGTATTTATAATCCTGTACTCACCTGACCAGAAATCCTGTTCATCCTGCCACCGAACTTCACTAATCCCCACTATATCTAACTTCAACCTATCCATTTCCCTTTTTAAATTTTCTAATTTTCCTACTCGATTAAGGGATCTAACATTCCACGCTCCGACCCGTAGAATGCCAGTATTGTCTTTCCTGATGATCACATCCTCCTGAGTAGTCCCCGCCCAGAGATCCGAATGGGGGACTATTTTACCTCCGGAATATTTTACCCGAGAGGATGCCATCATCATATGTTCATACAGTAGAGCTGCATGTCCTCGGGAAAGGTAACAGCTGTAGTTTCCCCTTGCTTTCAGCCGTTCGCAGTAGCTGTGTGACAAAGCCACATTAGCTGATGTTACAAGGCCAGCTCAGTCAATCATCCAGACTGTTGCCCCTGTAACTACTGAAGAGGCTGCTGCCCCTCTTCAGGAACCACACGTTTGTCTGGCCTCTCCACAGATACCCCTCCGCTGTGGTTGCACCTACGGTACGGCTATCTGTATCGTTGAGGCACGCAAGCCACCCCACCTCGGCAATGTCTGTGGTTCATGGGAGTGGAATGAGACATTTATACAACACAAATTAAAAAGAAGAAGGGGGGGGGGGGCTGATCTCCTGTGGCACACAAAACAAATAACTCTCGCAAAAAAAAAAAAAAGACAAAATCCCAAAGACTAGCAATCTTTTCCAGAAACTCTAAATTTAGCTCAAACTTCAATGTGAGAAGCTTATAGTTTCTACAATGAAACTGTCACAATTTGGTAGAAAATCCTAAGAAATTCTGGTCATATGTAGAGTGTAATAGTGACAAAACACAGACAATACCTTCACTACACGTTAACAATGGTGATAAATGAGTTCCCAAAGATGATAATGTTGTACAGGTCACTCCAATATTCATGAAAGGCAATAGGAGTGAACACAAAATTTCAGGTCTAAATCATGATGTCTGTCTGAAGCAGGATTTTAGAACATATACTTACCTCAAACATTAAGTACCTCTAAGAAGTAGAAATATTGTCAACACGGATTCAGAAAATATCATTCTTGTTAAACACAGCTAACTCTTTAGTCACACGAAGTGATGAGTGCTATCGGCAAGGGACCGCAAATCGATTCTAGATTTCCAGAAGGCTTTTGACACTGTACTTCACAAGTGGCTTCTAATCAAAGTACATGCTTATGGAATATTGCCATGTAATTGGATTTGTGATTTACTGTCAAAAAGGACACAATACATAGTAATCGACCGAAAGTCATCAAGTAAAGTAGAAGTCATTTATTGATTATTAAAGTCAACAGATGATCAAAAGCAGCTGAAAAATGATTTAGGTAAAATATCTGCATGGTGCAAAAATTGGGAACTAGCCCTAAATAATGAAAAGTGTTAGTCACCCAAATTAGCACTAAAAGAAATCCTCTAAACTTCATTTACACGATAAATCAGCCAAATCTAATGGCCACAAATTCAACTAAATACCCAGGAATTACAATTGTGAACAACCTTAATTGGAAAGAACACTTCGAAAACAAAGTAGGAAAGACGAATCAAAGGCTATGTTTCATTGACAGAACACTTTGAAGAAGCTGCAAAAGTGCTACTAAAGAAACTGCCTGCACTACACTTGCGCATCACTTTTTTGTGCATTGTGGGAACAGTACCATGTTGGAGTAACTAAGGATATAGAGAAAGTTCAGAGATGAACAGCTCATTTTGTATTATTTATCGCCATACCGGGGGGGAGGGGGGGTGAGTCTCATGGAAATAATACACGAGTTAGGGTAGAAATCATTAAAAGAAAAGCACTATCTGTTGAGGTGAGATATATTTGCAAAATTTCTTTCACAGACTTTCTCCTCTGTATGTGAACATATTTTGTTAGCACTCGCATACATAGGGAAACATGATCGTCGTCATAAAATTCGAGAAATCAGATTGAAAGTGGAAAGATTTGTCTTCTTTTTTCTCCCACACACTATTATAGAATTGAACAGTAGATAAGTATCATAAAAGCAGTTTGAAGAACCCTCGGCCGTGCACTTAAATGTGACTTACAGGGTATGTATGTAGATGTAAATGTAGTTTTGCAGAGAGGAGAGGGAGGAGATAGATAGATAGATAGATAGATGGGGAGGAGGAGATAGATAGATGGGGAGGAGGAGATAGATAGATGGGGAGGAGGAGATAGAGAGATAGATGGGAAGGAGATAGATAGGTAGATAGATGGGGAGGAGATAGATGGGGAGGAGATAGGTAGATGGGGAGGAGATAGATAGATAGGTAGATGGGGAGGAGATAGATAGATAGGTAGATGGGGAGGAGATAGATAGGTAGATGGGGAGGAGATAGATAGATAGGTAGATGGGGAGGAGATAGATAGATAGGTAGATGGGGAGGAGATAGATAGATAGGTAGATGGGGAGGAGATAGATAGATAGGTAGATGGGGAGGAGATAGATAGATAGGTAGATGGGGAGGAGATAGATAGATAGGTAGATGGGGAGGAGGAGATGGACAAAGAAAGTGGTGGACAGTAGATAGTCAGAATGTAGTGAAAAATGCTTTTCTCAATAGAAATTAAAAACACCGCATGATCCGAAGCAGTAAATCATCTAATTTTTATGTATACGCAGAAATAGGGCAAACAAAAGATTAATGGATGTACAATAAACGATTTTATGATAATTTTTTTCTAGCTTTCCTTTTATTACATCTCAAAGAGCAGATGATTCACATGCTTTATGCACCTTATTGCTGTGCTCAGTTTACAAGAATTATCTCACCACTTTCTCATTCATTTCATATCTCTTGGAAAAAAAGGGTGGTCACTGCCTGAGACCCAAGGGTGTCATTTGGACTGAGGAGAGAGACTGGCCAAGGTAATCCATGCAGTTGTGCAAACCACTGTGGCACCACAGTGTAGTGGTTGACACAGCTCTATAGTGAGCAGGAGACCCAGATTCAAAACCCAACCCTGGTACTCTTATCAATGCCTCAGTCTCCAGGATCTAGTTTAAATACTGGTTCTTTGCATTAATGTGTACAATTTTATGAAGTTTGTAGTTCATGCTAGATGGCCTGAAATGACACTACTGAAGCATCTGAACTGTTAGCCTAGTTAAATTATGTATAAAAACACTTTCTCCCTTTTATGTTGAAGTCCAGGAACACTTAACTATTTATTGCCCAAGAACCAAACACTTAACAGATATCATACAGATGTCATTTTGAATAGAAACAATGAAAGTGTTTTTCTTGTATACTGCCACAGTCTAGTTCGGTAATTTGTCAATAGTCAGCACTTGTCGCAAACTCTGCGAGTTCAGATGCAGAGCGAGCTTTCTGTGTGTTGGAGCTCAACAAAAACAAGTGTGCTACAGCTGCTCAACAGATTGTTAGAACGAAGTATGGGAAGAAGCCACCAACAAGGAAGGCCATTTACCACAAATACGACAAGTTGCTTGTGCCCGGAAAAGAGAAGCTGACGTCCCAGAATGAGTGAAGTGAATGTGGAGTACGTATGAGAGATATTCATAGGGAGTCCAAAGAAATCTGTGCGCCATGCATCTTGTGAACTCTAAATAGTTCCAATGAAAGTGTGATGCTGTTGATGAAACCATTCAAATTGGAGCCAGTGCAGAAGTTCAATGACAATGAAAAGACACGCATTTAGAGTTTTGTTTGCAGTTGCAATAAATAAATGAGGATGGGGATGTCATTGTTGATTGCTTAATTTATAGTGATGAAACCACTTTTTACACTAATGGGAAAGTGAACAAGCATAATTGTCGAATCTAGGGTACACAAAGCATCCACACAAATGCTTTGAATTTGAGCACAGATCCCAAAGGTAAATGTTTTTGTGCCTTGTCATGTCAGAAACTGTAGGGGCCAATCTTCTTCACTGAGAGCACTGTCACTGGATATTCCTACTTGGACATGTTGCAGCAATGGCTGATGCCTCAAATACAATCTTACTCTACACTAATCTTTCAGAAGCAGAGGGCTCCACCCCAATTTCATCGTGAAGTTCATGGGTACCTGAACATGGAGCTGCCACATTAATGGATTGGTTGTGATACAGAAGGAAACAGCTGCTTCATGAATTGGCCTCCCCATCACCAGTTCTCATACCGTGTGACTTCGGGAGAGATTATGTGAAGCGACTGCCAGAGTCAATGATGGGACTGGTATGACAAGTATTTGATTACTGTATTGACGTTGGCCGGATCGCTCATGGTTAGCATATTGAATGTCTGTGTAAAAACTTTCAGAGTTCCTCTTCAAAAAGCAATATCTGTAACATCTATGCAATAAATAACTGAAAGTGTTCCTGGACTTCATGTACTCCCTGTATATACTTCTGTTTTCAAATTCTTCAGATAAACTGCCTTTAAATCTAGATGTATCAAATACAACTTACTTTATGGCTTTTGCAGTTTCTTTGTAACAAGTCAGGTACAACTATAGGTCATAGTCTTCCTTCTCAGCTGCCACAAGACTTTTTTACCAATTAATATTCTATACAATAGAGGTTACAGACAGAAATAATTCCATCAGATAATAAGCACCTGTTTGTTGCTGGGAAGTAGGGTACAAAATGTTAAAATATTTTGTAAGCTTATGGGACTTGACTGCAGGGTCATCTGTCCATAAACTTACAAACTACTTATGAACTAACTTATACTAAAGACAACACAAACATCCATGCCCGAGGGGAGAATTCAAACCCCCGACGGGAAACGGCCTCATGCATCTGAGCATAGCACCTCAATGCGCTTGGCTGCTCCACCACGGTGAAGGGTACACTTGATAACATAAAATATTGCTTGGGTTGTTTCAGTTGTAAGGCAAAACTAAACTAGTTTAAATTTTGGTTTGCTATGCAATTACTGAGTATGTTGAAATAGAAACTCACTAATACACTAACCTTTGCTTGCACTCAAGTAGCACCTCGTGGAGAAGTCGCAGAAGTTTCTGCATCTGTTCATTGGATGGTGGACACCTCTCAAATTGTTGCCGTAATTGGTCCATATCCCGGAAGATAGCATGCACTTGGTCAACCTGTTTGGCAACCTGAACCAGATGGTAATAAACATGGTAGCGCATGGGACTACATGCATCTAGTGACTGAAACATTAGCCACCCTCTGTAAAAAGAAAAGAACAATAAATATGTGTATAATTGGAAAGTTTTAGTTAGAAGTTTTACACATACAGTGGAACTTCTATTTTACTTTTTTGAGATTTTATGCCGTAAGTTCAAAGCCCCTGTGAAAAATTCATAAGATCAATGTTAAAAATTCCCCGATTTTAGGTTTCTCCCTATTAAGGTTAATTTTGATTCTACATTCTTCCTCAATGTTTCACTTTACTTCATCTTTTTTTTTCCAACTGAAATTTGATGTCTCTGAACAAGCTGTAAAGGCCGACAGTTCGTGCCTATGTTTATTGATGAGTGTAGGGGTGTGTAAAATCTGCCATGAATGTGCGAACAGTATTTGTGTAGTGTGTCTGCTATCTAGTGGTAGAAGATAAAGTTTGCACAAAACTCCACCGTTTCAACGCATGTGCAGTACACAGGGATAAGTTGCACATGTGCACAAGGCAGTAAGCTTTCTCAACACGTTTGATTTCACTGCATCATTTCTTTATTTCAGTACATCAGCAAGGAGGAAATGGCTATAATTAGTCGGCGAGATAGTTTTATCACCAAATGAGAAAATTACAAGTTATGAACTTAATATTCGCTAAACAACAGATTCTAATAGGTTCTGCAAAAACGAAAAGCCACCACTCACTTTAATGCAGACACTTTTTGCTAGTACAGTTTGTAATCGAGTAAACAGAAATATTTGCAACAACACAGTGTATTTTTTGGTGCATCTATCCCCCCTCCCCCCAAATTACGATGTAGTAAGTGGTATCTATTAACGAGGGAGTTGCACAACTTCAATAAACCTCTGACAATATTACAATGCTCTCATATTTGCATCTTCCTTATTTGTAACAGAAAATTAAAATTTGAGGCAATTTTCATCTTTTTTTCAGTAGATAAAATTTTTTAAAATGCTACAATCATAAAAAGAACTACTCTGATCTGAACAATCCACAGATACTGAAGAGCAGTATACAGATTATTGAAAGATCATTTTGTATATACAGTTATGTGTATTTGTGAGTTGTCCAAGTGAAAAGTCTTGTTTCAGACATGAAAAATAATGTAAACAAAAGATGAGAGAGAGAGAGAGAGAGAGAGAGAGAGAGAGAGAGAGAGAGAGAGAGAGAGAGAGAGAGAGAGAGAGAGAAAACACAAGCATTTTCACTAGAAGACGATATAGCCTACTAAAACAAGCTGACACTAATACAGGGACTAGTGCACAGTTAGCTGCATCTCTTGAAATTTTAGTGACATCTCTAAATACTACAGTTAAGAAACAAGAAGACATCGAGAAGTACTTTTACTGTTTGTGAATATTACTCTTAGAAAGGAAACTCTAAGATGACTTCACTTGGTTCAATTCTCATGACTTGGTTCAAAGAAGACTGTACAGCAAATATTGCCTCCAATTAAATTTTTTTTTTACATGCAGTCACATATCTGATTTCTAAGAATAGATGACAAATTCATTACCACAAATTATTGTATAAACATTGTAATGTATACTAAAGTCTCTCAAGGCCAGTAGCAGTGTTTTCCCGATCGCTCATAGGTTGACATAATAGTGTTACACTTCGTTTAACCAACTTTCACATAACCAATAAGAGGGGAGAAAACATGGGTTGAATTTATAGTGACGAAATTGAAGCAACTGTCTGGTATGGTGACCATAGTTTAGTGTACTTATTGCAGGCAACTGCTATAAATTGATACAATTAAGTGAACTGTTATCACTTTACAATACGAACATTCACTCATTCATCTACCTAGGGCCATAATTTCATTAAAATAATAATAATACTAGTAATTATATGAAACATGAATAGTTTGACATGGAGATTGCTTTTCTTAAGCACAATCAAAATCTCATTACACTTCATATTGCGGAATTACTTTTTGTTGTCTCCTCCTGTGCACAGATCAAACATCTGACACACAATGCTTCGTTACTATCATTGCTTAAGGCGTACACTGACAACATTCCTGCACAGCTAACTTAAGCAAACAGCTAGTGCTATTGCAGACTTCCTATTGTTCATTTAATTTCATTTCCTACACAGATAATATACATTGTAAGCATATTGGAAAGGATTAAGATTTTTAGTCACTTAGCCTACATATGCCAATTACGTTTGTCTTTGCTCATATTTTGGGGGTTTTGACAGATTCCCTTGATTCAGCGTTTCCCTCAATTTTGCGTTTTTTAAAGTAAAATAGCATAAAACAGAGGTTCCATTGTATGTACAAAATTTCCAAGTATCTTTAAAATAACCTTTTATTTTCTTTAATTACATCATAAAGAAATTATTTTATTTTTACAGTTACCAGTATAAGCTCTTATATAAATCTAGCATGAGAATGCATGTGTTTGAAGGCTGCAACAATAATCCTAAATTAGCTATAAATCACAACTGAAACCAGTAACTGCTGAAATAAAATCAGTAATTGTTGTCTGGAATAATGAAGAAAAATAATTTTCTAACCACAAATTCTCCAAAGGAACAGTTAAACAACTGCATGACAACAGATTGAAACTCACAGTAAAGACAACCAGAAAGCTGCAGACAAGCAAGCAGACAAGACAATCACATTCTAACAACTAAAACCATTTGTCACAAACTTATAAAACTGGCAAACACATCCATACAAATATACGATCAGGAATCTCACAAATGACCATTATACACACCCCGTCACACCTCTAGCATACTGGGGGAGGGGGGGGGGGTGTATAAAAAGGATGCAAAGTGAGGCTGGAGGTCTAGAAAAATGGAGGTGCAGGGAAGGGGCTTTGTGGGTTGGTTTTGTGAGGGTTGGAGGTCAACATCCAGGAAGGTGGCACACTGGGTAGAGGAGGATCAGGTGAAACAGATCTGGGAGTATCTGTTAACATTATGAAAGAATGACAGTGTGTCCTGCTCCCCCCATTACAAATAAAGTATTATCAACCAATCTGGACCAGAACAGTGACGATATTTACCATTACTACTACTACTGCTGCTACTACAAGTAGTAGTAGTAGTAGTAGTAGTAGTAGTAGCAGCAGCAGCAGCACCCCAAGGCAATGGATGGGTGTCATTTACACAAATTGAGGAAAACCTCAATCTGGATGGCGGGAGGCAGATTTGACCTGCCGTCGTTCTGAATGCAAGTCCAGTGTGTTAACACGAAGAGTTAACATGAGGGATAAGGTTTTGTAATGGAGTTTTAGAGTTACAGTGAACTGGTTTATAGAGGAAAGTTCATTATGTGCAGTCTAAAGGTGATGCAAGTAAATTACTTACTCTGTAAAGTGAATAAGTGGACATAAATATTTTACAAAAGACAGATTTTGGATGTCTTTACTATGTGTTTTATTCACAGCAATTTAAGATGAATGCTTAGGTTCTTGCCTAACCACATCCATTGAAGTGATTACTTTCTTATGTTACAGGTCAAATGCAGCAGCCCTTATTGAATACCTCCAAGAACTGCTTGCCGATAAAATCTTGGGGTAAACATGGAGAAAGCGGTGTTCAACATTAGTAACAAAATGCAATAGAAATCAAAGTCTTCAATAAACAAATGAAGCCAAGGAGAAAAGCCTTATCAGCTCCAGCATTTGAGGGCCAGCAAAATTTCACAAATGGCCTAGCTGCTGTGACTTCTGGCTGTAGGTTTGGGCCACAAAGTGATTGTCCTTTAGCACTACACAAGACACACCTAGTAGCTTGTGGAATGCTATGGACACAAAGTATTGTGCTTGTGACACATCTTCCCTGAGCCAGCCAACTTAATCAACGTAAATTTATTGTTAATTTAAATGCTCCCTCACCTGATTTTCTTACTGTATAGTTTAATCTTTCTTTCATTGGGTCATCTAACATCCGATTTTAAATGGTCATTTCACAGTTCACTACATCACACATCATATTATTGAGATAATTTTTTTGTACCAAATGTACTTTAAACTTTATGTAGGCTACTAATTTTCTCATGTGGAGTAACAATACATTAAGGAAAGCAGTTCACAAGAGAGGGATTTCTTTTTTCACCCCCCCCCCCCCTCATCGTACACCTCTCCCATTCCACACGCAGTTTGCTTTTCTCACCTGCCTCCCCACTCCATTCCTAAGCTGTATCTTGATCCACCCATCCGATGTATACATGCTCCGTAAAAGTGTGCTGTATCCATCCCCACTACCGTGACGCAAACTCCCTATCACCCCTTCCCCCACCTTTCCCCCAACACAGAGTGTGATTCAGAGTGCGGTGTCCAGAGATGGTGGTTGTTTGAAGTGTGTTTGAATGAATGCTCTTTACTCTGAAGAAGGCCAATGGCCAATAGCTTAAGTGTTGTATATATGTATCTTTTTTATGTGCTTGTGCAGCTCATTGTTACGGCTTTGTGGTGAGTTGTAAAGTGAAATTATATTGTTATAGTTTGTACTACACTTTATGTTACCTTATTTCATTGCATAGTACATGTTGTAAAACGGGACTCAGGTGATTAACTGACGACAAGTTTCTGTCATCGAGACTTATGAAGACAGATCTAATCTATTTATAATTAGTGTTGAAGATAAAAGTCAGTACTCTGAACGCAAACAAGGGGAAATTATAATTCTTAACTTATTTTTAGATATTACTGCAGCGATTGACTGAAAAACAGTAGGCATCTTACAAAATACTAATTCAGAGAAAGAATATAAAGAACATACACTCTTAATGAAACCATTCCTAATTTGTGGCCTGGAGCTTTGGTCAGTTTCTCACAGAAGGCCAGAATGAGATTGTCAACTCTTTCAACAGGAATCTGGAAAATAAAGAGGAATAATATTTTACAATTGATTACATAATTTAGAAATATCAAATTTTCCCATATGAAAACTTTTGGTCTTACCAAAACAAGCATTGAAACTATTCCATTAAGAATAGTTTCAATTTCTGACTCATTCCCTTCTTTGAAACAAGCATCACATACTCCTATTATTTTATGCAGATCATCTTCTATCCCTTTAGGGGATTTCTCCTCTGATATTTCAGCACCCAAAGATTTGAAATAGACTCTGAGCTCTTGTGCCTGGAACATATTAACGTTAGTTATGACTATTTGATGATAGAAGATAATGTAAGATCTACTTACACAGAAACAATATGTTACAAATATACATTTTTTGCTGGCAGAACTGTGATACTGTGGAAGTTACCTCAAAAATACAATGTGTCATTAATAGCATCAAT
Source organism: Locusta migratoria (assembly GCA_026315105.1). NCBI lineage: Eukaryota > Metazoa > Arthropoda > Insecta > Orthoptera > Acrididae > Locusta > Locusta migratoria. The sequence continues at coordinate 222,131,985 of CM048749.1, forward strand.
AGATAACATGTATGATGTGAAACATCTGATGTCCAGGAATTGAACAAACAAACTTTCCAAACAGTTGGCATTACAAACATCTGGAACGAATTTGTGAGTTACGTAATTTGTAATATGAAATGAATACTGTAAAGACAAATGAGAATCTCCACCTCCCAAAATAAATGCAATGTGATCCCGAATTAAAATTCCAATGAGTACTCTTCTTGCTTTCAGTACATCTAGATAAATACTCCCACATTTAAGAACATGGCAGAGTGTTCATCAAACCATTTTTAAGATATTTCCCTACCACAGCACGGGAAAAAGGAACATCTCAATCTTTCCGTTATCAATCTGATTTCTCTTATTTTATTATGATGATTGTGTGGGTTGGTGCTAAGAAAATAGAATCACATTCGGAGGAGAAAGTTGGTGAAAGAAATTTTACAAATTATGCAATACCGAATAAAACCTCTCAATGATTTTCACGAACTCTTGCATCATTTCTGTGACACTTTCTTCCCTATATTGTGATAATAGAAAACCAGCTGCCCTTCTCTGAAATTTCTTTATATCCTCCATCAGCCTCATTTAGTGAGAATTCCACAATGGGGAGCAATACTCCCAACTCGGATTCACAAGTTTAGTGTAGGCAGTTTCTTCAGTAGAACTGTTGCATCTTCTAAGTGTTCTGCCAACTAAACATAGTCTTTGGTTCACATTCCCTACAATATTTTCTATGTCTTCTTTCCAATTTACGTCATTTGTAATTGTTACTCGTAGGTATTTAGTTGAATTGATGGTCTGTAGTTTTAAACAATTTCTTGTGTAAATGAAGTTTTTATGGGCTTCTTTTAGTGGTCATATAGATGACTTCACACTTCTCATTATTAAGGGTCAATTGTCATTTTTGCACCAAGCAGATATCACATCTAAATCATTTTGCAGTTGCTTTCAATCTTCTGGCAACTTTGCTAACCAAAAATGACAGCATCATCCACAAACAATCCAACGTAGCTGCTCTAATTGTCTCCTAAATCATTTATAAAGCTAAGGAACAGTAGAGGCCTTGTAACACTCATGGGAAACGCCAGATATCAGGAGGCCTATTTTACTCCACGACTTCTGTCAACTACTACATACTGTGTACTTTCTTACAGAAAATCAAAATTCCAACCGCACAAATGTGGCAACACTCCATAAGCATGCAACCTGATAAGATGATGTTTGTTAGGTATAGTGGCAAAAGTCTTCCAGAAATCGAGAAATATAGAACTGATTTCAGATACCTTATCTATACCAATCATTGGTAATAGTACCCACGTGATTTACCAACTTACATGCCTGCACTGTGAAGTGTTCTACGTGGGAATGACCAGCAACAAACTGCCGTTCGCATGAACGGTCACAGACAGACAGTATTTGTTGGTAACGAGGATCACCCTGTGCCTAAACACGCCTTGGTGCTCGGCCAGCACATCTTGGCACAGTGTTACACCGTCCAGGTTATCTGGAAACTTCCCACCGACACCAATCTTTCAGAACTCTGCAGATGGGAACTTGCCCTTCAGCATATTCTCTCTTTCCGTTGCCCACCTGGTCTCAAATTCCCGCCCACCATCTTTAACATCTTTGCTTCAAGTGGTATCTCTGTCCAACTTCTTTGCTTTCTACAGTATGTCTGCCTACGTGTGTTTGCATGTATGTCTGCCTGTGTTTGCGTCAATGTATGGCTGTGTGTGTATTTGTTCACCTTCCTTTTCTTCCCCCAAGGTAAGTCTTTCCTCTCCCGGGATTTGAATGGCTCCTTACCCCCTTCCTTAAAACCCTCATCATTTCCTTTTCCCTCTCCATCCCTTCTGCCTGACGAAGCAGCTAGGCTGTGAAAGCAAGTGTGTGTGTGTGTGTGTTCTATTTATTTGTGCTGCTGTCACACCTGTGCTCCTTCGCCTGGTGAGTAATCTATATATATACACACACACACACACACACACACACACACACACACACACACACACACACACACACACAATCGCAAGCTTTCGCAACCCAGTTGCGTCTTCAGGCAGTAGGGAAGGAGAGGGAAAAGGAAATGATGAGGGTTTTAAGGAAGGGGGTAAGGAGCCATTCCAATCCCGGGAGAGGAAAGACTTACCTTGGGGGAAAAAATGGAGGGTAAACAAATGCACACATGCCCACACATTCACACAGACACAAGTACACCTAGGCAGACATACTGTAGAAAGCAAAGAAGTTAAGTTATTGAAGTTAAGAAGTTAGACAGAGATACCACTTGAGGCAGAGGCTCTGTCCAGAGAACCGATGCAAAGATGTTAAGAAGGTGGGTGGGAATTCAAATTTAGCGGAGATTGAGACCAGGTGGGCAACGGGAAGAGAGAATATGCTGAAAGGCTAGTTCCCATCTCCGGAGTTCTGAAGGATTGGTGTCAGTGGGAAGTATCCAGATAACCCGGACGGTGTAGCACTGTGCCAAGATGTGCTGGCCGTGCACCAATGCGTGTTTAGCCACAGGGTGATCCTCGTTACCAACAAACACTGTCTGCCTGTGTCCATTCATGCGAATGGACAGTTTGTTGCTGGTCATTCCCACATAGAACGCTTCACAGTGCAAGCATGTCAGTTGGTAGATCACGTGGGTACTATCACAAGTGGCTCTGCCTTTGATCGTGTACACCTTCCGCGTTACGGGACTGGAGTAAGTGGTGGTGGAAGGGTGCATAGGGCAGGTTTTACAACGGGGACGGTTACAAGGGTAGGAGCCAGAAGGTAGGGAAGGTGGTTTGGGGATTTCATAGGGGTGGACTAGGAGGTTACGGAGGTTAGGTGGGCGGCGGAAAGACACTCTCGGTGGAGTAGGAAGGATGTCATGAAGGACGGATCTCATTTCGGGGCAGGATTTAAGGAAGTCGTATCCTTGCTGGAGAGCCACATTTAGAGTCCGCTCCAGTCCCGGAAAGTATCCGGTGACAAGAGGGGCACTCCTGGGATTCTTCTGTTGAAGGTTCTGAATTTGGGGGGATGAGGTAGTAGCTCTGGCAATTTGTTTCTCTACCAGATTAGGATGATAGCCGCGGGATGTGAAAGCTAAACAACAGTACCTGCATTATGACAGCTGTCATCCATTCCATATCAAACGTTCCCTTCCTTACAGCTTAGGTCTTCGTGGCAAAGGAGTCTGCTCCAGTCCTGAAGCTCTGAACCAGTACTCCAACAACCTATTAACAAGCTTTCACATCTCGCGGCTATCCTCCTAATCTGGTAGAGAAACAAATTGCCAGAGCTACTACCTCATCCCCCCAAATTCAGAACCTTCAACAGAAGAATCCCAGGAGTGCCCCTCTTGTCACCGGATACTTTCCGGGACTGGAGCGGACTCTAAATGTGGCTCTCCAGCAAGGATACGACTTCCTTAAATCCTGCCCCGAAATGAGATCCGTCCTTCATGACATCCTTCCTACTCCACCGAGAGTGTCTTTCCGCCGCCCACCTAACCTCCGTAACCTCCTAGTCCACCCCTATGAAATCCCCAAACCACCTTCCCTACCTTCTGGCTCCTACCCTTGTAACCGTCCCCGTTGTAAAACCTGCCCTATGCACCCTTCCACCACCACTTACTCCAGTCCCGTAACGCGGAAGGTGTACACGATCAAAGGCAGAGCCACTTGTGATAGTACCCACGTGATCTACCAACTGACATGCTTGCACTGTGAAGCGTTCTATGTGGGAATGACCAGCAACAAACTGTCCATTCGCATGAATGGACACAGGCAGACAGTGTTTGTTGGTAACGAGGATCACCCTGTGGCTAAACACGCATTGGTGCACGGCCAGCACATCTTGGCACAGTGCTACACCGTCCGGGTTATCTGGATACTTTCCACTGACACCAATCCTTCAGAACTCCGGAGATGGGAACTAGCCTTTCAGCATATTCTCTCTTCCCGTTGCCCACCTGGTCTCAATCTCCGCTAAATTTGAATTCCCACCCACCTTCTTAACATCTTTGCATCGGTTCTCTGGACAGAGCCTCTGCCTCAAGTGGTATCTCTGTCTAACTTCTTAACTTCAATAACTTAACTTCTTTGCTTTCTACAGTATGTCTGCCTAGGTGTACTTGTGTCTGTGTGAATGTGTGGGCATGTGTGCATTTGTTTACCCTCCATTTTTTCCCCCAAGGTAAGTCTTTCCTCTCCCGGGATTGGAATGGCTCCTTACCCCCTTCCTTAAAACCCTCATCATTTCCTTTTCCCTCTCCTTCCCTACTGCCTGATGAAGCAGCTAGGCTGCGAAAGCTAGCATTTTTGTGTGTCTGTGTGTTTATTTGTTGCTATTACTGCCTGTGCCCCTTCGCCTGGTAAGTGTACTTCATCTATTTTTCCTGTTAGGAATTTTTCCTCTATAATATAAAATATTAGGTAACGAAACAAAGGAGGTAAATGAGTTTTGTGCAGTAAAATAACAAATGATGGTCGCAGTACAGAGTATATAAAATGCAGGATGGCAATGGGCAGAAAAGCATTCTTGAAAAAGAAGTTAAATTGTACGATGCTTCTCGCCGGGCTCCAGTGGTTATGTTGGCACCAATGGTAATGGTGCCAGCTCAGATGACCAATAAATGTTTTGACTTGACAACTTCAATTAATACGAATATTTTTTTCTCAACGGACAAGGGTACATACAAGAACCAGGTCACCTGTAGACGGGCATACCGCCCGTCAGCTTTGACCCGTGACATCATCGCAGAGCGGTAGTTTTGAGATGTGTGTGTGTGTGTGTGTGTTTGTAGAAGGCGTGAGCGAATATGTGGTGATTGAGTTAAAGTTAGTTTACAAACAAAACAGATTAATATTTTGTGTTTAAAAAGTGATCTCTAGATTCTCTGATGGTTAGGTGTAGGTTAACCGAGAGATTTTTTGTTTCGTATGTGAGCACCAAAGGTGCGAATTTTTGGGCTAAGACCTGTGATCGATGGTACATTCTATCCATAATAACCACAGATTATTTGTATCTACAATACAGAAGTATTAGGATATCCCGTATACCGGTTTTCCGAAATCTTGACGTCATGGGTCAAAGTAGGCAGGTGGTATCCCAGTCCAAAGCAGACGGGTGGTATCCCATTCTACAGTTATGCCCAAGAATCTGTCAACCATAGAGAAGGTATAGTATTAATTTTGCTATGAGTGAAACGAGCAGTAATAACATTTACTGAGTAGCTCGTGAAAAATATTAACGCAATTCTACACTTCATTGTTCATCTGTCGCCAAAATAAGCACTGGAGCTCGGTGAGAAGCGTCAAAGTTTTACGAAAAAGAGAAATTTGTTAACATCGAATATTGATTTAAGCCTAAGGAAGTCCTTTCTGAAGGCATTTGTGTAGAGTGTTGCCTTGTATGGGAATGAAACATGGACGATAAACAGTGCAGACAGGAAGAGGATTGAGGCTTTTGAAATGTGGTGCTACAGAACAACGCTGAAGATTAGGTGTGTGGATCGCGTAACTAATGAGGAGGTACTGAACAGAATTGGGGAGAAAAGTAATTTCTGGCATACCTTGACTAAATGAAGGGATCGATTGATAGGACAAATTCTTAGACGTCAAGGAATCGTGAATTTAGCATTGGAGGGAAATGTTTGGGGTAAAAACCGCAGAGGAAGACAAAGAGATGGCTACAATAAGCAGATTCAGACAGATATAGGTTGCCGTTCTTATGTAGAGTTGAAGAGGATTGCTCAGGATAGGGTACTGTGGAGAGCTGCATCAAACCAGTCTTCGGACTGAAGACCACAACAACAACAATAACAACAACAAAGACGACGACGACGTATATTTAACAATGATCCTATTTTTTTTTTTTTTTTGGAAAAAAAAATTGTCTTAAGCTCATTGAAAAACCAGCACACTTCTCATACAAACCTGTAATACATAAATGAACGCGATTTGCCACATGTTACTGTATACCCCAAGGCAATTAAGAGTTAAGAACAATATTATATAATCTATAGATAGTTTTCGAGGAATATACTAACTTGATCATCAAGCGATAAGTCTGTGAATACTGGAACATCAAGCATTTTGGCAGCTGTCGAACACACCACAAAACATTCCTCACCACACCGCACACGCTTTCACAGCCAAAGATCAGCCATCGAGCCTCGAGATGAAATCAGTTTTTCATTTGTTGATAGTAATTCAGGTTGGGCCATCTTGGTTGTGCATGTCCAATTACTGGACTGATAGAGTAATTATGGTGTATTGATAGTTTGGCCATAGAAAGAACAACAATCGATTTGCAAATAAATATAAACTGCAAATAAGCAAACCACTCACAATGAAAGAATTAATACAGTTGGCATACAACTGCCGTGTTTGTAAAATATATTGGTAGCACTGACTGCCATCAATGCAAACACTACAGCGAACACAGAAAGAAAGTAAGTGAATGTTGTTGTGTAATGTGTACAGTTTAATATTATACTGAACGTTGCTTAGAATCCTGTTTTAATTTTTGTTGAAAGCTATATGGTAGTTGACAACACGGTGTTGACAACTCTTATTTACGCTTTTGGGAGTATGCTTCAACTTCCGCGTGTACATGTGATAGGTGGCTGACGACAAATCTTGCGTCATGTATTCGTTTCTTGCGCTTGCTCGAGTATTCGGTATCCCGATAACGTCTAAGAACAATTTATAAGTACTTAATATTACGCGTATGGACAGTATTTAATTATATCTAGCTGTCAACCACCCACACAAGTTGTGTCTTCTCATTCAAATACTGGAGCATTGAACCTTGCGAATATAGTGGTATGCTTCAGGAACTGTATATTACATTAATCTAAACTATATTAATTTGTGTATCAGGTACAGGAACAGTTTAATAGCCCTATGTAGACATCAAAAAAGTAATTTATTTATTTTTTGCAGATGGCTAAACGCTCCCAGCCAAATTGGAAACCACCAGAACTTACTGAAGGGCCAAAACTGAAACTTTACAACAGTCTTACGCGACAAAAGGAACTTTTTATACCCCAAAATGGACGAGAAATTAAATGGTACAGTTGTGGACCGACTGTTTATGATGCATCACACATGGGCCATGCCAGGTAACTACAGGAATTTCATACAGATGTTCAGATACTAATTGCAGTCTCCAAGGGGCTATCGTTAGTGTAGGAATAAGTCGTATTCACGTTAACACATTTACTGCTACTGCTATTACAAATTTTTGTAAAGCTATGGGAGCAAATTGCACTGATCATTGGTCCCTAAACTTACAAACTATTTAATCTAACTTAAGATCAACAGACTCACTCATGCTCGATGGAGGACTCGAACCTTCTACGTGGAATGGCCGTGTACTCTGTAGCAAGAGCACACGGCTATTGCTGTGGTGCAACTGCTGTTGCTGACAATGTTTGTTTGTTGACATAGATGTACCTACACTCTCTACACTGATGGAGGTGGGGTGGATCAAGATGGCCCTCTTTGTGAATCATCCATTGAAATAGGACATAGGCCTATGTTCTGCTACATGCTGTGCCAAATAGAATTTCCCAGCCAACCTTGACAGCATCCTGGCCCATCCCTTTGCCAATCCCAATCCCTTGCCACAGGATCCCTATCACTGTGCTGGCCAGCCAGATTTAAGTTTTTCGTGATTTCCCGAAATCACTCCAGGCAAATGCCGGGATGGTTCCTTTGAAAGGCCACAGCCAATTTCTTTCCACATCCTTACCCAAATCTTCCGAGTGTAAGCTCCGTCTCTAATGCCCACGCTGTCGACGGCTTGTTAATCAGCTAGCTTCTTTCTTTCTTATCACTGTAGAAGACCCAGATAAAAGACCTATTCAAATTCCATCCACCTTATACAAATTAAACTCTGAAATCTCCTTATTGATGAGAACCTGGAATCTTGTTGGAAATTAAAAATAACAACATACAAAGTGCACCAGTATAGTCATAATTTCCAAAGAAATGCAAAGCCACTGTTCACATTAAATATCCATTGTTGTAAATTTTCTATTTTAGGCCTATATGTCAATTACAGGGCTATCATTAGGCGAGTCATTCCATGTCAAATCAACACACCTATTTTACCTCATGATTTTAGATTTTGCTGAAATTTAATATACTTATAGTGGGTGTTAAGACTAAGAAAAATACCAAATTTCATTTTTTTATCTCTATCCATTCCTGAAATATGGCTATAGATTCGTTCAAAGAGCTGCAGCAGCAAAGCAGGCACTACCGCGCATGCGTGGTACCGATGACATCATGAGGCTGCAGGAGAAAATTTTCCTTGCGGCTCATGCAGCCTGGAAGCTGCAGGGCGCTGCAGCTGGGAGCTTCCTTGAACAGCCGGTAGGCTGCAGCATGCTGCAGGATTGATCTTTGAACACTAATTTCTGTACTGCGCGTGCGTGGTGGCAGCCCTGCAGCTCTTTGAATGAACCTTATGTGAACTTTTCAAAAACCAGCCAAATGTGTTAATGGACTTTTTTTAAATTGCCCTAGGAGCTGCTCTAATTGAGCAAGAGAGCTGTGAAAGGTGTCATTTACCATGCTCTTTCTAGGGATATACAACGAAACCCATCTTCTAATTAATAACCTTTTCCAAAATACTAATTACTATTGTGATTTAATTTGTTTACAAAAAGTACATAATTGAAAGTTTTTAAAATATTTCCATAAATACTTCCTACTGTTCTAAATCACATAACAAAATATAAATGTGTGATGATGATGGGTTAATTGTTAAAAAAAATTTTTTTAGTTACCTTTCAGTATATTTTTTATGAAATTCCTCTTTGTTAAAGGTCAGTTTGTTCAAACTAGGGCTGTTAGTGAAAAACATGAGTGCGGAATAATTTTTTTTAACAATGAACCCATCATCATCCCACATTTATATTTTGCCATGTGATTTACAACAGTATGAATTAGTTATGAAAATATTTTGAAAATTTTCAATTATGTACTTTTTGTGAAAAAAAAAATTAAATCAAAATATTAATTAGTAGTTTGGGAAAGGTTGTTAATTAGAAGCTATGTTTCATTGTATATCCTTGGAAAGAGCATGCAAAATGACACCTTTCCCAGCTCTCTAGCTCAATTAGGGCAGCTCCCAGGGCAATTTAAGAAAAGTCCATTCAAACATTTTTGGCCAGTTTTTGAAAAGTTTACATGACCATATTTCAGGAATGGTTTGAGGTACAAAATTGAAATTTGGCAACATCAGCCGATATTTCGGCAGGAGACCACCCTGCCATTTTTAAGGCAAAACTGCAGTGAGAAAGCAATGTGCAATGATCTTTAAAATATCGGTTTTCATTGAGTAAACAGGAAAGACAACACTCACCGAGCAAGCAAGCAAGCACACAGTGCCAACACGACCAAAGATGAAAACTGTCAGGATATTTATAATAAACATCAGTTCTCAATGCATGACATTGGATTAGTTTTGTCCCTCTGATTTTTGCCAAGTGAGAGAGCAAAATCCCATGCAGAATTTAAGCAAAATACTTCATCCCTATTCATAAGGTTTTCAGCTAGTTTTATTTAAATGGCTTCCTTGATAACACAGACCCAGTAGCGGGAAGACCATGACAAAATTTTCGTTTTGTTGTATTCCACAGGGTGATCTGTGTCAAGACAGTGTTCGGCCATAGCAGATTTGTTTAGCTGTTTTAAATGTGTGTGACGTTTAAGCTCAATACAGTGGTCCTCAACAGTCCTAATAGTTTGACCAACAATATTGTCACATTGAAATGAAGCAGGCTTGACTTCAAAGCCAACTGAACACAGCACTTATACTGAAAGCTGGTTTATTACAAACTTAAAATACACACAGCACTAACTGCCTCTCAGGCAGAGTGCTCTGCTATTTATACACAGACAGAATGTACCAGAAATTAGAAGAACAGTGAACATAAGAAACAAGTAGTATTTGCAAGTGAACATAAGAAAGATGTAGAAATTGTTAATTACAAAGAAATAAATTTTTGCCAGTAGGCGGGATTGAACCGACCTTTAGCTCCGCAGTCGGTGACACTATCCCCTGCACCACGCCGGAAGTCGGTGTACGTGGTCTTTCACGGCATTGCTCCCTCTCCTGGAAAAACAGCGACCCACTGTTATGTTTCCTGTGCAGCCAGCTGCAATGCCCTGGATCTTAGCCTTGTCATGTGTCCTCTGTATGGCAGTTCAAGAGAATCCTTCCCTTCTCCACGATTATCGACGACAGACGTTCCTGTCGTGCCTTCATCAGTGACATTGCCGTCCTTAAAGTCCTTGAACAAGGAGCCATTGTCGTCTACCTGCTCTTCAGGATCGTAGTAAGGCTTCATGCGCAGAACATGAACAATGCCTTATCGTTTTTGTCATTTCGACAATGACTCAAAATCCTCAACTTTTTATGTGACGTCTGACAGGCAGCATATGACACGATACGGACCAAAGTATAGCTTCACAAACTGTTCTGACAGTGCAACCTTCCGTACAGGGGTAAAAATCCATACCAGATCTCCTGGGCCGTACACAACAGGTCGGTGCTTGACGTTATACCACTAACAGTTCTTCCCCTGGGCGTCCAGTGTCCGTATGCGAGCCAGCTGTCTTGTGTACAGGATGGGTTCGAGAGGCTGCCATAAACTGTTGCAATTCTTCTCTCACAATTTGTTGTACGAGGGAAACAAAGTTATGCTGGTCTTCCACAACGGCGATAGGGACTACATTGGGTAGTCTGTCATACATACTTTGTTGCATCTCTTCAATACTCTGGCACCACTTAATGAACTCTTCCATCGTAGCGACTTTTTGATCAGAAGAGTTTGTTACATGTCTTCTGCAATACCTTTCATCAGGTGCGTGATTTTGTCGGCCTCAGTCTTTCTTTGACTATGTTACACAGGGCCAAAACATTCTGTATGTACGACTGTGTCCGCTCTCCATGTCATTGGGCCCGGTTCTTCAGTTGTTCTTCCGCCGAGCGGATTTGTCTTCTTAAATTCCGCCTGGAATGTATCCCAGTCATTCAGCTTCTCTTCATTGTTTTTGAACCATTGCTGTGCTGTTCCGTCCAGGTAGAAGTAAACATTGGCCAAGGACATTGTATGATCCCACCTGTTGGCGACTCGGTCGAACCCTTTTACCCATTTGTTGAGGTCCTGTCCAGCATCTCCAGAGAACACAGATGGGTGTTAGATGTGTAGCTGGCTTACCGCTGGTTTCGTGTCCATCGTTCTTCTGATAATACGGACTTTTGGAAGGATGTACTCGGTATATCCCTTGTATTCCGGTTCTAGTCCATGTAAGTGACAGCTTTTACGTTGCCTAATTGGAGCCAAGGTGATGCAACTGTTGCACAGGATACCCGGCACCTTCACCAAACAATGTCGCGTTGAAATGAAGCAGGTTTGACTTCGAAGGCAACTGAACACAGCACTTATAGTGAAAGCTGGTTTATTACGAAGTTAACATACACGCAGCACTAACTGCCTCTTGGGCAGAGTGCTCTGTTATTTATACACAGACAGAATGTACCAGAAAGTAGAAGAACAGTTAACATAAGAAACAAGTAGAATTTACAAGTGAACATAAGAAAATGTAGAACATTCTGGAATTGTTAATTACAAAGAAATAAATTTTTGTTGGTGGGCAGGATTGAACCGGGGACCTTCGGCTCCACAGTCGGTGACGCTATCTCCTGCGCCACGCCGGCAGTCGGTGTATGTGGTCTCTTGCGGCAATATGACATGCAGCAGCTGCATGAGATTTGATAGACACCCGCCTTGCGCCAACCGATGTTTTCCTTAACGGATCCCAACAGTGCCTTAATTTTAGATAGTGAACAAAACACACATTTCACATTGTTTTTCAGCAAAATGCGCCCAAACTTGTTGGAACTGCTGCCGATGTATTGCAGGAAGGGGGTGCCAACTCTGTGCTATCATCACTAGCCCGTTGCACATGTGGTCGATAGCGCAACACTCTTTTAATCTGCCCCACTTGGAAAGTGAACTCCTGATGAGACAGCTCAGTGGGCAAACTTTAGGGGTCAGAAATGCCATGAGCCCTATGCACTAAGGTTCAAAGAACCCCTTCATGTTGAGCTGGGTGGTGACAACTATCAACTTGCAGATACAAATCAGTATGAGTTGGCTTCCTATAAACAGCATGTCCCAACATATTATCTGCCTTCCTCCTGACCTACACATCAAGGAATGGAAGACAACCATTCTTTTTCACTTCCATTGTGAAAAGGATGTTAGGGTGGATTGAATTTAGATGTCCCAACAAATAATTCAATTTCTCACTACCATGAGGCCAAACAACGAAAGTGTCATCTACATATCTGACAAAACAAGCAGGTTTCAATGTCGTTGACTCGAGTGCACGAAGTGCACGATCTTCAAAGTCCTCCATGAATAAATTAGCAATGATAGGTGTCAAAGGGCTTCCATCGAAACTCCATCTGTCTGCTCATAGTACTCATCATTGACTAAAAAGTAGGTGGAAGTCAAAAACATGTCGCAGTAAATTTGTTAAATCAGTTCCAAACTTCATCAATGAATCAGACAGAGGAATGTGAGTGAAAAGATAAACCACATCAAAAGCAACTGAAATATCTGAGTCATCCAAGTGCAATCCCTCCAATCAACATAGAAACTCTTCCGAGTTGTTAATGTGATGTTCACAACGGTCTACCAGCGGGCTCAACAAACCAACAAGATGTTTTGCCACACAATATGTGTGATCACAAATGTTTGACACAATAGGCCTAAGAGGGCATCCATCTTTATAAACCTTAGAAAGCCCATATAATCTGTGAGGTACAGCACAATACAAATTAAGACTCTTGGTAGTTTCTTGTGACAGAAACTTTTCTTAAGGAGTTTATTGGTCTTCCTCTCAACACTTTTTGTAGGGTCAGCAGAAATCCTGCCATATGCTGAATCAGAAAGTACAAACTGCAATTTCTTTTTTTTTCTTCTTTCTTTTTTTAAGATAATCTTGTTTGTTTAAAACAACAGTAGCATTTCCCTTGTCCGCAGGTAAAATAACAATATCAGGATCCATCCTAAGTGAATGTAAAGCAGCTGCCTCAGCTGCTGTTAGATTACTCACAAGCGGACGTGCCCTAGTCAACACATGACAAGCTTCCATCCTAACCTCCTCTTTAGAGTAAGAAGGTAGTTTAAAAACAGACTGTTTGATAGAACTAATAAAATCAACAACATGTAAACGTTTCCCCAGAACTGACAGAGCTGCATTGTAGATGGTTTTCTCTGTGAGATTAAACACAGAACATCGAGTTGTAAAAGCAGACCCTGTGCTACAGAACTGTTCAAGCTTTGCCGAATGCCATGCCGTTACAGTTTGAAATTCCCAATTTGTCTTGTGACCTGGAAGGACCCTCTAACCAGTCCCAAGAAAATTCTGAAATCTCAGAGGCATTGTACAAATGAAGCCGAAATAATTCCTAGGACACAAAATTTAATTTTCGGCGCATGTAATGAATCCTCTCGTGGACAAGAGCTAAGCCAGCACATTGTTTAATTCGAGAAACAGCAGCTGACACAGCTGCTTTACGTTCACTTAGGATGGATCCTGATATTGTTATTTTACATGTGGACAATAGAAATGCTGCTGTTATTTTAAACAAACATGATTATCTTCAAACATGCAGTGTGTACTTTCTGATTCAGCATATCGCAGGATTTCTGCTGACTCTACAAAAAGTGTTGTGAGGAAGACCAATAATCTCCTTAAGAGAAGTTCTCTGTCACAAGAAACTATCAAGAGTCTTAATTTGTATTGTGCTGCATCTCCTAGATTATATGGCCTTCCTAAGGTTTATAAAGATGGATGCCCTCTTAGGCCTATTGTGTCAAACATTGGTGCTCACACATATCTTGTGGCAAAACATCTTATTGGCTTGTTGAGCACACTGGTATGTCAATGAGGACATCACATTAAGAACTCAACTAATTTTCTACATCAATTGGATGACTCAAATATTTTAGTTAGTTTTGATGTGGTTTCTCTTTTCACTCGATTTCCTCTGTCTGATTCATTGCAACTAACTGAGGTGAAGTTTGGTACTGATTTAATGAATTTATTTTGACATGTTTTGACTCCCACTTACTTTTTATACAATGACGAGTACTATGAGTGGACGGATGGAGTTGCAATGGGAAGCCCTTTGACACCTATCATTGCTAATTTATTCATGGAGGACTTTGAAGATGGTGGACTGGAGTCAGCGGCGTTGAAACATGCTTGTTTTGTCAGATATGTAGATGACACTTTTGTTGTTTGGCCTCATGGTAGTGAGAAATTGAATTATTTTTTGGAACATCTAAATTCAATCCAACCCAACATCCGTTTCACAATGGAAGTGGAAAAGATTGGTTGCCTTACCTTTCTTAATGTGTTGGTCGAGAGGAAGACAGATGGTATGTTGGGACATACCGTTTTTAGGAAGTGAACTCATACTAATTTGTATCCGCAAGCTGATAGTTGTCACCACCCAGCTCAACATGAAGGGGTTCTTTGAATGTTAGTGCATAGGGCTTATGTCATTTATGACCCGGAAAGTTTCCCCACTAAGCTGTCCCATCTGGAGCTCACTTTTCGACATAATGGCTATAATGAAAGGCAGATTAAAAGAGTGTTGCACTATCGACCACATGTACAATGGGCTAGTGATGATAGCACAGAGTCGGCACTCACAGTGGCCTTCCTGCCATACATTGGCAGCACTTCCAACAAGATTGGCCACATTTTGTGTAAAAACAATGTGAAATATGTGTTACGTGCACCATCTAAAAGTAAGGCACTCGGTTTGCGCAATTCGGGTGTCAATCATATCCCATGCAGCTGTGTAATGTCATAAGTTGGTCAACTATTAGGACAGTTGAGGACCATTGTATTAAGCATAAATGTTACAATTATGCTCAATACAACAATTATTCAACACTGTTGCTGCACCAGCCGCCGCCACCACCATCATGGAATGGAATGGAATGTATAAATGTTACACATGTTTACAACAGCCAAATAAATCTGCTGTCGCCGAACACTGTCTTGACAGAGGTCACACTATGGAATAAAACAAAACGAAAATTTTGTCAAGCACTTCCAGCTACTGGGACTGTGTTATCAAGGAAGCCATTGAAATAAAACTAGCTGATAACCTTATGAATATGTATGGAGGATTTTGATTCTGCATGGGATCCTGCTCTCTCACTTGTAAAAAAACAGAGGGACAAAACTAATCCAATGTCATGCATCGAGAACTGATGTTTATTATAAATATCCTGACAGTTTTCATCTTTGGTCGTGTTGGCACTGTGTGCTTGCTTGCTTGCTCGGTGAGTGTTGTCTTTCCTGTTTACTCAATGAAAACCGATATTTTAAAGATCATTGCACATTGCTTTCTCACTGCAGTTTTGCCTTGAAAATGGCAGAGTGGTCTTCTGTCAAAATATCAGCCAATGTTAGTTTTGATACCTGGCTGCATACCCGTAAGTTTTTCGAAGTTGTTATTCGCCAGGAGAAAGGAATTACATTGAATAACAGCATGGGTTCATATGAGCTTAACTGAAAATTGTAATACAGAGAAAAATCTGAAGGAGGCTTTTACAGTTAAAGTCTCGACCGGCGGCATGGCCTAATGTACTTACGTGACGTAGTGTGCTAGTGTTGGCAACAGTCGCTGTGGATACTGGGATGAATGGCGGCACACAATCCTTACAAGATGTGAAAATGAATGTATTAATATCACGTTTCTCTGATTTTATTTTTGGATCACAGTATTGGAATGTAGAACATTGCACACTATAATACTACGCTTCTCCACATGCAATGTCTTTCTGTTCAGATGTAACACTTACGCATTTCAATTTACGTTACATCTATCTCTAAAATGTTTTTTTAAATGTCATAATTTGGTAGAACAAAAGCAACAATTTAATTTGTACTCTTCGATTCCTGCCTAACCACATCCGTTACAATCACGGCATGTTCGTAAAAATCGTAACATTCGCTCACATCAATTGAAGCTGTACTCTTAGGTTCCTGCCTAACCACATCCTTTAATATCATGACCTATTCGTAAAAATCATAACACTCGCAATAATTTAAACTGCACTCTTAGGTTCCTGCCTAAGCACAACCTTGAAAATCGTGATATATTCGTAAAAATAATAATATTCGTCGATGTACCCTTGTCCATTCGTTCATTCTCTCGCATCAATTTAAGTTGTACTCTTAGGTTCCTGCCTAACCACAACCTTGAAAATCATGACATTTTCATAAAAAAATAACATTTTTCGATGTACTCCTGTCCAGTCAGTAAAAGTAATTGGCCTTGTAAAAGGAAGGTTAAAACGCACTTCAGTGCTGTTTCGTACAGATCATATGTTGCCAACCTAATGCTGCTACGGACGCACTGAGACACTTCTCATGCCGCTGAGCGAGACTTTAGCCGGCTTTTACCCATCTTTGGGAGTCAGTGACGGATGACATTACAGGTTATGGTGTGCACATATAATGTGTTTGAATGCAGTCTACCAGTGATGTAATCGCATTGTTTAATGAAGGAATAAAAATGATTGTAAATACCCTTTCAGACATTTTACATTGCACACAATTTACTTTTGTTTTGAACTTGTTTATTGTATGTTAGCATTGAAAGTATGCTTAATGGATTATTTTTGTTTCAGGTCATATATATCATTCGATATTCTTCGCCGTGTTCTCTCAGATTACTTTGGGTATGACGTGAAATATGTAATGAACATTACAGATATTGATGATAAGATTATCAAACGAGCTCGTCAGAATTATTTATATGAACGATATGAGTCTGAGAACAGAGAACTTCCACAGATACTGAATGATGTAAAGGGAGTGATGGAACAGATGCAAGGGTGGGTTTCTGCAGCAGACGATCCTGATAAAAAAGCAATGCTTGAAAAAATGCTTGCTCGTATGACTGATGCAATAAATGATCTTGAAAATGCAGTCAAGAAAAATGATCATACTGCCACTCAGGAAGCTCAGAAAGTAAGTAATTAATAGTCTTTTTGTGTCTCTGTATTGTGTAACAATTTTTCCTGCTGTAATTTGACCCTTCTTACATTTTGGTTCTGCTGATATCTCTGTGTATTTGAGAATTCCATATGTTGGTGACTTCCTTTCCAATATGTCCTGTTTATCTTTCTTTACTATGGAGTATTGGCTTACCCTTTCTTTTTTTAATGTAATTTATTATCATTCTCTCTTGCTTTATTATTGTTCATTCTGGTGGTAAGTGTTTCTTTCGACATGTTCTCAATAATAGACCTTATGTCAAAATGATAGACTTAACACTTTTTGTTACTAAATTTACCCATCAGTAGTGGACGAGGGTAACTACCAACTGCTCGATAATATCCTTTTCTACTACTTTTGAGTAGTGTATTCTATTAAATAAAATGCAAGTAACTTTACTGCATTTGAATGAGGTGCCTTTCTTTCTGTGAAATAGTCTAAAGCAACATAGCCTTCTAGAATGAAACTTCACTCTGCAGCGGAGTGTGCGCTGATATGAAACTTCCTGACAGATTTCATATCAGTGCACACTCCGCTGCAGAGTGAAGTTTCATTCTGGAAACATCCCTTGGCTGTGGCTAAGCCATGTCTCCACCATATCCTTTCTTCCAGGAGTGCTAATCTTACGTGTTTGCAGTAGAGCTTCTGTGAAGTTTGGGAAGTAGGAGACGAGGTACTGGCGGAAGTAAAGTTGTGAGGCGGCATCGTGAGTCGTGTCGGGATAGCACAGTCGGTAGTGCGCTTGCCCACGAAAGGCAAAGGTCCCAGGTTCGAGTTCCGGTTCCAGCACGCAATTTTAATCTGCCAGGAAGTTTCATATCAGTGCACACTCAGCTGCAGAGTGAAGTTTCATTCTGGAAACATCCCTTAGGCTGTGGCTAAGCCATGTCTCCACCATATCCTTTCTTCCAGGAGTGCTAGTCTTGCGTGTTTGCAGGAGAGCTTCTGTAAAGTTTGGGAAGTAGGAGATGAGGTACTGGCGGAAGTAAAGTTGTGAGGCGGCATCGTGAGTCGTGTCGGGATAGCACAGTCGGTAGTGCGCTTGCCCGCGAAAGGCAAAGGTCCCAGGTTTGAGTCCCAGTTCCGGCACGCAATTTTAATCTGCCAGGAAGTTTCAACATAGCCTTCTGTCAGTGACAATTTTGTCATACTGAAATGAAGTTGTTGGATTCACTAAAATAAAAATAATGTAAGATTAACATTTTAATACATTTACAAATCTGTGAAACAACTGATTTAGGTGTTGTATAACTTAATCTTTTTGGAGTATAATCTGTGGGTCTTAGGAGTTATGTCACATCTCTCCAAAGTGTAATAGCTTTTTCTTCGCAATTACATATGATTGCAATACAAAATACATAGTTACTCCATTTTTCACTTGTCACTTTGTTGAAAGAGTAAATTTGATAATGTCTGATGATCAAAATATCACAAGTAGCTGAACAAGTTGTTCACTTCATACGTTTACTGATTATGTCTGTTGTCCTGATTGCTTACGCGCTGTAAGTGTATGTGGCAGGTAGTGGGTGTTGAACATTCTTTTTGTGACATCAGAGCACCTGTAGTTAGCTGCCATATTAATTTATGAAAATCAAAAAATTCACAGCATAAATATAAGAACACCAAAAAATAAAACTATCAATATTTTTATTTGAGTTACTACATGAGTGTTCTTTGAACATATTTAAACCATGCAACAATATTTTGAAAAGGATAGATCGCTACTCATCATGCAGATGACGCAATAAGTTGCAGGAAGACACACAAAAGTCATCTTGTTTCCTCGGCTTTCGGTCTGTACCGCATTCATCGGAAACACACACACTCTCTCTCTCACTCACATACACGAGTGCCGCTGTGCCGAAACTGTGACATGCGGATTAGGCCAGTGAAAGTAGCTCCAAAAAGGGGATTGCCTTCCAGAAATTAGTGGAAATCTGAAAACTGTTTTAATCAGTCAAGTAGGCCTCTGGTAAGAATAACCTGGAGCTTCAGCTATAATGATAAGAGAACCACCGAAATTTCAGACTTTTTCTAGTTTTTTTTTTTTTTTTTTTCAAATTTCTCGAAAACTAAGCGTTTAATTGAAAAAAGCTAAGTTTACAAAAAATGTAGAGCATTAAATTCTGCATCGATTGAGTACCAAAATGTAGCTATTTGATGAAATTTTACCAGAGACATTCTACATCAAAGATTGACAATATTTCACACTTACTGAAAAACACTAACGTTATTGGTATAAGACGTGCAGCATTTGGGAATTAGCTTGTTTGACGCAAAAGTTATAAAGCTTAAAATTGTGTTTTTCAAATGTCAATGAAACTGACGAAACACCTTGCTGACAATTAAAAATTGGTTTTATTTAATCACTTCTAATGTGAATGACGAACTTAAGCTTTCTGCTTTCCATTCAGTGCATTTTTCTAATATTCACACTTTTATTTATTTCATTTTAATGCTACACAAAACTACATTTACTTTATATCAATAAATTATTTTTGAAAAATATGAAATTAGCAGGGATAATACTATATAAAGGAGAAAAAAATGTAGGTTATAAGGGTATTAGTAAATATGCATAATATTTATTGTTGTTTTTATTAAGAATAAAGGAACTTCATTCAATTAACAATAAATTGAGATACATGTGATTATATAAAGCACAAAGAACAGAGTTATAGATTAATGTTTCACTGTGTATAACTTGTCTTCTTCTTAATTTTAGACTGTCACACCTTTACTCACTTGGAGGGGGAGGGTCCAAACGACATTAACTGTAACTCTTCCACTTATTCCATATTAATTTCCCTGGTGGTACCTCTGATTTCTTCTTCTGAGACATCATCATCTGTGTCACTGTCTTCATTGTCAGTAAGAGCGATGTCATTGGTAACATTGGTGCAGGATTGGTCTCTGCATAGTTTGCAGACAGTAGTACACTTAATGCCGTTTTTCCTGCAGGAAAAACTTCAATGGCACCCTGTACCACATGTGCAATAAATGGTTTTCAACAGTTCAGCAGGTGCTGCCTCGATAGTAGTGGTAACTGGCAAGAGACCTACTTTTGAAGCCCTCCATTTCCATTCCAGTGGAATTATAAAAGACGTGTTTCCAAGCTTGCACCTGAAAATACATTGTCAGGGAGTGCTGTCAAGCAGCTGTTTCTGTAGGAGGCAAAGAGGCAAGGTTTAATGAAGTCGTTGATACAAATTTTTCAAAAATTAGGTAGCGAAGCGCATTTAATGAAATTGTTCCATCCCTGCAGTACAGGGCTGCAATAAACGTCTGTCCAGCACCATCAATCTCGTCAGCAGTCACACTGGAATTACCGAATAGCTCTGCTGCTTTTTTGTAAGGTGTTTTTCGTCTCCAGTTCCTTCATGAGTTTCACTTTTCCTTTGCCGAAAAATAACGAAGTCGTGTCGAAACTACTGAAGGCATGTAAGAACAGAAAGTTGTCCTGTAATGTTTCAGACAACTTGAAATTTAGGAAACTGTAAATTACATCACCTTGTCTGCCTCTGCCTGGTTTCAGTAGAAGAATGATGGAGGACAGTGAGGCTGAAGATGTTAGTTGCACTAGGTCAACAGCTGTAGTTACTATCAGCGTCCTCAGAAGCTTGCTTGACATTGAACTGCTCACTTTCAAGCTGTTCAGTTAGTAAAGTTATGAGACACTGTTTATTTTGTTCATTGGAAAGAAATAAGTATTTCCCCATGGCTACTGACGTTGATTCATTGAATGTGACAGTTTGTGCAGATCTTTCAGTGGCTCTGCGTAGCCGCTTAGCTGCTGTTGTGTTTCTGTTACTTGTAACATCAGAGTAGCCATCAAACACGATCTTTACCTCCCTGCTATAGCAACAACTGATGCAATCTACATACTTTGCAATTATGGAAGAAAACACTTCATTTGCTTCCCATGCCACTCTATGCAACAGAAATCCTCCATCTACAATGAACTCTTTCTTTCAGAAGTCAGTTAAATCTGTAAATGGATCAAATAACTTGTAAAACACAGACTTTTGTGTTTTCCACATACCTACCTCATCAAAAAATAATAGAGAATATGGAGCTAGCTCATACTCAAAATAGTGCTGACGTTCTTGATTGGACTTTTTGTGGGACGCTATTCTGCGAAAAATCATTTCAGTGTACATTGTGATTTTAGATATCATATATTTAGGGGTAGAACTCTTATTCCTTTGTTCAAATTTCACATTGTCACAGTTCTCACAAATAATCTTTGAAATGGATAAGTTGAAATAAATAAAAGTGTGAATATAAGAAAAATCCACTGGATGTAAAGTAGGAAGCTTGTCATTCACATTAGATATAATTGAATAAAGGCAATTTTTACTTATCAGCAAGGTATTTCATCAATTTCATTGACATTTGAAAAACACAATTGTATGCTGTATACTGTATATTTCCGCAGGTAAGACGACCTTCAGATAAGATGAGGTACAAACTTTCATAAAAATTTTATAGTTTAAGCATTTATGTGGCTTATAAGATGACCCCCCAAGTTACCTTAGTTACCCGAAAGCAAGTCACACTTTTTTTACAGTTTACAGGATCTAAAAATATGTCTGTGGCTTAGATTTGGATGCAAAGCTTCAGGAAGTTCCAAAAAATGTGACTAGAAGCTGCCATGAGTAGGTTTCGTGTGGATTTCACCCTTTGTTGCAGTTGTAGAGACTGTAGTAGGCTGCCATTTGTTTGTGTGTGTTGCGTGTGAGTGCTTCAGTGAACACTAGTGTTAAATTTTAGATGCGCACCTGTGTAGGTCCGCCAGGGGCGCTGTGTTTCATGTGTCGCACGGCACATTTATTCCTTGTTATTGTATATCAGCTATTCTATGTTTTCATATGTTTTGTTATCGCTATTTTATAGATCTTTCTTAGCCTAACTATGTGTCAATAAGTTTTAGTAACGACTGGCTTTCTGTTTCTGCTGCATATTTAGCATTGTGCTGCTTGATACATGGCAAAAATAAATTACTTATTTCTAAACCAAGATTAGGGCGTACATTTCTTTACAATTGCAGGCTGTATAGAGTTAAGGGGCATGATAAAAGTACCTCAGGAACCACACAGTTTTTGTGGTCTACATTTGAAATTTTGTGTGTGTAGTGCTACGTTGTATCCTATCGTGAAGAAGCATGGTTTTTTTCCATAGCGAAAGACCAAATTAACTGAGACAACATTTAATTGCGCTGATGTATTAATGTACTACTCAGTGTCCGTGGACAGGTGTGATTCTGTTAGTTACATAAGCCCATCCACCACAGCGAGGTCATATCACATTGGATGGGAAAAATTGGTTTTTAATTGTCCCGAGGCCAAAAATCACGTAAAAACAATCAATCAAATAGGTTTTTAACTGTCCTGAGGTCAAAAACTAGGTAAAAATCATCATAAAGAATCAAATCGGATTTTTAATTTCCCTGTGACTGGCACAAAACATGTTCAATGTGCTTCCACAGTTTTCTACAAGTTGAAATTGAGAAACAGCAGGTTCCACAACTGATAGAAGTTTTAAAATATGCATTTTTAAAAATATATTATGGCTGTTAACACTCATCTAAGTAAAAACTGATCAAAGTGTTTTCAAGGTCACATTCAGAATGTGTTGCACTTTGCGTGCCTTCAATGAAGGTAAGTTCACAATCTTTCAGAGAGCCCTACAGCCAGAAGTCATACAAATTAAGATCAGGTGACTGGGTTGGCCAGGCTGTAGGGAAACGGCAGCTAATAATCACAGCATGAGATTCACTTCCATGCAAGCAAGAAATTCTAAATAAAAAATCTGAATGCATCTCTTTGCACATGGGTAATTTTGAATGGATACAATGGAGGATGCTCCATAGGATTTTACATATCATGCTCACAGGTTTATCCAACGTTCGGGCAATTCTCCATGCATTATACATTCACATAACACCACTTGGCTCCTCCTTCCACTGAAGTCGAATCAGTTCATTTCCTCCCTCTACCAGATTTCACACCAAAGGAACCCATCTTTTTAATTTCAGAATCATTTTCTTCAAACCCTTCAGTGGCCAGAACTTCTGCAGAACAGCTTGTGCACAGTCATCATTCTTGTAAAGCAGCTTCACAGGCAGAATGTGATCTTGCACAGAGA
Organism: Locusta migratoria; assembly: GCA_026315105.1. Taxonomy (NCBI): domain Eukaryota; kingdom Metazoa; phylum Arthropoda; class Insecta; order Orthoptera; family Acrididae; genus Locusta; species Locusta migratoria. The sequence goes on from CM048749.1 coordinate 222,155,234, forward strand.
CAGTCATGCCAATGTCACAGATGCAAAACGAGGAAAAGCCCTATACCTGGTGTGTTTATACAAACTTCAATGGGTCATACGCACAAGAGAGGTTATCATTTACATATCCTTACATATACAGCACCATCTATTGATCAATTTTCACACTATTTATTTCTGTTCTGCCATATGTTTTCCCCCTTTTCCAATAATATTCCATTGGAAATTGGGAGCCGCAGCGGATTAACCATGCGTACTGGGGTGCCGTGCTGCGGTGTGTGCGGTCGTTCACCATCAGAGGTTTGAGTCCCCCCTCGCGCATGGGTGTTTGTGTTGTCCTTAGGTTAGTTTACCTTAGGTAGTTTGTAAGCTATGGACTAATGACCGAGCAGTTGAGTCCAATAGATTTACAAACATTTGAAAAATTGCATTTGACATCATTCTGACCTCTAGTGTTATTTTTACAGCATTGTTAAAGTTTCAGTTTAATTGTAATCAACCTGTATATCTTAAGTTTCCAAAACTCCCCAGGCTTCAACTGTCACTAGTTTCCATCCTCCAACACTTCTCCCCTTCACTACCTGTACTCCAACCTGACATACGCCTTCCATTGTGTGAACATCTCTAGTCTCTCCCCCTTCCTTCCTCCCCACCCCTCTTTCTCCAACAGCCTCCCGACTGACATGGCACCCAGCAGCCTGTTCTGGCCTAAAAGTCCTGCACACTCTGTCAAACAGGGCTGGTGTATTCCCCCACCCCACCCCTGCCTTGCATTCCTCCCCTCCTGCCTCCTATCCTGTGCTGTCTGCTCATCTCCACCACCAACTGCCTTTGCCACAGGCCATCTAGGCCAGTAAAATTAGGATTCTGCCTTCCAAAAATTAGTGGAAATGTGGAAACTGTTTTAATCAGTCCAGTAGGCCTCTGGTATGAATAACCAGAGTTTGCTCCAATTTATGAGTGAAGCTTTCCTATGCCACTCCTAATCCCGATGCAAAACCTGCCCAATCCACCCACCCAGCACTTCCTATTCCAGTCTCGTCACAGGCTTGACCTACCACATCAGAGGCCAGGCCACCTGAGAAAGCAGTCACATATTATACCAACTCTGCTGCAGTCACTGCTCTGCATTCCACATTGGAATGACAACTAACCGGCTCTCCATCAGGATGAATGGCCACCGTCAAACTGTGCCCAAGAGCAATATGGACTATCCTGTGGCATATATATTCCCTTTTTCATACTGCATCTGATTTTCCGCCTGACATTGCCTTTGCTTATTTTATCCCTAACCTTATCTTCCCTCTCCACCCACCCCCACCCCTCCTCCACTCCTTTCCCCTCCCCTCCTCTATGCCTTATGCTTGCTGTAGTCAAACTGTGTTGGGCAGCCAGAGATGGCTGACCTGTGTGGATGATTGTGTCTGAGTGATTGTGTGAATAAGTGTTCTCTTTTTGAGGAAGGCCGCAGCTGAATACTTAGAATTGTGTGTATGTTTGTGTGTCTTTTATTTGTGTCTGTGAGTGGCTCAACATTTGATTTTACAGAGATTTGTTCCCTATCTACATATTATTATTAATAACAATATTTAGTATCATTACAGCATTGTAGTATCGTAATAAATATGTTTGAAAATGTCAACTGTATAATCATAATTTTTGGGGTCTTCGTGCTCAGTTAATATTTGAGCTAGGATCATGGGGTAAAACATTTTTGGTTTATCTTGGGCTAGTATTTATTTGTATTGCTATATGCCTTACCTTAGCCATGTTAGTACATCTACATCTATATACATACTCCGTAATCCAACATAAGGTGTGTGGCGGAGGGTACACTGTACCACTACTAGGCATTTCCCTTCCTATTCCACTCCCAAATAGAATGAGGAAAAAAAGAATGCCTATATTCCTCCGTACCAGCCCTAATTTCTCTTATCTTGTCATTGTGATCACTACGTGAAATGTAAGTAGGTGGCAGCAAGATTGTACTACACTCAGCTTCAAATTCCGGCCCTCTAAATTTCCCCAACAGAAATTAAGGAAAATAACATCGCCTTTCCTCCAGCGATCCCCAATTGAGTTGCCGGAGCATTTCTGTGACACTAACGCATGGGTCGAACCTACCAGTAACAAACCTAGCTTCTCGCCTCTGAACTGCTTCCATGTCTTCCTTTAAACTGATCTGCTGCAGGTCCCAAATACTTGAGCAGTACTCAAGATGTGGTCGTACAACCATTTTATAAACGGTCTCCTTTACAGATGAAGTACATCTTCTCAAAATTCTCACAACTGTCCTTACATGTTCGTTCCACTTCATATCGCTCTGCAGTGTTACGCCTAGATATTTGAACGACGCGACAGCATCAAGAAGCTCACTACTAATGCTATATTCGAACATTATAGGATTGTTTTTTCTATTCATGCGCATCACCTTACATTTTTGTACATTGAGAGCTAGCTGCCATTCTTCGCACCAACTAGAAATTTTGTCTAAGTCATCCTGTAAGCTATTACAGTCAGTTAAAGACGACACCCTCCCATACACCAAAGCATCATCAGCAAACAGGGCATCATCAGCAACGATGATTTATATAGATAGAAAATAATAGCGGTCCTATAACACTCCCCTGGGGGACGCCTGAGGATATACTCGTCTCTGATGGACACTTGCCATAGAGAACAACGTACTGCATTCTATTACTTAGGAAGTCTTCCTACCAGTCACAAATCTGTGAATCTATTCCATAAGCCTGTATCTTCATTAGCAGTCTGCAGTGTGGCATCGCATCAAACGCCTTTGGGCCATTCCGTGCCAAGTGGTCTAATATCGAGAAAAGTTCCCACATGACCATCATGGATTTTGATGAAATTTTGTATGAACATTCACACATGTCCTCAATGAACACTGGTCAAGTTTCAGTTTCAGAAATTCAATACTTTCTGAGATACAGTCACTTGTTTAAGATCATAGCACAGCTTCCAACAGTGCGTCGTTGAATTTTCAGCAACTTTGAGATGATATATCTCTGGTAGTATTTGCATGAAAGAAACAAAGCCTGGCCATCGTATACAACTTTTAGAGCTCTTTAAAGTAAAATATTGAGAAAAGGATTTCTGAGCAATTTTCATGTAGATAATTTAAAGCAAAGTTGGGCGAAAAATTAACTGGTTAAAAAAAATGCGAACTTTAGTTTTTTATATCTCCGAAAGTAATTGTGGGATGTACATGAAACTTTGCACACCATAACTTGCCAACACAAGGTCTTGGAATATAAAGTTTCATCCTCCTGTTGCTTTCCATTATTTCACAAATCTAGGGTAAAGTTGCCAATTTTTCAAAAGTGCTAAAAATGGGTATTTTTAGTCAAATTTTACAAAAAAATGTTTTCTCCAAACTCTTCTAAACTGTGGTCATTAGAAAGAGCATGTTCTAAACTATCTAGAAAAGTGGATTTGGTTTTGCAATGCAAGCATATAAGGCCCTAAAAAATAACATAATCATAGAGGCGCACTGTAAATTTGAACACATTTTTCTGGCACCCAAATTATACCTAGAAGTAGCCCTTCTGCTTTTAACGCAAGTGTTCATCTGCATAAAACTCTTCATAGGTAATAAAAAAAAAGGTCATAAAGAATTCAATGAATAATAGCTTCATGTTTTTAGTACTTCTCAAAATTGGAAGTATTTGCAAGTGGAAAATGAAGACCTAATTGTTGGATTTCATTTTATAAAACATTTTTCCAAAAACGAATCGGTTTGCTTGAATCATGCATCAAGTGATGTAAACTTTATAATAAATATTGCAGATTTTAATACCTAGATGTTGTAACCTGTGATTTTTTGTCTTAAAGTTCTTAGGGAAACTTGTGAAATCTGAAATTGCCAGTTATTTCCTAGATCATGAGCCACATGAAGTTAGTGTTTAAGCAAAGGATCCATACTGATTGCGCCACACTGGAGCAAAGGGTAGTGGATGAATTTATTGAAGATGTAAAAAATAAAATATGGAGTCTGTCATGCCATCATTACATTGCCAACATCAAAGCTTGCATCTTAAAGGCCTTCAATGTCATCTGAAAGATGAAGAGCTAATGGATTTTTAGGAAAATTATTCTTTTATCATTCAAGATTCTGTGCAAGGCTTCCACTGGGACAATAGTCAAGCTTCAATTCATCCATTTGTTATCTACTTTTGTCAAAATGAGAAAATGGAATCTTTCGTTTCTGCATTATCAGTGATTGTTTGCGGCATGTCACTGTTATAGTTCATGTTTTTATCAAGGAGCTCGTCAAATATATAAAAGCACGATTTGCACAGATATCCCACATTTGTTATTTGATTGGTCTCTCCAGTGCTCAATATAAGAATTCCAAGAATTTCCTAAGTTTGTGCTATCATAAGAGTGATTTTGGAATGCCAGCGGAATGGAATTTGTTTGCAACTAGTCACGGGAAATCACCTTGTGATGGGATTGGGGGTACAACAAAGCAGTTAGCAGCAAGAGAAGCTTACAACAGCTCACCTAGATTTGTTTCACTTCTGTTTTGAAAACATTAATGGAATTAAATTTGTTTTCATCAGTAAAGATGAAATTGAAAAAAAAAAAAAATATTGTCACAAGAAGAGACGTTTAAACTGGGATGAACTGTAGCAACTGTAGCAGGCACTAGAGAAAATCATCACTTTTGACCTATTGATGAAACAGTCAGCAGAATTTCAAATGATTGTTCATCTTTTCTAGCTAAAATAGACCACATAACTGAAGGAAGCATATTAATGTCTGCCCTCCAACCAGGGCAATATGTTGCATGCATCTAGGAAAACGTGCTGTGGATTGGGAATATCTGTGAGACTTCCACTGAGCAAAGGGATGCATTAATAAACTTTATGCACCCACATGGTTCAGCAGATTCATTTTATTGACCACCAAGAAGTGACGAGTGCTGGTTCCGGAACACCACATTATTGTAGTTATTCCAGCTCCATCAGTATATTCGTCTGGCTGGCAATACACCATTCCTCTTGATATTCATCAGAAAATTAATGTAGAATATCAAAAATTGAAATAGGTTAGAGGAAACAATCTAAGTAACCAAAGAGTGGCTTCTAATTTTATACAGGGCACTTAAATAATTTTACTATCAGGCTTGGGAACCAGTGTAAAGTAACCCTTATTAGGCTTGGGATTCAGTGGTGAAGAAACCCACCATGGCTGCTGTTGCTAAGCTATCAGGCGTGGCCTCTATGGCGATGGGGATGCTGGTTTTCTCAGGTGAAATGAAACTATCAGTGTTTAAAACCGCCATGGACAATAGCAACTCATTTGTACACTTCTTTGCCATCAGTAAGATAGTGTAGTTCATTAAACAGGCTACTAATAATAATTCGATAATGATTATGCAAATAAATTTTACGATTTACATTCATTCTAAATAATAATTGTGTGTGTGTGTGTGTGTGTGTGTGTGTGTGTGTGTGTGTGTGTGTGTGTGTAGAGAGAGAGAGAGAGAGAGAGAGAGAGAGAGAGAGAGAGAGAGAGAGAGAGAGAGGGGGGGGGCGGAGGTAGGGGTGACAATTAAGAAATAACATAGTTTCTATTTATATTCTGTCACTATTTGGACTTAAGCTAAGTCCTGTTCATCACGACTTCCTATTTCACTAATCCCAGACATTAATAAACATTTATTAGGCATAATAAAAGATTTCAGGTATAATTTGAGTGCCAGAAATATGTGTTCAAACTTCCAGTGCGCCTCTATGATTATCCACTTGAATCTGCTTACTATACGCGTCTCTTGGTCTCCCTCTGCGATTTTTCCCCCACACTCTTCCCTCCAATGCTAAATTTACGATTCCCCGATGTCTAAGAATGTGTCTTTATTTTTTTTTTATTTATTGGTTTTTCTGTTCCATAGGACCCAATTGAGGAGTGAGACTCCATGGTCATGGAACAAGTCAATACATTAATTGTTACACAAGAATGGTAATAGAAAATTTTTAAGTAGTCCTTTGCACACAACAATCTTAAGACAAAGTGAAAAGAATCAATAAAGAAAAAATGAATTAGCTTAATTGTTTAACTTTTCTAGGAGTTCCTCGACATAATAAAAGGAGTGAGCCATGAGGTAACTCTTCAATTTAGATTTGAAAGCGTGTGGATTAGTGCTAAGATTCTTTAGTTCTTGTGGCAGCTTATTGAAAATGGATGCCGCAGAATATTGTACCCCATTCTGCACAAGTGTTAAGGTGGTGTGATGCAAATGCAGATTCGACTTCTGTCTAATATTCACCGAGTGAAAGCCACTAACTCGTGGGAATAAGCTGATATTATTAACAACAAACGACATTAAAGAAAAAACGTATTGTGACGCCAGAGTCAAAATTCCCAGACTACTGAAAAGGGGTCGACATGACGTTCGCGAACTTACACCACATATTGCTTGAACCGCCCGTTTTTGAGCCAGAAATATCCTTTTTGCATCAGGGGAGTTACCCCAAAAAACAATGCCGTACGTCATAAGTGAGTGAAAGTAAGCGTAATAGACTACTTTTCGTGTTGAAAAATCACTTATTTCAGATATTGTTCTAATGGTAAATATAGCAGAATTTAGTTTTGGACCAAGATTCTGAACATGGGCTTTCCATGACAGCTTACTGTCTATATGAACACCTAGAAATTTGAACTGTTCAGTCTCACTTATCACATGCCCATTATGTGTAATCAGAATGTCAGCTTTCGTCAAATTATGTGTTAGAAATTGTAAAAACTGAGTTTTACTTTGATTTAACATCAACTTGTTTTCTACAAGCCATGAACTTATCTCTTGAACTGCATTATTCGTTATTGTGTCAATATTACGAGCAACATCCTTCACTACCAAGCTGGTGTCATCAGCAAACAAAAATATTTTACAGTCACCTGTTATACTCGAAGGCATATCATTTATATAAATAAGAAACAGCAACGGTCCCAAAACAGACCCCTGGGGCACCCCATACTTAATTGTGCCCCATTGGGATTGCACGTCATAGCTATTTTCTACACTGCGGAGAATTACCTTCTGTTGTCTGTTATTAAAGTAAGAGGTGAACCAGTTGTGGGCTACTCCCTGTATTCCAAAATGTTCCATCTTCTGCAACAATATTTTTTGATCAACACAATCAAACACTTTTTGTTAAATCAAAGAAGACGCCTAATGTCCATAGCCTCTTATTTAACCCATCAAGTGCCTCACTGAGAAACGAAAATATAGCATTTTCAGTCGTTAAACCACTTCTAAATCCAAACTGCACGTTTGACAATAAATTATGTGAACTGAAATGATCAATTAATCTTGAAAATACAGCCTTTTCAATAACTTTAGAAAAAACCGATGGCATAGAAATAGGTCTATAGTTGTCTACATTATCCCTTTCTCCTTTTTTATAAAGTGGTTTCACTACTGAGTACTTTAATCTGTCAGGAAACTGACCATTCTGAAAGGAAAAATTACAAATATGGCTTAGTACTGGGCTAACATATGGAGAACAGTACTTTAGAATTCTGCTAGATACCCCATCATATCCACAAGAGTCCTTAGTCTTTAGTGATTTAATTATTGACTCAATCTCATCTATGGAAGTATCATGAAGGACCATTTCAGGTAACAGCCTCGGAAAGGCATTTTCTAAAAATGTTACATGATTACCTGTAGAAACTAGAGTTTTGTTTAGTTCCCCTACTATATTCAGAAAGTGATTATTAAATATTGCACATATATCTAACTTGTCAGTAACAGAAACATTCCTACTACGCACTGACATTATATCTTCTACCTGCTGCTGCTGACCTGACACTTCCTTCACGATTGACCAGATAGTTTTAATTTTATCCCAAGAGTTTGCTATTCTTTTTGCATACCACATACTTTTTGCATTCTTAATGACATTTTTCAGAACCTTACAGTACTGTTTGTAATGAGCTACTGCATCTTCATTCTGACTGCTTCTAACATTTTGATACAACTCCCGCTTAGTCTACATGATACTCTTATCCCATTTGTCAGCCACCCTGGCAGTCTGTTATTGGAAGTACCCTGTTTTGATTGTTCCAGCGGAAAGCAACTTTCAAACAGCATAAGAAATGTGTTCAGAAAAGCATATTTATCATCTGCATTATCGGCACTATAAACATCCTGCCATTCTTGTTCCTTAATTAAGCTTAAAAAGGTCTCAACTGCAACTGGATTAACTTTTCTGAGTCGTTGATATTTATGTTTAATATTTGTTTGAGAACAAATACTTTTTAGAATTAAAAGTTGGGCATCGTGGTCTGATAGGCCATTTACTATTCTGCTGACAGAGTGCCCCTCTAATACTGAAGAATGAACAAAAATATTGTCAATGGTAGAACTGCTATTTCCTTGCACTCTCGTTGGAAAAAATACTGTTTGCTTCATGTTATAGGAATTAAATAATCTAACAGCTGACTTTTCCTTGAGCTATCACCTACACAATTAATGTTGAAATCTTCACACACAATTAAATTTTTATACTTCCTATACAGTGAACCCAGAACCAATTCCAGCTTGGGCAGAAACATTTTAAAATCTGAGTCAGGGGATCTATAAATAACAACTATTACTAGTTTAGTTCCATTAACATTAACAACTCCTGCACAACATTCAAATATCTGTTCTGTGCAGTGTTTAGAAAAATCGATTGACTCCGATGAAAAATCGTTTTTTACATACATAGCCACTCCCCCACACTGCAAGGAACTCCTAGAGTAGAAGGCAGCTAACCTGTATCCTGGCAAAGGAAGTCTCTGAATTGTCACACCACTTAAAAAGTGCTCTGAAATACCAATAATGTCAGAATCAGTATCAATAAGCAGTTCATTAACTTTATCTCTGATACCCTGTATATTTTGATGATCCCTTCTTTTAGCCAGGGTATGCCAAAAATTCCTTTTCTCACCAATTCTGTTCAGTACTACTTCATTGGTTATGCGATCTACTCACCTAATCTTCAGCATTCTTCTATAACACCACATTTCAAAAGCCTCTATTCTCTTCCTGTCCGCACTGCTTATCGTCCATGTTTCACTCCCGTACAAGGCAACACTCCACACAAATGCCTTCAGAAAAGACTTCCTTACGCTTAAATTAATATTCGATGTTAGCAAATTTCTCTTTTTCAAAAATGCTTTTCTTCCCATTGCCATTCTGCATTTTATATCCTCTGTACTGCGACCATCACATGTTATTTTACTACCCAATTAACAAAACTCATCTACCACCTTCATTGTTTCGTTACCTAATCTAATTCCTTCAGCATTGCCCGATTTTCTAAGACCACATTCCATTATTTTTGTTTTGCTCTTGTTAATGTTCATTTTATATGCTCTCTTCAACAAACTGTCCATTCCATTCAACTGCTCTTCCAGGTCCTTTGCTGTCTCTGACAGAATTACAATGTCATCAGCAAAATGCAATGTTTTTATTTCTTCCCCCTGTACTTTAATCCCTATTCCAAATTTTTCCTTGCTTTCCTTCACCGCCTGCTCGATGTACAAATTGAATAACATCGGAGAAAGGCTACAACCCTGTCTTACTCCCTTCCCAACTGATGCTTCCCTTTCATGCCCTTCGAGTCTAATAACTGCAGTCTGACTTTTGTACAAGTTATAAATAATTCTCCTTTCCCTATATTTTACCCCTGCTGACTTCAGAATTTGAAAGAGTGTATTCCAGTCAACATTGTCAAATGCTTTCTCCAAATCTACAAAAGCTAAAAATGTAGGTTTGCCTTTCCTTAATCTATCTTCTAAGATAAGACGTAAAGTGAGTATTGCCTCCCGGGTTCCTATGTTCCTCCTGTATCCAAACTGATCTTCCCCGAAGCTTCTACCAGCTTTTCCATTCTCCTGTAGATAATTCGTGTTAAAATTTTGCAATCATGACTTATTAAACTGATGGTTCTGTAATTTTCACACCTGTCTGCGCCTGATTTCTTTGGAATGGGGATTATTACATTTTTCTTAAAGTCTGAGGGTATTTCGCCTGTCTCATAAATCTTACACACCAGTTCAAATAGTCTTGTCATGGCTGGCTCTCCCAGAGACTTTAGTAGCTCTGAGGGTATGTCATCTACTCCTGGGGCTTTGTTCCGACCTAGGTCTTTCAAGGCTCAGTCAAATTCATCTCTCAGTATAATATCTCCTATTTCATCTTGATCTACGTCCTCTTCCCTTCCTACCACATTGTCTGTAAGTTCATTTCCTTTGTAGAGCTGCTCTATGTACTCTTTCCACCTTTCAGCTTTCCCTTCTTTGCTGAGAACCGGTTTCCCAGCTGAGTTCTTGATATTCGTAGAGTTGCTTTTCTTGTCCCCAAATGTCTCTCTTATTTTCCTGTAGGCGGTATCTACTTTTTCCCTTCTTATACATTCTTCTACAGATTTGCATTTGGCTTCTAGCCACTCCTGCTTAGCCATTTTGCATTTCCTGTCAATCTCATTTTTTAATCGTCTGTACTCCATTTTTGCCTGTTTCATTTACTGCATTTTTATATTTTCTCCTTTCATCAATTAAATCTAGTATTTCCTGTGATATCCAAGGATTTTTTGTAGGTCTTGCCTTCCTACCTATTTTGTCCTCTGCTGCCTTCACTATTTCATCTCTCAATGCTACCCATTCCTCTTCTACTGTTTTATTTCCCCCTGTTTCTGTCAACTGTTGCCTAAATCTCCCTCTGAAATTCTCCACAACTTCACTTTCCTTCAATTTATCTTAGTCCCATCTCCTTATTTTCCTACCTTTCTGCAATTTTTTAGTTTCAGCCTACAGTTCATGACTAACAAGTTATGGTCAGAGTCTATGTCTGCCCCTGGGTACGTCTTGCAGTTTATAACCTGGTTCCGGAATCTATGTCTTACCATTATAAAATCTACCTGATACCTTCCTGTGTCTCGTGGTCTCTTCCACGTATACAACCTTATTTTGTGATTCTTAAACCACGTGTTTGTTACGATTAAATCATGTTCCGTGCAAAATTCTACCAGGCGACTTCCTCTTTCATTCCTCCTGCCCAGTCCATATTCACCTACTATTTTTCCTTCTCTTCCTTTTCCTACTACCGAATTCCAGTCTCCCATCACAATTAAGTTTTCCTCTCCCTTAACTGTCTGAATAATTTCCTTTAGCTCCTCATATATTTCTTCGATCTCCTCATCATCGGCAGAGCTAGTTGGCATATAAACCTGTACTACTGTTGTCGGTGTTGGCTTCGTATCTATCTTGACAATGATAATGCGATCACTGTGCTGCTCATAGTAGTTTACCCGCATTCCTATTTTCTTATTCATTATCAGTCCTACTCCTGTGATACCCCCAACTGATTTTGTATTTATAATCCTGTACTCACCTGACCATAAATCCTGTTCATTCTGCCACCTAACTTCACTAATCCCCACTATATCTAACTTCAACCTATCCATTTCCCTTTTTAAATTTTCTAATTTTCCTACCCGATTAAGGGATCTAACATTCCACGCTCTGATTCGTAGAATGCCAGTATTGTCTTTCCTGATGACAACATCCTCCTGAGTAGTCCCCGCCCAGAGATCCGAATGGGGGACTATTTTACCTCCGGAATATTTTACCCGAGAGGATGCCATCATCATATGTTCATACAGTAGAGCTGCATGTCCTCGGGAAAAGTAACGGCTGTAGTTTCCACTTGCTTTCAGCCGTTCACAGTAGCTGTGTGGCAAAGCCACATTAGCTGATGTTACAAGGCCAGCTCAGTCAATCATCCAGACTGTTGCCCCTGTAACTACTGAAAAGGCTGCTGCCCCTCTTCAGGAACCACACGTTTGTCTGGCCTCTCCACAGATACCCCTCCGTTGTGGTTGCACCTACGGTACGGCTATCTGCATCGTTGAGGCACGCAAGCCACCCCACCTCGGCAATGTCTGTGGTTCATGGGGGTATATATATATAAAAATCATATGCAAGCTACAAACAGTATATAATAAATTCACAAATTGTAAAATAATAATAATGTCTGCACATTTTTACAGTAACATATAATACATGAAAATTATGTTCAAGAATAGTATGAACAACTTCATATCTTGTTTTTCCAGAAGTCTATATATGCCATTGCTGTACTGCTGCAGGTCATCAGGTCTTTGGCTGTGCACACTCTTGGGTGATTTACTTCCGGACATTCCAGCAGGTGGTCCATGGTCTGTATGTTTTCGCATGAACACAAAACACTTTCACCGATTCCCCACGTGTGCAAATTCTTGTTGCACCTACCCATTCCAGACCGTAGTCTGTTCAGAGTCTTCCATCTTTGCCAGTCAAGTTCTGCGCCTGGTGGCAGCACCTCCTCGGTATAGTTGGCATGTCCTTGTTGCTCCCGCCACAATTTTATTCTGGTAATTCTTGGTGGGTCTGCGAGTAGTTCCATTGAATGTAGAAAACTGCTTCTTGATTTAAAGCGTTTTGGTACAGTTTGGTGCCCACGTAATGGGTGACGGTCTTTAAGGTGTTTTGATCGTTCAATGCTGCTCTGTACCGATTGTTGGACTTTTGGTGGAGCGATTCCTGATAATGAGTATAGGTGTTCAACTCTTGTAGGTTTGAGACAGCCAGTGATAAGCCTACAGGTCTGATTCAGGACAGGGTCCAGTTTGTTCCCACACAGGACTTGCAAACTCAGGAGCAGAGTAACAGAGCGCCATTGCTGTTGTGCGTAAAACTTTTGCATTAGCTCCCCATTTTGACGTTGTTAGTTTGCAAAGTAAGTTATTTTGTGTTTGGACTTTTGCGTTGCTCTTCTCAGTGTGGCGCTTAAATGATAGTGTCCTATCAAGGGTAACTCCCAAGTACACTGGGGAAGGGCAGTGTTCTAATCTTGTGCCATTCCACCAAACATTGTTCCCTCTTTGACTCTCTATTGTTAAGATGGAATAGGCAAGTCTGGGTCTTACTTGGAATGGGCTTCAGCTGATTCTTATTGTAATAGTTTGTCAGATTTTCTAGGTTTTCATTTAGTGTTTCCTCAATATCCTCATAGTTTGATGCCTGAACAGCTATTGCCCTATCGTCAGCATACATGAAAGATCTTGACTGCAGACTAATAGGCTGGTCATTCGTGTAGATATTGAATAGTACTGTGGCAAGGACACTGCCCTGGGGAAGCCCATTTTTCTGTAGCCACCATCTGCTCTTGTTACCCTGGAATTCAACAAAATATCTTCTGTTGAACAGAATTGATTTGAGTACTGCAGTAAATGTAGGGCTTTTTGTTCTTTGCACCTTCGTAATAAGGTTTCTGAGGTTGATGGTATCATATGCTGCCATCAAATCTATAAACACAACTCCTGTTGCTAGTCGTTCCTCAAACCCATCTTCAATTAACTGAGTTAGGGTGAGAGCTTGGCTGGTACAAGATTTGCCAGGTCGAAATCCTGCCTGCTCTTTTATTAGGGTGCCCTCAATCAGGTCACTAAATCTGTTTAGTATAAGTCTTTCAAAGAGCTTATATGTTGTACACAACAGAGAGATTGGCCGATAGCTCGTAGGATCTTCTGGGTCCTTACCAGGCTTAAGAATTGCAATTATTTTTTGCCTGCCTCCAGATCTTAGGCATTTGACCAGTTGTCCAACAGCTGTTCATAAACTCCAGCAACCATAATTTAGCGTGAACACCAAGATGTATGAGCTGTTCATTTTTAATATCGTCTATACCTGCAGTCTTCCTGATCTTCAGACTTTTCATCGCTCCGTCCAGTTCTGATAATGTAAATGGGTGATCTTATGATTTATTATTTTCTTCTTGGGAAGTATTTAGTTTGTTTGAATGCCCCCTCTTTAATCTGTGTTCTATTTTACCATTTTTCAGCAACTGGGAGGCTATTTGGTTTGCTGTATTGGTACAAAGTCTGGTGTACGTATAGATGCACCATCTAGCTTTTTGAGTAGTTTCTATGCTTTCCTGCTACTGTGGGTTATGTTAATGGTCTCTACAGTGTGTTGCCACTTCTGTCTTCTATTTTCAATCATTGTTGTTATGACTTCTTCACCGGTATCAATTGTTTCTGGGGCGAACGGGTTGGCGTCATAGAGATCACAATACATTTCGTACTTCTCTTTTGTATCTTTGTTGTAGCCTGGGACGTATGATTTTCTGCATCCTCTCGGTATACTCTGCCGTGCACAGTATTTTAAAGCATTAACAAAACCACTGTAGTTTTCTGAAAGAGGTAGCAATGATGAAAGTTTGTTGTCAATTCCTTTCGAGAACGCTTCCCAGTTAGCTTTTTGGAAATTAAATCTGTTTCAGAGAGGAAATTCTGTTGGTTGAATCACGGGGTGCATTTTGCAGATTATTGGTTGGTGCTGGGACTTTGGGGTGGGGTTTCAGGACGAGCTTTTGGCTTATGTTTGCCAGGCTGTTGCTAGTGAAACATAGATCTGGATTATAGCCTCTTTTCCATCTGCCACGGTTAAACGATGGAGGCTGTCTTGGATCAAGTATCAGATGAAGCTGGTTGTTTTCAGCCCACTGTTCCACTAGTTCTCCATCTCTGTTAGTTTGTGTATATCCCCAGGCCACATTGTGACTGTTGAAGTCTCCCATTATTATGTCTGGTATCTCCTTGCTCTTTCCCAGGGGTGCACTGAACTGATATGGTATGCTGGGGGGCTTATATACAGTGTGTCTGTTTATGTTACCCAGACTTGCGGAAACAATTTCCACGCCATTCTGATAACTAGTTCTACCTTCTGTTACTTTGATGTCATTTTCACAAAAATTGCACTTCCATATTGGTTATGAGGAATCTCTTTAATTAGCTGCATACCAGGTATTCTTGGCCTCTGTGCGTTTCCTGAAGGCACAGAACATCGCACCTATAATCCTTGCACATATTTGAAATGAGCTCTTGTTTTGCATTGGACAAACCTTCTGTATTGAATGAGATAATTGTCAGTGTTGGTTCTGAAAAGAGCCTTTTGTGATCTCTCATTTTCCGCACACTCATGAGGTTTGTAGTCGCTTGGTAGAAAGATTAGCCGGCAGGCTGCCGTTGCCCAGGGGATGCCCGAGTGGAAATTTCTCACTCTTCGTGGAGGCTCTTTCTGTGTCCTCCGAAAACTATAATCAACTTTTAAGTAGCCCAGTACTTTAACAAAGGCGAGTGGTAGCTGACTGAATTGTGGTCAGTGGTTACTACACTGTCGAAACAATGAAACTGAGTCCGGCAGTTTTAAAATAAAACAAGAAAATCTATGGAAACACATGGGAATACAAGCTTTGTTAAAGCAGAACACGAAATAAGAAAGTGACAATAAGACACTTAAATCATGTAGCTTGCAGCAGACAAAAACTATACAAACGGTATTTATCAAAATATGTGAAAATAAACTCTTAAAACCGTAGCACAAAAGAATCTACCAAGAAGGTGAGAAGAAACCTCTTAAAAACAGAAGCACTAACGAAAATTAAGAAATTAACTGGCAACAAAATTTCACGCAATTAAATTATGATACTTAGCGCTCTGGGTGATGACGCAGGGACAACAGCAGGCAGTGGAAAGTCCAGGTAGGAATTCACCAATATGAGGCGGATAGGGTGCAACTCACTCTAAAAACAGTCATCAAACTGCAGACAGGCTTGTAGGAAATCAGTCATTCACATACAGCTTAGTTTTCAGCCACAGCATTTATATATAAAGCACCCCCCCCCCCCCACACACACACACACGTGCGCGCGCACACATTCATACTATCCTGTGTGATTGTATGAATGTGTGTGTGTGTGTGTGTGTGTGTGTGTGTGTGTGTGTGGTTTTCTGATGAGGGTTGAGACCAAAACCTAAGTTTTATGTGTGTGATTGTAAGTAAGCAATTGTTTTTTTGAAAGTTGCAACCTATCCTCATTATATTGTTGTAGCTATATTACTTTATGTCAATAATGGAGAGTAGATAACAACTCACTGTAAAGATATTAAACTGACAGGCACGTGAAATAGACAATCATGTTCACACAACTTAAATTTTCAACCATGGCCTTCATCAGGAAACACATTCACACAATCACTCAGACAACTATACACTCACGACCACCATCTTCAGCCACTCTAGTGCCACAAACATCTTGACAGAGAGTGAGGATGAGAGCAGAGGGGAGTAAAGAGGAGGGATGCCAGGTAAGGGTGGGGATAGAAAGTTCTGCAATGCATGATGCATTGTAAAGGCTGTAATAGGCGGGAATGTGAGATTTGTGCCTCTCATCTTACTACTGCACACCTTCACTCCACACCTCACACACTTCCCCACATAGAGACCACAAACGATTTTGCTAGGCACTTGTGCTGGCTAACTGAGAAGAAAATTATTGAAAAAAACATTGGCTGGAGGGATCCTCAGATAGAAGCCAATATACAGTACGTAAACAAGTGGCCATGGAGTGCTCAACAAAACACTGCCATCTGGCTGGAAATGCAAGGGCCATTTGCCAGTAGTATAATCCAGGGAAGGCTGCTTTCACATAATCCTTCCCTCAATCTGTCTGGGGGTTCTTCATATGTAACTTGTATGTGGTCTAGGTGCTTATTTCTTATTCATAATTTGATTTATAACTTTGAAAACAAGTTGGAAGATCTTTGAGTGTTTTTTGAATGCATACTAAGAGGAGATGACTGCAACATCCAGTGAGACTTTGGGTTAATGAATTTTAACAAGGTGTGACGAGCATTGAAGACACACTGCAATGAGGGGCTCCAAACATTTGACCATTTCCATTATATTGGTTTGGCAGACAGGGGAATGAAAATTTATGTGTTATCAGAAACCACAGATATCTCAAATAACTGAGTGAATTTTATTTTGCTTCATGAATTTAGCATGGAGGAACTTTATGCAAATTGGGTGCTGTGATTGACAACTGCAGAGGTGAAACAAAATGCAATCCATCAGCTGGGAAGGTGATGCCATTAATCTTTTGGGATGTTGCATTCAAAAGGCAACTGGTAAATACTGTGCATCCATTCTGAATAAACTCAAGACAGATATTATGGATAAATGGAGTGGAAGGGCAAGGAAAAAGTGTTGTTCCATCATAGTAACATGCCAGCAAACTAAAGCCATTTTGACCAGAAAAAATTGTCTGAACTACATTTTTTACTGCTTCCGCATCTGCCTTATTCATCTGATTTGCCCCTCTCAAAATTTCGTGTGTCCCCGAGGTAAAAGACTTTCCTCGCTGGAGAAAAATTGTGAGCAATGAAGAAGCCATTTAAGCATTCGATTACTGTTTTGGAGATCTCGAAGAAAATCACTTAAGGAAAGAAATATTAAACCTGTAAAAATGTTGGACCAAGTGTGGTGAACTTCAAGGGGACAATATCGAAAAATACATACATTAGAAAACTTGAATTATTGTCAATCGTACTTAACCACATTACTTATCGAAAGCCCCTTATAGGATGTAAAATCTTTGAAACCATATTTGATAGAATGGGAGGTGACCTAGAAAGAGATGTGAAATATAACACTGTATTTTGCTATTCTTTGTGTGTGTCATAGAAACTAATTTTTCTTATAGCCATAGGACCTAATTTCTGTGATTGGGATGGAAATAAACTCTTATTACAGCGGCTGCTGAAGGAAGCTAGAGATCCACTTGCAGAATGGCTGGATCAACGAGAAGGAGCATCTGTAAATGATATCTCAATATTCGCAAAATTATCACGGCACTGGGAGTCTGAATTCCACAAAGATATGGATGCATTAAATGTAAGTCCTCAAAAAGTTTACACAAACTATGCATAGTGCCACAGTTTTCCCCTGTTAACTATTAATATCTGAAATTCTATTGTTTGTAATGTCTTCAGCTAATTCCTGTCAAAGATTCTGTGACCCCAAATGTGTGGAATTATCTATGTATTCCAGTATTAATATATTTTTTGCAAAACATTTTCTCACCATAGTTGTAAAGAATTCAGTATGCGAACAATTTACAAAATGGTTTTGTTTAATGTACTGAATGTGAATAAGTTGAAATGAATCATTTCAGGTTAACTTTGAAGAAGACATGTAATAATGTTACTGTTACATATTTGAAACAAGGGAAAATCACTACCCTTTTCGTACAACTTTCTTTGCATAATGACATATACCTTTTCGTTACTCTTTCAGGTCCTCCGTCCAAATGTTCTTACTCGAGTGAGTGAATATATTCCTGAAATAATAAGTTATATTGAGAAGATAATTGCAAATGGCATTGCCTACGAGTCGAATGGCTCTGTATATTTTGATGTTGCTGCTTTTGATGCTAGAGAGAAACATTTCTATGCTAAATTGGTTCCTGAAGCATATGGGGACGCAAAGTCACTTCAGGATGGTGAAGGTATGTTGTAAGAATATATTGAAAAGTGTGAACCTATTGCCTTGATAAGACAATTAATAAACATAGACTTTCACTAGGTTTAACATGGTTGCAAATTTATATCAGTGATCCTTTTTGTAATTACTTTCAGTATCTTTATTTATGTCAATGATCACAAAATTTTTGTTGTTGTTATGACAACTGGTTTCAGTTAGTGATGACCATTTCCAAGTCTGTTGTTACACTCCTTAATGTAATATAGCTATAATGGCATCATCACGTTAAGGAATGTAACAACAGACTTGAAATGGTAATCACTGACCAAAACCAATTGTCATAACGAGAAAAAAATTGTTGTTATCATTGATGTAAATAAAGATACTGAAAACATACACTTTTGCAATAGTAGGTACATGCTTATCTGCATAAATTCACACAAGTTGTGAGGTATAGTGTTTTTTTTTTTTTTTTTTTTTTTTTTTTTTTTTTTTTTTTTTTTTTTTTCTCAGAAACTTTAGTTGTTATTTGCATAACAGATCTGTGGCTACGGATTGAAATTTATACTCTGCGGTTGAGTACAAAACTTCCTGACAGATTAAAACTGTGCGGAAGGAGGAGCTAAGGTATTGGTGTAACTAAAGCTGCAAGGAGAGGAATTGTCTGATGCGAGGTTAGCCGAGTCAGTAGAGCACTTAACTGCAAAAGGCAAAGTTCTCAAGTTCGAGTCTAGGTCTGGCACAAAGTTTGAATTTACCAGGAAGTTTCAGATCCATGAATGTTTAAATACCTAGTAATTTCTCTTATTATTGCAATCACTTCATAGGAATTTTATTTCCTAACTGGAATACTTTGTTACATGTATATTTTGATAAAATTAACATTGTGATTAACACTTCAGCAAATCACCAGCCAATAACAGTTGTTGCTTGAGTTCCACTTCCACGATGTTTTTCCTGTTTTGTAAGCTAATGCAAAACCTTTTGAAATGTATTTCAGGCTGTTAGTCTTTCCCTGAATACTTATGAATCCAGTTATGACTTAGTGATGCAGTCTCATGTCCGGATTCTGGAAAACTATAGTTACTGTCTTGTTAGCTACCATCATATTATAATCTAACATGCCAGATAACTTCTTTCATTTCCCATAACTGATTTCAACAATCGTTAGATAACTATGAAATAACTACTCCTTCTGTTGATGCTAATAGTACATCTCAACAGAACACAGATGCCACTACTAACGAAACTCACAATTACTCGAATTTTATCGATTATTAATGGAAAATCTAAGAAACTTAATAGTTTGTATAGCTGTCATGTCTTTTCTGTTTTGAAATGTAATGGACAACAAGTGAGGAAAAAATTGTAATGAATGACCTAGTTGTAGAAAGGAAAGCAGTTATAAAAATTAAAAAAAAACAAACAAACAAAAAAACAGATGGTGCGACTATTTTGTAAAAGCAACATGCCGTGGAAGCTGTCACAAAACTGTACAATTCCTCAAATCAGACCGGAGAGAGAACAGTAAGGCAAATCAAAGAGCTGCATTCTGTTTTAAAAAGAAAAGTCACGAGAAACAACAACAAAGATAGAGTTAGTAATAAAAATCACACATATTATTTCTGTTTGTCAACATCTATTTTCATGAAGTTAAGTTTTCCTCCTGCACAGATAACATACTTTTTACAATACTAGCAGATCAATTTATGTCCACCCATCCACCTACCCGAGCCCCATGTTTTAATGAAAAACACTAATCACTTGAAATATTGATTGATTGTAATGGCAGAACACTGTTGCAAAGGGAAGTATCTTTATGCTTAATTGAAAGTTTTATTATGCAAGCATGGTTTTCTCATTTGGAATGTGGTAAAATTTTACATTCAGATCGGCAATCGAAAGAGATAATGTTGGCAGATGTTGCTCAGTTTGGAGATGTTACTTGACCAATTGTGAGAGAGATGCAGCCACAGCCTTCATGATAATGCCTATGTCACCTGTTGCCAACATTATCTCTCGCGACCGCTGACCCCAATGTAAAATTTATCCTGGCATGTTTTCTTGTTGTTTAGTATGACCCCGAGCAATGACGTCATTGATCAGTGTGTTTTTTAGGTTGTCTGAAAATTACATGGAAACCAGACATAAAGACAAAAATAAATAACAACTGTTAAATAATTTCTGGTCTTGAGTTTGGAAGCCCACTGGTGCTACGTAGCAGATATACCGGGTGATCAAAAAGTCATTATAAATTTGAAAACTTAATAAATCACAGAATAATGTAGATAGAGAGGTAAAAATTGACACACATGCTTGGAATGACATTAGAACAACAACAACATCAACAACAACAAAAAGTATTGCTAGATGTGTGAAAGATCTCTTACGTGTGTCATTTGGTGATGCTTGTTTGCTCAGCCGCCACTTTCGTTGTGATTGGTCTCCCAGACTTCAGTCCGTGTGATTATTGGCTATGGGTTTACCTGAAGTCACAAGTGTATTGTGATCTACTGACATCTCTAGGGATGCTGAAAGACAACATCCGACGTCAATGCCTCACCATAACTCAGGACATGCTTTCCAGTGCTGTTTACAACATTATTCCTCGACTACATCTATTGTTGAGGAATGATGGTGAACATATTGAGCATTTCCTGTAAAAAACATCATCTTTGCTTTGTCTTAATTTGTTATGCTAATTATTGTTTTTCTGATAAGATGAAGTGCCATCTGTCGGACAGTTTTTGAACTTTTTTTTGTTCTAATAAAACCCCGTGTCATTCCAAGCATGTGTGTCATTTTTTACCTCTCTATCTACACTATTCTGTGATTTATTAAGTTTTGAAATTTATACTGACTTTTTGATCACCCGGTAGTTAAAACTAACATTAACGTGTAGGTAACTCCGAGGAAATGCACATTTATCTTTAACAGACAGGAAACTACGCCTGTGATAGTAACTGTTGTCCCAGAAACCCATCTTATACTTACCATTCACTTAACCTACAGATAACTATGATGGGACAGGTAACTACTATTTCGGAAACCGGCCATTAATCTGTTAATTTTGATACTTTCAGTTCATTGTCATAATATATGAGCAGCACTATTGTCAGTTTTATCAGCGAGGTAGTTGTGCACTTTGACTAAATAGTCATTACAGAAACATAAGATATACAGTAAGGATAGTTTTCACCTGCACAATGGAAAAAAGCTGCTATTAGAAGGATCCAGATGGTACAAGCTGTAGCGCAGTCACTGAAGTGAACCATATCATGTTCAGCAAATGGGTGGTCCAGCTTGGCCATTCATGTGGGCAGACAGCTTGTGGAGTGTCATGATTGGGTAGAAAACTGCACAGTGGTAGTAACTTAGTTTGTAGATCATTTCACTGCTTTCAGAGGTTGCCCTGCCTTTGTTGGGTTAGGAGATGCCTCTGACAAGACTTGAGTAAGGTGCGGTAGAATGATGCATAGGACAGGTTTTGATATTACGGTATATTGGTTACATTCTTGTTGCTTCCAGCTTTACCCATAGTCCAGTCAATGAAGGAAAATACGGGAATTAAATCATATAGTTGCAAATTTTTGAACAGTGGTAGGGGGAGACCGTAATGAAACACATACAAACAAACTTCCAAGCTTTGGGTTGTGAGCTCGACTGTGGGTGGGCATTTAAAGATACACTTTTTACCTGTTCCTTAAATGCCTCAAAAACCATTATCACCAACGAAAAAGTACAAGAGCTCAAAATTAAACTGCATAAAATTTACTACAAAAAAGCTCCTCTTTATAATTTATGTAAAATCAATATTTTGTAAGATATTGGAGAAGCAAAATCAGCAGATTCTTAAAAACCAAATTGTATGCTATAAAATTAAAGTGTAAGATCGAGTTAAGTAGTTTACGATTGAATAAAAATGTCTATACGACATCTAATGGCCTCATGCTGTGCTGTGTTAGGGGATACAATGTGCACTTGTGGTGTGGTATAAGGGAAGAGGAGGGGGGCGGACACCATCACTGTGAGGAGGCAGGTAGATGACTCAAATGCAGATGAGCACCTTCCATTACTGTGCGAACGCCTGCCTGCCGAGCTGAAAAGCCTGAAAGTGTATCTGTGTCAGGTTCAGTTCTCTCCAGTGAGTATATGGAAGATCTTTATACTGTTTGTGCTTGCATGATTAATTTATGTTGAGTTTATTACATATTTGTTTCCAGTTAATGACGGACTTTCCTTTTCTAAGGCATCCGTGAACAATGGCTGAGTAGTGTTTAGTTTGTGAATATGATGACATCAGTGACATTTGTAACATTGGAGAAATATGAATTAGTGGATTGGTTTATGCAAGTAGTTTTAGAAGAGATTCGAAATCTTAAGATTTTCTGAACAAGAAACACAATGTTGCTCCATAAGTCTTGCGGGAAAGAATACGTAAGAGCACATTCAATAAAAAAGCTTCAGAGTTCCACTCTTGCAGAGCAACAGCCTTCAACTTCTCATGATTCCCCACATTTAGGTTCGGCTGGTGTAAAATTTGTTTTTGAACTGTTTGTTCTGTGTGGAAGTGTTTTATAAGAAACATAAGAAAAATCCCATTGATGTTTGTCAAAAAGTTTAAAATGTTCAATCCTTCACATAGGACAATTCAATTGTGGTTTTTGTACATGAGAGGAAAGATATGTAGGGCCAGACACCATCATAAGACTTATCTGTTTATCTGTTCAGTGATGGTTCTGCATGCTGCAGATACTGTATATCATGAGGATTGCTGTAAAAAGTCCTTTATAACCTTCACATCCAGAAGATGAAGCTATTTCTGCAGAATAGAATTAGATATTTAATTATATCATACTAAATGATGACAGCTACTTCTCCGTCAACAAGTTTTTGGAACAGGTGTCATGACGAGCACCACATATAAAGATAAATGGCAGCAATTTTATGTTTTGTCCTTTTTGTTTCACTTTACTTCAGACATTGAATGCACTGAATGAACAAGGTACCAATTCTTCAACTCTAGTGCTGAATACATCACAAGATGGAAATGTAGGATTGTCATATTCCATTGATTCAGTATCTTCTAAGATTATTGTAACAGCTGCTCCTACTATTCTCTCCCATTCTGGATGTTAGTGTTTGCGTCTTAAATAACATCACAAGACATTCAAAACTTTTTCTCCTGTTCTATGAAAGTACATAACCTGCTCAGACCCCATACCTATCACTCATTCTCTCCTTGAGTGTCTTTATCTCCTCCATTGCTGCAGAAATATCTTTGTCTTCCAGACACCCTCTTTTTATTGACGTAGGTTAGAGGTTATAAAGAACTTTCTACAGCAGTTCTCGTGGTATGCAGTATGCAGAACCATTACTGATACCTCATAGAGTGGTGTGTTCCCCACCCCCCACTCATCTTTCCTGTACCTAGTTGCAATTGAATTGTCATAGGCAAAGAATCGAACATAGTAAACTTTCCAGTGCAAATCAATGGCCTTTTTCTTTTGATTGTTATGAAACACTTCTTCTATAACTTCCGCAAAACAAACTGATTTAAAAACAAATTTTACTTCAGTCACACCAATTGTAGAGAATCACAAGAAGTTGAAGGCTGTTTCAGTGAAAGAGTGGTGACCTAAAGCTTTTTAATTGAATGTGTTCTTACATATTATTTCCTACAAGGCCTATGAACAACACCATGTTTCTTGTTCAGCACAAACAGTATAAAGATTTTCTGCACACTCACTGGAAAAAAACTGAAATTAACACAGAAATTCCTTCAGTCTGCTTGGCAGGTGGGCATTTGCGCAACAGAGGAAGATGCTCGGCCACATTTGAGTCGAAAACCTGCCACCTCATGGCTCAATCGTTCAGCCCCCTCCTCTTCCCTTATATCACATCCCCTAACACTGCATGAGGCTATTAGATGTCACATAGATATTTTTATTTGATCGCAAACTACTTAAATCGACCTTACACTTTAAATTTATAGCATAAAAATTAGGTTTTTTTAATGAATTTGATAATTTTGCTTCTCCCGTCTCACAATTTATTGATCTTAGAGACCCTAGGAAAAGGAGCTTTTTTGCAATAAATTTTATGCATTCTAATTTTGTACTCTTGTACTTTTTTGGAGTTCTGTAAGAGAAACTTAAAAATTGTACCTTTAAATGGCGACCCATGGCCGAGCTCACACCCGAGAGGTTGGGACATTTATTATGTCGTTCATGATGGTCTTCCCTATCACTTTACAAAAATTTGTGACTACATGATTTTTTTTCCTCTATTTGATATCTTCGTTGACTGGACTAACAATCAACAACACATTAGTGACAAACAGAATTAAAGTTCATTGACTTATTGTCTCATTGGACTAGTTGAATGTAAGTTTTCTGATAGAAAAAGTTTGTAATTATTATGAAGCACAAAATACCAGGTGACTTTTGGATTTCTCTTGATAAAATCTGTTATCACCACACAATCCACTAGTTGTCTTCAATGCATAAACATTAAGTATGTGAGTTCTATCTGTGCAGTAAATTTCAGGCATGAATTCTAATTTCCTCCTGGAAAAATCAATAATGTTCTTCTCAAACTTTGGATTTTACAAGTTGCCCTTGAACTCTGTTTAGGTAATGAATTATTGGATTTAGTCAAGCAACATTTATTGGAAACAAATTTACATGATTGATAGCACCATCAGCTCTGCAGCTGCTGGAATTCACTTACTAACATGACAAGGTTAACGACAAGGATGCACACTACAGTTCCTCATTTAGCTGATAGACAGGCGTCTTACAAGCGGGCATTCCATAGCAACTGCTACTCATCACCTATGCAGTATTAATGTGTGAAATGCCTAATCATAAATCTACCCAGTTTTATGTAATAACAAATTCCACAGTATGAATCAGCCAAGAGTTGACAAATTAGGACACAATTTTAAGTTGTAAATTATGAGACAGAGTTGCTGGGCAACATTTCCCCTTCAGGAGGTGGAATTCCCAATAGACTCACATAAAAGTGAAACTGATACACTTCCTAGTTATCTGAACTAGGAATTATTGAATAATCTTTAATTAGAGGTATATGTTTGTGGAGAGTTTCAAAGGAAAGGCTGCTCTGTGATATGCCAGAGTGAGAGTACCCATCTGAAATAAACTATCTGCAGTAGCCACTGTAGATTACTGTACAAAATTGGATAGTGAAAAGACAATTTTCTTCCTGTGATTTGTTGGGAGCAGAATATTAATGACTTATAAGATATGTATGATTGTTTGTTACTCAGGTGACTTGTGTATATCAGAAGATCGACTGAAAGAGAAGCGTTCCGCAAATGACTTTGCTTTGTGGAAAAAGTCTAAAGCTGGAGAGCCATGGTGGGACTCACCTTGGGGCCATGGTCGCCCAGGGTGGCACATTGAGTGCTCTGTAATGGCATCTCATATACTTGGTGAATCAATGGACATTCACACAGGGGGTGTGGATCTACGTTTTCCACATCATGACAATGAGTTAGCTCAGGCTGAGGTAAGTTTCTAAAAATTCTTTGCAGCCAACAATGTGCTCTAATTTTTTTAAAACCTGTTACATATAAAAGAGTGCTTAAAAATAATGTGATACATCATAAACTTAGCATTTCATGATGCTTCTATCCATATTGGTTTTTAGCAACTTCCGAAACTTTTCTATGGTAGAAGTTGATATGTTTCTTGCTTTTCTTGGAAGCTGAACACTATGAACAGGACACAAAACAGTATCTTAAAAATGATAATAAATAAAACAATTATAATTTGAAATGTTAATCAGCTTATAACAATCACCTGGTGTATAAATGATTATAATTAAAGTTTAAACCTAAGAAAATTCTTGTTGGTCCTACAAGAAATTAATAAGGAAGTCAAATGCTTATATTCATTCACTTGCTGACTAGTCTCGTGGTAACAGGAGATAACAAAGGAAAGTGATATTTAAAATTTTGTCTTTAAGGAATCTTTTATGCAGGAGGATCATTTGACTATCACACAGACTCCTTAATGGTGCCCATAGTAATAGGTATTCATGGTGTAGAGAAGCAGTTGGATGAATTTAAAACAAGTGTTGCATGATTCATATGGTATTACAATTTGGTTTTGCAAAGAGTACTTCATGACATTAGCCCTGTATTTATCTTGCATCTGTAAAGAGTCTTTTGTCCAGCGCAAATCCCCAAGTACCAAGAAAAAAGTATAGGTTTTGGTATCCACATCCAATGAGGAAGATATGGTGGTGGATGACACGGAACCAAACAAGGTATATGCGTCCACTGATGATATTGTAGCAACAGAATATTTCAAATTGAGAAGGCATTGGTCAGCAGAGTATTCAGCCATCAGGATGTGGCAGCGCTGTATTCATTGGGCCCACTCTGTGGCAGTTGGGTTGTGGGCTGTGGAGAGCTGCCCGGCACTGTAGCAGCAGTATTCTTTACATCAGCATGAAGACCACTTTGGATGAGATGCAGACATCCAGGATCAAAGTGTGCTTTCATGGCCTGCAAGTTCCCCTTCTTGAGAACCTTGGGTTGTTGTGGATTTCATCAACTGACTAGCAGCAAAGGTTAGGCAGAGTGCTGTGTCGACAGAACTTTCCATACCCAGGTACGGGTTACAAAACAGATGACTCAAGTGTATAAGAGAGATAAAAGAATGGACCCACAAATTTTCAGATCAATATCTTCAATGTCAGTTTTCTGCAGAATTCTTGAACATATCTTGGGTCTTAATACAATAAATTTCTTTGAGATGGAAGGCTTCAGTCCACACGTCTGCATATGACATGCAAAACTCAGCTTGATCTTTTCTCATATAATTTCTTCCTAGCTATGGGTGGAGGGCAACAGGAAGACTTACATAATTTGATTTCCGGCCATATTGGCCGAAGAAGGGGTTCGTGTCTGTGTAAGTGTGGGTAGTATGTGTATGTCTCTCAAACCAACAAAGGCCATAATGCCCAGAAAGCTTGTGCCTTTCTGTGGCTCATCAGACATATTTGTGCTGAGTAATCAACCTATCCTGAAAATATTGTTGAATCCTTCCTGAAATTTCCATTGTTTGATTTCCAAGAGGTTTGACACAGTACCCCACGGTATCATCACGAGTGTCATATTAAAGTGTGATAGGACTTACATTATTTTGAATCTACATAAGTGATCTGATGGACAGGATGAGTAGCAATTTGCAGCTGTTTGCTGTTGATACTGTGGTGTATGGGACAGTGTTGTTATTGAGTATTTCAAGTTGGATACAGAATGAGATATATATAAAGTAGATGAAGTTTACTTACCAGGCGAAGGTGCAGAGGTAGTAATAGTAACATAAATAAAACACACACACACACAAATGCAAGCTTTCACAATCCAGTTGCTTATTCAGGCAGAAGGGAAGGAGAGGGAAAAGGAAATGATGAGGGTTTTAAGGGAGTGGGTAAGGAGCCATTCCAATCCTGGGAGAGGAAAGACTTACCTTGGGGGGTGGGGGGGGGGGGGGGGGAGGAATACACACACACATGCACACACAGGTACACAAACCTGAAGAAGCAACTGGGTTGCGAAAGTTAGTTTGCCTGTGTGTGTGTGTGTGTGTGTGTGTGTGTGTGTGTGTGTGTGTGTGTGTGTGTGTCAGCTATGTTTATAATTGGAGCTTGAAGACAGCATCTTGCAGATATCCCCACAGCTAGCAGTCACACAGAATAAGATCAGGTGATTTAGATGACCAAGCTGTAGGGAAATGGTGGCTAATAATTCTAGCATTGTCACTGCAGCAAATGCTTCTTGAATTGTTGTTCAGTGATTAGCGAGATGATCCTACCCAAACATACTCACTGTTGATGGTTTGAAATGACACTGGTGCACAAAAGACTCATTGCTCTTATCAGTGACAAATTTAGGTGACAAGGCTCAGCTCCCTGCCTCAACAGAAAACACACACACACACACACACACACACACACACACACACACACACACACACACGTGTGTGTGTGTGTGTGTGTGTGTGTGTGTGTGTGTGTGTGTGTGTGTGTGTGAAGCCATGATAGATGATGCTATCAATCTCCACTAATCTTTGCATAAAGAAGCAGAACCTGTTGATGGCTGAGCAGATTTTCCATTGACCATATTCTGCAGTTGTGTGTGGTATTGACATCTGCTGGAAGATAGAAATGGCTTTGTCTGACCACATTCGTTATTCTCTTCCATGTGACCAAGATACTCTAGAGCAGATATTTGTGTAACTGGGAGGTCAGCATGAAGCAACATTTGAATGTGGGTAATTTTGTACAGATAGCCGAAAGGCATAAGATCTGGTTTTGAATGAAAGGATATTTGGTCAGCATAAGAATATAAAAATTATTATTATTTAGAAAAAAATGAATTTACTGACAAACTAAAAAGATTCCATAAAGGTTAGCAGCTACCATCAGAATTTACCTGGGCACTTCAAACAAGAAAACTAGTTGCAGAATTTATGAAAACCTCCTAATTGATAGGACACAAACATTTCTGTTTTTCAAGAAAGATAGGTAGCACTTGGACCCAATCCTTGGGACAGTTGGACAGGAAACCAACTTGGTACCACTACAAAAACAAAATCCTTCCAGGTAATAGAGTGCCAAACACCAATATATGCACAAGAATCAAGTTTAATATCAATATCAGAAAGTGACATCTGCTGACCCATGCAGCACTCTATACTCAGAAGCTGAACTGATTAACTCTTCAGATTGAATGCAGCAGTGGGCTGAGGACATATGGGCCATTAAATCAGTGGCCTGCTACACAGAGTTAAGAAAACAAGTACTCGGCTGTTGATGAGAGAGAGAGAGAGAGAGAGAGAGAGAGAGAGAGAGAGAGAGAGAGAGAGAGGTCTAAAGCTTTCAACATGGCAGTGCTTAAATGCATGTGGTATGTGATTGTTACTCCTTCTGGTGGTGTAATAGTACTTGTTACACAGGAACGTCCAAAAGGAAAAGACTACCAGAACATTTAGTACATTTTATGCACTGTTCCTGTGGCTCGGTAGCACAGTGGTAGAGTGACAGACTACAAATCCAAATGTTGTGGGTTCAATCCCCTCCAGGTCCTAGGATTTTTATTTGTCACTTTCCACTTCTTTCACCTCTGGCAGTGTTGTTGATGTGAAAAATATCGACTAGTACCGTGGTTTGGAACTAAAGTTAAACTGTAGGTCCCCCTATAACTGGCTGGGTAAGTCAGTTCGGAGGAAGGCAACGGTATACCACTTCCAAACAGGACCATGCCTAGTAAAGCACTGTGGTGTTCAAACCAATCTTCGGATTGTTGACTGTTTTATCTGCTTATATATATTTTGATCCTGCTCAAATACTATGATTAAAGAATTCATCAACTGAATAATAGCATTTCTGAACCAGAGTGCTGTATAATTTTTTTTCTTTGCTGAGTCAGTTTCAACCTTACAAAAATGTATATATTTTTTTAATTTATTACTTATTTTCATTTCCATATATATTGAAGCCTATGCATGTAGATTAGTCTGTGTGTAGGAAGCATAAAACTTTCTTTGTTACTAGATTCACACTTGTGCTGGAAGTTATGAAGAAATAGTTCTGGATTATAATTTTTGAAAAGAATTATTTCGAATAATTACAAGGAGGGGACATTTAATATATTTAGGTCTCTTAATATTGGTTGATAAAATTTCCCCAAAAGATGATACCGTATCTCTCAAAATAGCTATGGTACAATACTTTTTTTGTGTCTAAACTAGGTACATTGACTAGGATTGACGTAGCAATTGCCACACTGTTTAATTTATTTTTAGGTAGTTTGTGCGTGAGAACCGTGATAGTTTCTGTCCAGTTGCATTTCTAACAATTTAACATATGTTCTGCTTCGTATAGTTACTGGATTTTATGCTTAATCTAAATATCATTTAATTTAGACTGTTTTGTCTTAAATTGTATTAACTGCGTTTTGGTGTACTTCGTTTTAGACCATTTATATGGAAGCAGACATCTAGGTTTTGTAGGGTCTTTAAGACATTTTCAGGAAGTTTGTCTGGTTTCTTTTTTCCAAACAGTACTGATGTGTTATTGGCAAATAAAACTGAATGATAGTTTATATTCATGGATAAGTCATTTATGTAAAAATGATAAAGGATTGGACTTAAAATTGAGCCTTATGGTGCCCCCCTGTGAGATAGAATTCCACTTCCTTTGCTCGATGTTATGACAACCCTTTGTTTCCTCTCTGTTAGACATGACTACTTAGGACATTACTGATAATTCCATGTTTTTCCATTTTGTGTAATAGTAGGGAGTGGTTCATGCAGTCAAATGCTTTGGCTAGATCACAGAATTGTGATTTGTCTAAGGTGGAACTAACTTCACTGACAAATTCATTGATAGCATAAATTGTACCTTTTCCTTTATGAAATCCATATTGATTTTTTGATATTATATTAAATTTCTGAGAAAAATTTTGAATTTGAACTGCAACAATCATTTCAAATATTATGGAAAATACAGGAAGGAAAAAAAAAATCTGCTATAAGGAGCCACTGGTTCTGTAAGGCACGTTTTTATAACTTTTATGTGGTCTGTTTTTTTCCCTGCTGTCACTAGGTTAGTGGATAATTTAATTCTTATTCAACCACGGTAAAGCAGTCAACAATCTAAAGATTGGTTTGAACAACACAGTGCTTTACTAGGCATGGTCCTGCCTTCCTCCGATCTTTGAATTGACTTACGCTGCCAGTTATAGGGGGGGGGAGGGGATCTACAGTTTAAAAGACTGCTGGCTTTATGTATCCCAGAAAGAACAACAGGACAAATAAGCTCAGCTTGTAGAATTAACAATGGAACACACTTCCGTCGTACAGCATGCTAACCAGTCATTACTGGAATGCTGATTAGGTTTACTTCTGGTTTGTTGTCCCTGTTAAATGTAGAAGTTTAATTTAACTAAGACCTCTGTATCAAGTTGACACATAAAAATGTACTTAAAATATCTTTTTTATTTTAATGAGTTGTAAACTGATATTACAACATATAATATTGGTTACAAGAAGGGAAAAGGGGCTGTAAACGTGCCTTGAAGCAAATGTGTGTTGAGACTTGGGCCATTTTACTTGTTTCAAGCACAGTGAGTATCCAGTAGTATAGGTTGCCTCCCTATTAATATTTGTTGTTCATTTCTTATTAACTGTTCATTTTTCTATGATATACTATTGGCTGTGCCCCCTCCAAGGCAGAAACTACCTCTAATTTTGTTGTTGATGCACTTGTACACACATTGATTTCATAACTTGGTTCATTTGTTATTACAACAGTTTCTATTTGTATTGTAGGCCTATTACGACAATAGTCATTGGGTCCGATATTTCCTGCATTCAGGTCATTTAACAATTGCTGGCTGCAAAATGTCAAAATCTTTGAAGAATTTTGTCACAATACGAGATGCTTTGAAGAAACATTCAGCAAGACAACTGAGATTTGCTTTTCTTCTACATTCATGGAAAGACACTCTAGATTACAGTAATAATACAATGGAAATGGCTGCACAGTATGAGAAGATGCTTAATGTAAGTAAATAATTAATGTAATTAATATTTACAGAATAAAATACAGAAAAATTTTTGCTGTGGGTATGACGAACTTGGTAAGCCTATTTGTGGTCCATCTCAGTCTAGTGTAGTATTAAGAAGCCCAATTTTAATATCAAATATTAATTTTTGACTTGATTTTGATGATCAGTGGTTTTCTTCCAATGAAATTTATAGAAAGAGTTGTGCATACAATATGGTATTTGACAGATTTCTGGAAATTGTTTTAAATAATTATGTCATCTTGATGTCTGCAGAGTGTATGCACACGGGGACAACCGGGAGGTCCGGTAAAAACAGGCACACAACACAGTCACACAACCATCAGCCGAAGGTGATGGTTGTGTGATTGTGTTCTGTGATTGTGTGAGTGTTCTATTTTCGGAAGAAGGCCATGGCTGATAGCTGAAAGTGTTGTATGTGTGTGTCTTTTATATGTGCCTGTGGCAGCTCGTCGCCACGTCTTTGCGATGAGTTGTAAACTGTCTTTACTATATAGAAAGCAAAGAAGTTGGACAGAGATCTCTGTCCAACTTCTTTGCTTTCTACATATGTCTGTCTACCTTGGTGTGTTTGTGTGTGTGTGTGTGTGTGTGTGGGTGTGTGCATGCTTGTTTACCTTTCCTTTTTTCCCCTAAGGTAAGTCCTTACACTCCCGGGATTGAATGACTCCCCTTCCACTACCTTAAAACCTGCATCCTTCCCTTTTTCCCCCCTCCTTCCTTCCTCTTTTCCTGAAGAAGCGGCCATTGGTTGCGAAAGCTTGTATCTTGTGTTTGTGTGTGTTTTTATTTGTGTCTATCTACGAGCCTTTGGGTAAGTTATTCGATTTCTATAATATCTTTTTATTTCTGTATTTGTAATATTCCATTATTTATTTCAAGTTGAGAATTTGATTTGGACAGCTTATGTATGGGCGAAATCGTCCTTGATATTCTCCTAGTTGTGGTTCAAGAATGTTTTCAATCCTGTTGTAAATTATGTGGGAGAAAATTTTGTACGTGCAGTCCAGAAAGGTTATTCCTCTGTAATTAACAGGGTTGGTTTTATCTCCTTTTTTAAAATAACAGATGGATTATTCTTTACTGCAAACTGTATTTATTTAAAGCCTACTAATTCCTACCTTAGACATTGGTAATGACCTGCAATGAACACCCTCAGATCGTACCACATTTTTGGTACTTGTGCAGTTAGGAGAACCTAGCCACAATGGACATGTGGACCTCGGCACATGGAAGTGCATGTAGGTATCAATCACTACAGTGCTGCTGGTTGGCCCCTTTTCTTCACAGGTATAACAGCTAGTGCAATGAGAACTGTGAATTTTATCAGTGTCAGTTGATCCAGAGTTTAGCGCTAAGAGATGTGATAGGCAGTGACCAACACGAAGGCCACAGACAAGTTGTAGCTCTTGGACAAAGTTATCTCAGTGTGTTACAGCATGTATGTGAGAAGTACTGTAAAAACTAACACAACATGTTAACTACACTGTAATAATCATTGAATCGAGTGCTGTCAGTACTAATGTCATCATTGACAATGATCAGCCGGAAAACTGAGATATCTAATAGGCTGGCAGGAATCAATTATGTAAGGCTCTGTTCATCATTACCACATGTGCCCTATTTCGGCACACACTACTGAACAACGTGACATAGTGGTTAGCAAACTGGACTCACATTTAGGAGGCTGGCAGTTCAAGCCCATCTCCAGCTATCCATATGATTTTCGTAAGCTGCTCTAGGCAATAATTTGTTGATCATATAATCAGGTCTCTAGTATATGGACATATAACTTAAGTAATTCAACATCATAAAGTGGCCAGAGATGCTGGTTGAATTAACCCTTTGACCGCTGTGGACATCTATAGATAGAGCCCTTCCCCTGGTGCTGTGGACATCCCCAGGTGCACGGCTGGAACTCTCCGTCTGTGCTGTTGACTTAATCAGACGCGCCAAGCCCGTGATTCCTGTGTGCTGTGGATGTCTCCAGATGCAGAGCTGTATTTCTGCATCATTTCAGTAGCTGTTCAGAGTTTCGACCACATATTTCAAATGTCCATTTGCGCTTACTGCTGCAGTCCTTTATTGTTGATTTCCATTTCACATTTTGTGTTTTTACGAGTTTTGCATCCTTCACATCATTCTAGTCGCACAGATAAATAAATTTTGGAGATATTTACTAGGAGTCAGATTGAATGTACAGATTCCGGAGTATTTTCTCTGGTATACCCATAAAACTGATTTGTTTCACATGCTACAAACTGTAACAAATCTTCTGACATAAATATCATAAAAAATGACAGAATACTTGAATTGTTAGCCAGCTGACATTTGTGTCCCGAAGCAGAGTCATCAAACAGATGTTTTAATGGCTGAAAATTGGTTTTAAATTTTCTGGCGAAATATGACTTACAAAATTATTTTCTTTATTATTCTTAAGAGAACGCATGTTTTTGTAGTAGATGGCCTAATTTCATTTATTTTTAACAAAATATTGCCCGAGATATAATAGCTCAAAGTCACCAGAAATTCACATTCAATCTGCGCAACTTTGCGCACAAAGTCAAACCAATGTTTATTTCATCAAGTATTACTTAGACAACTGTCATACTTCACCAATGTTCATATAAAATTTCTTTCAAAATCTGTGATGGTTGAGCGGGAAAATGTTCCAAAAGTAGTGACCGTGAAATGGTTCTGAAAAGAGCACACTTCAGTGACGCATTCAACTGAAAAGAAAATGATTTCTAGCCGTTAAATAACAAATTTGATGACTCGAGTGCAGGGCATAAATGTCAACTAGATGTTCATCATACTTGTAGTCCCTCAGATATAAGATGCTAAACTAAAAAGAGATTTTGTTGGACACCGATTTTTTTCTGGTGAATTAGCCTAACATTTTCTGACTGAATATGGCTCAGAGAATTGTTTTATTTATTATTTCTAAGAGAACATGTGTAGTTGTAGTAGATGGAGAAATTGCATTTATTTTTAACAAAATATTGCCAGAGATATAATAGCTCAAAGTTGCCAGAAATTCATGCTCAATCTGCACAACTTTGTGCATGAAGTCAAACCAGTGTTTATATCTCATCAAATATTACTTCGACGATTGCCAAACCTCACCAGTGTTCATAGAGGACAGGTGTGAATGTTTATATGTAATTTCCTCACAGTTCTTGATGGTCGAGCGGGAAAATATTCTGAAAAAAGTGACTGTGAAATGGTTCGAAAAGAGCTTGTTTTAGTGACACATTCAACTGGAAAGAAAAAGATTTCTAGCCATTAAATCACGACTTTGATGAGTAGAGTGCAGGACACAAATGTCAACTAGATGTCTGTCGTATTGTTAGTCCCAAACTTAAGAGATTTTGTTGGACACCGATTTTTTTCTGGCGAATGTGACTAACATTTTATGGCTGAATAGTATAAGTGTAGTAACACTTCTGTAAATTCAAAGGCAGGGAAAAAGTGTCCAGATATATTGTGTGTTTGGAATCACACTCAGAAAGCGGGACAGCCGTGACCGCCCTCGGCTGCCAGAAATATTTGGCGTGGGGCGAGGTCGGTCGATCAGCTGGCTCAGCCGCCTGCAGCAGGCCGTGGGACACCCATTAGCGCAGGTAGCACAACCCGACAGACCAGATGCTTGGCGACAGCAGCTAAAGGGTTAAAATTGAAAGTCACTGTGAGTTTTACTTGGCTAGCTCACTCCGTAGTAGCATTTCCTCTGCAAGTAATTCTTTGTTTTATTACTAGTCCAACACAATTTCTGTAGCAGTAGCCACTACAACAGAGCATGAAGATTCATTCTGAAACATTGATTTTACTTGTAATTGTATATAAAAAATGAAAATTATTTCTATTTTTGTCAGGAATTTTTCCTCACTGTGAAGGATATGAGCCGTTGCACTCTTGTGGAAACAAATTTGGATTCATTCCAAAAATGGAGAGAGGAAGAGCACTCGCTCAGTGAGAGGTTCATGGCAACAAGAGAAGGAGTGCATGCTGCTTTGTGTGGTGAGTTTTTAGTTGCTGTATTTTTGTTTCTGTTTTCTTTTCATTGTTACAATTAGTAAATTACATTTTCAGATGAAATAAGTAATTACTGCATCAGTTGATGGAACTGAGCCAGGAGAATAAGCTGTATATTTCAAATGTGGTAGCTGACTCTGAAATACAAGAACTTTGAGTACCAGACACTTTAAAGAACTATTACAATATTTTATCTTCCATATAGGAATATAACAACAAGAAATTACTGCAGTCTCCTTGTGAAATTATTATTTCTCAGTAACTGATATTTGGCCTTTTGACTTTTTTTATGATACCGCACATTTCATGCATAGTCAATAAATATCACTCTCTGAAGATAGCCAGTAACTCAGAACATATTATGGATAAATAAGTCGAAGACATTTCATGAACATTTGGCTGGATACAGTTTTATTGGTGTCTTAAATTTATTGCAACTTCTTGCTTCATGTTATTTATTAAAGTGGTTGTTGTCTATTTATTTATTTTATACTAAGTTAAGGTAGTAAAATACTGAAAAATCTCAGATGGAATACAAACCGTAAGAATAAATACTCATTCTGTAAGAGAAGCGCCTAATTTTACATATACATGTAGGATGAATGTTTAGAAATTAAACAGCCTACAGTGAAACATGTACATTTTATTCCATACAACCAATTGATACTACATACATTCGATAAATTTTACAGAAATTTTCCACAGAGAAGTTTAAATATTGTCCAAAAAGATAGATTGGCTGGCCAGTACTTACCTTAGCTTTGTACTGCCGATAGTCACACACAAAAAAGACACAAATGGAGATGAAAATAACTGTTAACACTAGCTTTCGAAAATACAATATTTTCCTTCATAAGGTAGAAGAGGAGGGAAGAGAAAGGGAACAGAAGGAAAAGGTTACTCACAACCTAAGCCATGAGGTAGGGGTGGGTGATACATGAAAGTCAGAGACATTGCATGTTAAGTACTGAGCCATGCCAATAGCAAACAAAAAAGGTTAGATCAAGAATGTAGATCAAGAAATCATCAATTCACTTCTCCTGGTCAGATATCAATCATTGGCTTTCTAGGTGCTACTTCAAGTAAGGAAAAAGGTGAAAGTCTCTTTGAGTTAGGTTCAGTTGTATAGTAGGTTAATGTCAGCAAAATCATTGACCATCAGACAAGGAGGTGAAACACTTGGCTATAATGTGGCTGAACATGCAAGGACAGGATATTTACCAGGAACTTTTAAACTGACAAGTGCCTAAACCAATATATTGACTAAAAAAAGTGATGTATATACTATCAGTTAGCTGTATTATGAAATTTAATTTACAAGTTTTATTTCAGGCTATGCTTCCTTAGTTTGTTATTCATTTAAGTTAAACATCCTGTGTTTAGTGGCATGTTATTTGACTCATTGTTTATGTTATTGTAGTCCTAGTTCTTGGTCTCACAAGGAGAGGGAACTCCGGTTGGCTAAGTGTTTAGGAAATAAAAGGAATTTTGATACAGATCTATCACCATATGCACCTTATCAACTGCCCCTGAGAGAGTATGTTTAGAAAGTGGTGTTTGACTCACTGGTAAGAGTTTGAATTTTTATTGAAATGTTCACATGTTCGATTCTGCCCGGCGACATATATTTTTTTGCTCCTTGACAATGTGTATACTTCTGACTTCACAATTAACCTCAACATCATATATGTTATTTTGTATTTGTATGTGCACAACATCAACATACGGCCCACAGGTATATGTTCTGGTTGTCAGCTGGGATCAGCGTTCCGCTGTGACGTCACCCGGCGGACCAACAAGTGACGTCAGTCTACATCTCAGTAGTCTGAAACCACTGTGAAGTGCATGGCAGAGGGTACGCCCCCCCCCCCCCCCGTACCAGTTATCGTTTTTTCCCCCCATTCCATCCACGTATTAGGCGTGGCAAGAATGATTGTTTAAATGCCTCCATGCGTACTTTAATTAATCTAATCTTCTCCTCACGATCCCAATGGGAACAATATGTAGGCATATGCACTGCCAAGGAGCAGAAAAAAAATTGCCGCCGGGTGGAGTTGAACCCGTGACCTTCTCTATATGAATCCGATGTTTTACTGCTGAGCCATTCACTGCTTCCTAAACATGCCGTCACAGGGACAGTTGATAAGATGCATATGGTGATAGACCCATATCAAACTTCCTTTTATTTCCTAAACTCTTGGCCATCTGGAGTTTCCACTTGGGGCACTTTCGTGTCTCACCACGGCCTACAGGTACCATACGAATTTGGCGATGACGAGTAGGCATCCTCTCCTTGTCATTTCAACTTTTGCTGTTCATTCTAGTAGACTGCTGTTTCTGATAGTCCACATGAAAGGCCGTGTAAAGGTGCAACATAATTAGTGTATGGTGTGGCTTTCACAGGTGGTCTTGTTTCTAATAGAATATAAATTACATATGTGTTGGGTAGCTGCATGGTATAGTTCTTGCACCTGGATTTTTCGCATGATTATAAGCCACTGACAAGAGTTTGAAAGTGTAAATGTACCTTTATATTTTGCAGGTTTCAAGTATGGCAGTATACTTCTTTGAAAAGCGTGTGGAGCATTACTATCATTGCTTGTATTCTCCTGTACTACCAACCCCTACTGCATCACTGCAAGTTCTATGAGGTGCCTTATCGCTATCCCCTTGCCATAACTGTTCATCTCTTTTTTTCCTGATTATTATAACTTCCTCCCCCCTTTTTCCTCTCCCCCTTCCACATTCGTTTTACCTTCTCAGCTAGGCCTAACCCCTCCATGTAAGGCCGTAGTACAATGTTAGTGCATCTGTGTGAATGATTGAGAATACTAGTGCTAGTGGGGGTAGAGGGGGAACTGAAGGAAATAAAATATTCTTGCTTCTTTACTTTTGTACACACAGTGCACCTACTAGTTGTGCATTATTTGAAACTGAGGTATCATTGTTGAAAATAAAAGAAGAAAAAAAGTAATCCTTTTAGCCAAGGGAGTTCAGAATGGCAGGGCTCTATAAAATTGGTTACACAATGAAAATGTTGTAGCTGTTATTGCAGTAACATCAAGTTTAGGTTTTTTTATAGACAGTGTGAAAGTTCGGTGTATATATTTTGTTTGCCATCCAATGCTTTACAAGTGGCAATCATCCCAAATTCAAATTATTGTAATTCCATCCTGGATTTTCCATTGTTTGACTATATGAAAACTTAGTTATTGTGTGTATGTAGGTGTATGAATGTTCCTTGCCAAACTTACTCCTTTTTTGCAAATAAAATTAAGAGATGTTACATGTCTTTTTCTGTTTAACAGACAATATAGACACACGAACAGCTTTAGATCATATCCGAGAACTTGTAGCTGTATGCAATGTCTACCAACGAAATTGCCATTCTGCAGGACGTAAGAGTAATTGTGTTCTTTTATGGGATGTTGCAAGCTACATTACAAAGCTGATGAAAATTTTTGGCACTATCCCAGAAGATGCTTCCTTGGGTTTCCCAGCATCTTCTGTTTCATCGGGCCAGAATGTAAGTCACAATCCATTGAAGCTATAAATTTGTGTGTTTAATCTTGTGAGAGTTTGAGACAACATAATTTGTTGTTCATAACACTGGTATTTATTTCTTGTGTCTCTGTTATATGATTAAATTAGATTAGATGTGCTTTTCATTTCAGTAGATCCAAATTGAGGAAATCCTCTTGGATGTAGAACATGTCAGAACAAAATACACATTATATACTTACAAAAATACAGCATATGTCTTAATGTACCTTCCACAGATCCCAAATGTAATTGTCCTTGTGGATGTGGAATTGGTCAGGAAAAACAATTATCTTAAGAATATTTACATTTTATAGGACATAAAACTTCTTACTACATACTAATATACTAGGTGCATATTACAATTATTCTCTCTCTTTCTCTCTCTCTTCTTTTTTTTTCTTCCAACACTGATTTACAATGATCACATTACTGCACAAAACTTGTACTGAAGTCAAACTGAACACAGTTTTCATATTTATGAATATTATATACAATAACTTACATCAATCACTTCTGGTAAGAAATTCATCAATGGAGTAGAAGGAGTTGGCCACCAAAAAATCCTTTAGACTCTTTTCAAACTGTACTTTATTGTGAGCTAAATTTTTTTTTATGGCTGCTGGCATGTTATTGAAAATGTGTACTGCTGAATATTGGACACCTTTCTGAGCGAAAGTAAGTGACTTTAAATCTTTATGCAAGTTATTCTTGTTTCTAGTATTGATCCCATGGACTGACCTATTTGTTTGAAAAAAAGATATATTTTTAATGACAAATTTCATTAGAGAATAAATGTATTGGGAAGCAGTAGTAAGTATCCCAGTTCCTTAAATAGTCCTCTACATCATGTTCTTGGGTTGACCCACAAATGATCCGTAACACACGTTTTTGTGCTCTGAAAATTTTTGCTTGGCCTGATTGTAGTTAGTATGGCTAAATGTCTGAAAATTATTTACATGTAAAAGCAAGAAATAACTGAAGTAGGACTGACAAACACTTAATTTTCTATGTCTATTGCTCTAGCTGTAATAACACCCTTACTGCTCTGGTCTCCCAACTTCCTCCACCATTCCTCCTCTTGGGGGACTTCAACGCCCACAACCCTTTGTGGGGTGGACTCCAGACCACAGGCCGCGGTAGGGATGTTGAGACATTATTGGCGCAACAAGACCTTTGCCTCCTGAATACAGGTGCCCCCACGCATTTTAGCGTGGCACAGGGCACGTATTCAGCAATCGACCTCTCCGTCTGCAGCCCCGGCCTTCGACCACACCTTGGTTGGCGCGTATATGATGATCTGTGTGGCAGCGACCACTTTCCAATCTTTGTGTCGCTCCCGCAGTACCAAGCTGCAGACAGCTTACCCCGTTGGTGTCTCCATAGGGCTGACTGGCCAGTCTATACTTCAACCGCTGTCATCGCTGCACCACTGCCAGATGACGTTGACAATGCAGTCCAGCAGGTGACTGATAGTATTGTCATGGCCGCTGAGGTAGCAGTTCCACGAACCACCGGTTCCACTAGGCGTAAGTCCGTGCCTTGGTGGACACGGGAGATTGCTGAGGCTATCCGGGAACGTCGGCGAGCGCTCCAGCGCCATCGACGCCACCCATCCGTGGAGAATTTGGTGGCCTTTAAACGGCTCCGTGCGCGTGCTCGACGACTCGTGCAACAGAGCAAGCAGGATTCCTGGGAGCGGTATGTAGCCAGTATCGGCTCCCGCACCTCCCTGACTCAGGTATGGACGCAAGTCCGACGCGTCTTTGGATACCGCCCTCCGACAGGAATCCCATCCCTCACCATCCAGGGTGTGCTCTGCCCGCTCCCGACAGCTATCGCCGAGCATATGGCAGAGCACTATGCACGATGCTCTGCGACTGCCGCGTACAGTGCCGACTTCCGCTCCCTCAAAGAGCGGGCCGAGCGGAAACAGTTATCTTTCCGCACTCGTTGTCGGGAAATATACAACGACCCGTTTAGCGAGTGGGAGTTCCGAACTGCCCTTGCTGCGTGTCCTGATACAACTCCAGGACCTGATAGGATACACGGCCAATTCCTCCGACACCTTTCACCAGAGTTTCAACGCCACATTCTCGCCCTATTTAACCATATATGGGCAGAGGGCACTTTCCCGTCGCAGTGGCGGGAAAGCACTATCATCCCGGTGCTGAAACCTGGTGCAGACCCCCTGGTGGCTGACAATTACCGTCCGATCAGCCTCACCAACGTTATCTGCAAGCTCTTAGAACGTATGGTGAGTCGGCGGCTTATGTGGATCCTAGAAGAGCGCGGACTCCTTGCTCCGCAACAGGGGGGGCTTTCGCCAGGGCCGTTCTACCATTGACAACCTCGTGTCACTGGAGTCGGCCATTCGCACTGCCTTCACTAGGCGTGAGCATTTAGTTGCTGTATTTTTCGACCTTCGAAAGGCATATGACACCACCTGGCGCCACCATATTTTAACAACTCTTCATGACTGGGGCTTACGGGGTGCCCTTCCTATTTTTATTCGCAATTTCCTCTCCCACTGCTCGTTCCGGGTTAGGGTTGGGGCATCTTTTAGCTCCCCCCATATTCAAGAGAACGGTGTCCATCAGGGCTCTGTCCTCAGTGTCCCGTTGTTTTTAGTGGCGATTAACGGTCTTGCTGCGGCTGTGGGGTCATCGGTCAGTTGCTCCCTGTTCGCCGATGACTTCTGCCTGTATTTCAGCTCCGTTAGCATCGGCGTAGCTGAACGACGGCTGCAGGGTGCCATCCGAAAAGCCCACTCATGGGCCTCTACTCACGGATTTCAGTTCTCCGCGCAGAAAACCCGCGTGATGCACTACTGTCGCCGTCAGGTAGTTCACCCTGACCCAGAGCTCTACTTGGGTGGTGAACTACTTCAGGTCGAGGAAACACATCGCTTCCTGGGCATGGTGTTCGGCACGTTCAACCCTTCTTCAGCTCTACAAGTCTCTTATTCTGTCTCGGCTTGATTACGGGAGCCTGGTTTATGACTCAGCAGCCCCTTCTGCCTTGCGGGTCCTAGACCCCGTCCACCACACGGGTGTACGTCTCGCAACAGGGGCTTTTCGCACCAGTCCCGTAACGAGCCTTCTAGCTGAAGCTGGTGTTCCCCCTCTGCGGTATCGCCGGCAACGGCTGTTGGTGAGCTACGTTCCCCGGGTTCATGCTTCACCCCGCCATCCGAACCACAGGCTTCTCTTCCCACTTTCTGCACTCCCTTCCCCATGACGTCGGCCCAGGTCGGGTCTCCCGATTGCGGTCCGCGTCCGTTCCCTTCTCTCCTCACTTGATTCCTTACCCCTTCCTCCACCTTACCATTACTCCCTCCGTATCCCCCCCTGGAAAATTCCTCTCCTGGAGCTTCGGCTGGACTTGTCCCGGGATTCAAAAGCCTCGATTTCACCACTGCTTCTCCGTCGCTGGTTCTATGCACTGCTTGATACATTTCACGGAGCAAACATTGTGTACACGGACGGTTCTTTGCTCGATGGCCATGCTGGATATGCCTTTATCCATGGTGACCACATCGAACAGCGGTCATTGCC
Source organism: Locusta migratoria (assembly GCA_026315105.1). Taxonomy (NCBI): domain Eukaryota; kingdom Metazoa; phylum Arthropoda; class Insecta; order Orthoptera; family Acrididae; genus Locusta; species Locusta migratoria. The sequence continues at coordinate 222,198,353 of CM048749.1, forward strand.
TTGTGGAAGCAGCATCTTCACCGCAGAACTGGTCGGTATTTTGAGAGCTCCTGAACACCTCAGAGCTCGCCCCAGGGGATCGTTCGTCATCTGTAGCGACTCCCTGAGTGGCTTACAGGCCCTCGACCAGTTTCTACCGAAAAACACAGTGGTGCAAGCCATTCAAGATGCTGTCTTCGCCCTTGGCGAGTCAGGCCGTTCTGTCCTTTTCGTCTGGACGCCAGGGCACATGGGTATACCGGGCAATGAACGTGTTGATCAGCTGGCCAAGCAGGCCACCACTTCGCGTTCCCTGGATATTGGACTCCCAGTTTCCGACCTCCAAACCCAGTTGACCCGCAAGGTCTTAAGGGTTTGGAATTCTGAATGGGCAGATTCCACTGAACCCAATAAGCTCCGTGCTGTCAAGCCGTCTACTGCTGCATGGAAGACATCCCTGAGGGCTTCTCGCAGGGAGTCGGTTGTCCTTTGCCGACTCCGTATTGGGCACACGTGGTTGACCCATGGGTATCTCCTACGCCGTGAGTCCCCGCCCGTGTGTCGATGTGGTGTCATAATGACAGTGGCCCATCTTTTGAAGGACTGTCCGATTTTAGCCAACCTGCGGCATTCTTTTAATCTTCCAGACGCACTACCCTTAGTTTTAGGTGACAACGCCTCTATGGCTAACAAAGTTTTCCGTTTTAACCGCGCTGCTGGTTTTTATGACTCGATCTAACGATAGGTGCTGTGGCCTGACATCTTAGGCCACCACCAACCGAGCTTTTTAACTTTTCACGTCCTTAGGAGTTCTTAGTGTGTGCAGTATGGCTGGCTCAGCCTGTTTTTTCTTTGTGATCAGCCAGCCAAGGTACTCTGCTATCCAGTTTTATTCGTGACTTTCTTTTACTAATTGTGTGTGTCTTCATTTTGTATTGTCAGTAGCTTGTCTATTGTTAACCTGCCCTTTTGTGCGGTGTCATTTTCAGGGCGTTGTTTTATCTTTATTGACAGTTGACTCTCAGCTAGCAACAGGGGACTGATAAACTAGCTGTTTAGTCCCCTTAAAACAACCAACAACAACAACAATCTAGCTGTAATAGTTCCTATTTCAGCAGGCACTGGTCAAAAAGACTATTATAATTTATTATTACCCATTCCAGTCCATATGAGCTAAGAGAGGATGCTGCAAAATGCCTTTATGTGTGTTGTAATTGGTCAAATCCTGTCTTCTCAATCCCTTCAGTATTCCATTTCATATCACAAGAATTTTTTTAAAGCCAGGTGTTGAATAAGATAATTATTTCTGGTTGTAAATCATGAATATTGTAAAGATGATCACTGAGCAGCAGACAGTACATAGAATTGAAAATCACATTCACACAACATAAATTTTCAGCCAGTCTTCATCAGAAAAAGATACACATACCTTCACACATAACTCAAGCTCATGTGACCACCATTACTGACACCTGTGGCACAAGAAACATCCTCACTAAATCTCATGAATTGTTCCGAATTGCAGTGACTATCCAGCAGAAGGGCTCCGCCAACTTTCTGACTTTTCCATCTACAAGTTGTGTCTGATGGGCCCCATACTATGACCCCAATAAGATCTTCAATCCCTGTTGAAGTCACACAGCCCCTCCCAGAAGCTATCCCTCTCCCACACATTCACCTACACATGCTTCCCAAAATTCACAAACCAAATAACCCTTGATGCCCAAATGTAGCGGGTTACCTTGCTCCTACTTAAAGAATTTTGACTCTCATTGACCAGCACCTACAATTTCAGAATTGGAGAATGTACTTTAAGTATAACTCCCGTCTGTGTAGTCCAGAAAAGCCAGTAATGGGGGGGGGGGGGGGGGGGGAGGGAAACAGATGACCCAGGTTATAAAGCAGCTGTTGAAACCAAGCAAATGCTCAGCTGCATTCTGTGCCACAAGGTGATAAACTTCGTTTTTGATGACAGTTTGGTAGTGGCCATTCAATATAAGTATATGTGCAGTGATTGCAGCACATTTGATAAATTATACAGCTGCTTCCACTGGTGGCTTGTCCTTTGATTGCGTATGATAAGCCTATGATTGGAATGAAATAGGAAGTGGGTGGATGGGTAGGTCTTCGAGTGGGGTCTTAGACAGTGATATGATCTCTGTGGCGAGGACTGGGATGTCATGGAGGCTGGTGGGTAGGAAGGGTCTTGGCTCATTTCTGAGCATGGCGACAGAAAATAAAAAACCTTGGCAAAGGATGCTGTTGTTCTAGTCCAGGGTAGTATTGGGTTACGAGGGGAACACTCTTTTGTGGCTGGTTACTGGTGGTGGAGGGAGGATTTTGGGTGTGTGGGACATTCAACAAATATAGAAAGGGAGTTCTTGTCAATGCAGATACAGCTGATACACCGTTACTGAGTGGCTAGGCTGTAAAGGAGGGTGTTTTTAGGTGGAAGGGATTGCAACTGTCAAAGTGTAGGTACTGTTGGTGGTTGGTAGGTTTAATGTGGATAGAAGTGTGGATCAGTGAGGTGAAGGTTAAAATCTAGGAATGTGGCACAATGTGTTGAGGAAGCAGATGGGAGAGTAGTAGTTGAGGTTGTGAAGGAAGGAGTATAAGCTGTCCTGGCCCTGAGTCCAGACCATGAACCAGACCAGGGGTTTCGGATTTTGTACACTAGAAAGGTTTCCTCCAGATGGCCCTTAACACATTGTGGACGGTGCCCAAGCTAGACTCATTCAGCAGCAGGTAGTCAGACGCATGGTGCCCAAGTCTGACTCATGCAGTGCATAAAAATTTGTAACTGCCATTCACAACCTGCCCTTTGTTGGTAACCACATACAATGGAGGAGGATGGATCTCTGCATTGTGCTGCCACATAGTGTATGCAATAAACGGGCTTTGCACTTCCTGTTCTCTTTTGAGCCCAACACTGATTTCGTCTGATATCTATATTGCTGTCTGCAGAGGGTTCACACTCTGCATATTCTCTACATGGCGAATTTAGACGAGAGCAATGTTATCAATGTCCTAGAAGAGGAAACAGACGATTCTGGTTGAGAAGGAGAAGCTTATTATCTGTAAGAAAAATATCTACAAGCTTTTTTCTTTTTAATATAAACATGATTTACTAAAAAAATTTGTATTTGCAAATTTTAATACTTAAAAATAACTTTTTATATAACTCACCGCAAAGACGTGATGATGAGCCATGACAGCCACGTTGGAGTAGCCGAGTGGTCTAATGCACCTCGCTGCTGAGCACGCAGTTGCTCACCGTGGAGGTTCGAGTCCTTCCTGCGGCATGTGTGTGTGTGTGTGTGTGTGTGTGTGTGTGTGTGTGTGTGTGTGTGTGTGTGTGTGTGTTGTCCTTAGGTTAGTTTATCTTAGTTTAAGTAGTTCGTAAGCTACGGACTGATGACCACGCAGTTTGGTCCAATAGATTTACGGACATTTGAACATTTTGAGCCACGACAAGCACATAAAAAAGACACACACACACACACACACACACACACACACAAAACACTTCAGCTATCGATCGTGGCCTTCTTGAGAAAATAGAACATTCACACAATCACACAGACCTGTGTCTGTCTTTTTTATGTGCCTGTCGTAGCTCGTTTTCACGTCTTGGTGGTGAGTTGTAAACTGTCCTTATTACTATATTGTTAATTCCAACCTGGACTTTCCATAATTAGAAAAATAATTTTGTTGGAAAACATAAGAGGTTTCATTGTTTCAAGAGAGACAGTGAACTAAATTATTTCATTCATGGTTAGAATGCTGTAATTTTCAAAAAACTTGTTAAAAATAGCAGTGTGGCTGCCCCATCCAGGGTGACTTAAGTCAGTGGTGAATGTGTTAAACATGTTGGCATAGGAGGGTGCAATGCAGATGCCCATGGCTGTGCAACAGATTTGATTGTATACTTTACCTTCAAAGGAAAAGTAGTTAACTGATTCTTCTGTTTGTTCTACAAAGTAGAACAAACACAAAATTATGTATTTTAATTTTTAGAATGGAAAAGTAGTTGTTTATTAGGATTAAGTTGGTGAGAGTTACGAGGAATGAAGTCATGGGAGAGGTAGTGTTCAAGAGTGGGAGGGCAGTGGGCATGTGGAATGTTGGTGTATAGGGAGGTGGCAGCAATTATGATAAGCAAGGATCCAGTACTTAAAGGGTTGGGAGTAGAGAAGAGTTGGTGGAGGAAGTTGTTTGTATGCTTTATATGGGAGGATATGTTCTGGACAGCAGCTTTTTTGAATACATATAATGTTTGTATTACATGGTTTTCAAAAAAAAAAAAAAATATTCTTTAGTAAAACAGGAATGATTGCATTGAAATAATATAATGACAGTTTACAACTCGCCGCAAAGATGTAATCACAAGCTGTGACAGGCAAATAAAAAAGACACACATACAACACTTAAGCAATTGGTCATGGCCTTCTTCAGAATAAAGAACATTCACACAGGCACACTTCACAGTCACACAACCGTCATCTGCACTTGCTGTACTCTTCATTTGGAGTGTGACAGCTGGAGATGATGGTTGTGTGACTGTGAAGTGTGCCTGCATGAAGTGTTCTTTATTCTGAAGAAGGCCATGGCTGATACACAGATACAAGACTTTAGGATACCTTTTTTATGATGCTGTCACAGCTTGTCGTTACGTCTTAGTTGAATTCCAACCTGGAGTTTCCATTATTGGAATGACTGCTTTCAAATAAGAGAGGCCAGTCCTAAAATAGTGAATTATTTGTTTGTACTTGGTACTGTTATACAGGATGAACTTTCTTAGAGCTTAAATGTTCAAATTATAAATTTTGTATATGCCTTTTGTACTTCACATTTGACGTAGGTCAGTAGTACAAGTGATTTGAATTATATTCAGGGGGAGGAGGGAAGAAACCTACACTGTGAGGAGAAAAATTAAATTTGGGGCATTGGTTTTGACAGTGGTAGTAATAACAATAACAGTAGAAATAGCAGCATATAGAACTTGATCTTAATTTTGTATGTTTGTTTAATAACAAACTATCATTTTGTTTCAGGTAGAGCAGATCGTCATGCCATACTTAACGATACTATCTGAATTCCGTGACAGTGTAAGGTCACAAGCACGACAATTAAAAGCATCATCAATTTTGTCGGAATGTGACAGGCTGAGAGACGAAATTTTACCTGATGTGGGTGTCCGCATTGAAGATTTAGAAGGTGTGTTGACTAGCTACGTCCTCTTAAGATATGATTTTACCATTTCTTTTTCCGGTACACATTTTCTATCTGCATGTCTACAATAGCACCAGTTTTTAATTCTGTGGCATTGTAACTAAAGTTGGTATATTACTAAAAAGAGGAGAAATTGTCTGTATCTACTAATAAGTAGTCACATTCAGTTTGGTTTTAAATGCACTTGTGGTGCCTGTCTTTCTCATCACTTTCATGAAACAGCTTGAATTAGACTATTTTTCTGTTATAGACACTGTAATATTTCTTCCTTTCTTGTGTTTGAAATAGATTTCTTTTAGCGATCAGTGGCATTATCCATGAAGTCACTCAATTCACTTGTAAACCATAGTAAATTAAGAACAAAGTTTAAGCATGTCATTATTTACCTCTAAATGAAAAAAAAAAAAAAAACTAGATTTACTATATGAAAATATTAGCTTTGGGTTTTTTATGAAGCCATTTTCTGGCAATATTATTTCATTTTGACACTTTCAAAACACCATTCCCCTTTTTATCTTGCCACATTAGTTTTCGCACAATTTTAATTGAGTTGTTTGCACCTAATAGAGCAACAGTGATTTTCTTTCCTGGTGAAATGCTTTTTTCCCCTCACTATCACAATATTAAATTTCTCCAACAGAGTATGTCTTAAACTGTGGAATTTTCTGTGTTCAAATGACCTTGTAATGCTGTTAATGAAATGAAGGATCTCTGTGAAACCAGCCTTGTCACGTAAAATACCTGTCACCTTTTGCTATATAGGCTATTCACTATGATCAGGAATTCCAGTACACTGTGAAGACAATGTCTCCAATGTAAGTGATTGTTTTTCTTTCACTGATACACTTTCTCATCCTCAGAGAATGGAACTTCATTTCTTGAACCCAGGTTTCCAGTGGTGCTAAAATGAATGATGTATCTGACAGAAAGGACACAGTGACAATAGTGTACAATTAATCACATTGCAAACCAATGCGCCAGAAGCTTCTTATTGACAATTATGTACAAGTAAACGGAAGGGTTGGGGGAACTATAATTATCCTCTCAGTTGCCTAACGTAGTTTACTGAAAGCCTCTCTTTTTGTACTTTTTAAAAGTTTTAACTCTGTATATCAGTTACAAATGTTGAAGTGACACCTACCATGTGCATAAGTTTTGCTTGTATGTAAGAATTTTAGGCATTATTAAATTTATTGAAGTATCATTGACTCTTTTCCACCAAGTAAGATTTGTAAAGGAATATTTTTCCATTGTGATAGTGTAAACAAGATGTGAAAGATGTCACAAAGGATTTTTTTCTTCTCTTCAGGAAGAGCTTCTGCTATCAAGCTGGTTGACAGGGAGACACTATTGGCAGAACGTGAGGCCAAACGACGTCAGGAGGCAGAGAAGGCCGCAGAAAAGGAACGAAAAAAGGCTGAAATGGCAGCTGCTCAAGCAGCAAAAGATGCTCAACGCAAAATCCCACCCTTGGAAATGTTCAAGCTTGAAACCGATAAATATTCTCAGTTTGATGAAAAGGTGAATTTTCATTAACATTGAGATTTCTGCTTTGTTATTTAAGACACATTTTTTCTTGTATGTATGAAGAGTATTTGCTGTTGCTTACTTATAATGGCCAGATATCTTCTGGGTCAATTCCTTCCAACCTCATACAGTCTATATTTCCATAACTTGTTGAATTGGGGATTCAACTTGTTGCCAGAGAAATTCTTGTAAACATGTCTATTGTAGTTGGAGTATGTTGTGAACAAGTGTAGTTATGAATTTCCTGTTTTTTCAGGGCATTCCTACCCATGATAAAGAAGGGAAAGAGCTTAGCAAGGGCCAGATCAAAAAACTGCAAAAGCTTCAACAGGCCCAGGAGAAAAAATACAATGATTATTTGTCCTCACTCAAGGAGAACAGTCTTCCAAATGGACTCTGATATTGTGAATAAAAACCGGGATTTGTAGCTCTATTTAATGCCAGATGAACTGATATTTATTTTCTATTTGCTTTTCTGCAATACTTAATTTATTTTTCTTGCATCTAATTTAACTGTATGAATTCAAGATATATTGTTACTTGTCTGTTGCTGACTGAGAGGCAAAAAGAAAAGGTCAAACAGTTCATTTAATTGTGTGTGTAATGTCTATTACAAACATAGAAAACTATGAACATCTAACAGGGGTATAAACGTGTCAGTACTGAGAAATTAAGAAGAGAAAATATTCGATTTTTTTTTACAGAATGCTGCTATTGTTTATTCAGTTTATAAATGAAACACAGATAAGTGTTGCTATGACATTGATAGTTAATTTTATAAGAGATGTTAGTATCAGGTTTCACAATCTGTGAAAATTCTGTGTACTTGCATTGTATAAGAAAACCTAATTGAAAGTTAATCCCCTTGATTACTTGCATTATATGAAATGTATTATTTTTGTTCACTCAATGCTGTTATCTAATATTTAGATTTCTTTCTCTTGTTTCCTCTTACTTTCTTGTGTCCTGAACATGTTAGTGAAAAAAGTCAATGTATTGTGTCAGTATTTAAAACCAGATAGTATGTGATAGTTTCTACGACCCCTGTTTTCTTGTTGTAATTGTAAGCATCATATTTTATGGCACAAAGCCAGTGAAAGGTTTTGTTTAACCATGAAACATTATTGATCTCTTAACGCCATATGGCTCCTGTGGGGCTTATACCAATGAATATATTTTTTGTCTTAATGAAGGCAGCAGTGGTTAATAGCAAGATTGTAAATAGCTGTATTTATAAACATTTAGTGAGCTTGTGAACTTTTCTGTGTCTGTGTGCAATTCAATTTTGAATTATTATTTATGAATTTTGTGTGGTGATGGTTGATGTTAATTCTGGATTACACTGAATGATTTTAATGTGACATTTTTTTAACTCGACTGACGACTGAGAGATTACAATACCTTTGTGTGCCTTCTGATCATATGTCATTACTTAAACAAATGAATAATATGCATTAAAATTGAAGTTACAATTTTAACTACATTGTGATATTCATTTCATGTCTCTTAGATCTCAATCTCGATTTGTTTCAGTGTTTAAATGATTACATCATTTTGCATTTCGATCGGAATAACATGTGAGCATGGAAGGCGGCTATGTTTTGTGATCGGCAGTGCTTGCACTTGCAGTATTCCTCTTGCAGCACCAGCTGTGCAGTTTCGTACTACAGGGTGTTTATAAATGAATATCAGGGTTTTAATGCTTTATAATATTTATTATATTAAACATACAATTGTAAATTATATGTCAAATGAAAGAGCAACTCAAACAGTTTTTCCAAGAACATGATGAATGTTCAATGTGAGGACCATTTGTCATACGGCACACATTAAGTCTCTAGCCGAGTTCTACCCAAACATTGATAAGTGTGTCTTCAGTGATTTTAGTAACAGCTGCTTAAATCCAGTTTCTTAATTCAGGGAGGTCAGCTGGTAGTGGAGACATGTACACACAATCCTTGATGAAGCCCCAAAAGAAAAAAATTGCATGGTGTTAGGTCAGTTGAATGTGGTGGCCATGCAAAGCAAGCCCTGTTACTGGGCCCCATGCGGCCTACCCAACGTTTGGGACAGTGACATTCAACCAGTCGCATACTTCACTATGCCTGTAAGGTGGCGCACCTTCTTTCTGGAAAATGAAGTTACAGTATAACCCCGAATTAAGGAACCCGCTTTTAATGAATTCCCCCTTTTAACGAATCTTCCGCCAGTCCCGGCAAAACTCCCATAAGAACAGTGTTATTTTTCCCCGCTTTTAATGAATACCGCTTTAAGGCCATCCCCGCTTTAAGGAATAAATATCAAACATTCCGATTTTTTTTCTTTTTACGCAATTTCTAATAGGGGACAACTTTGGTTTTATTTGCTTTCCGTTTCACGGTACATGTTAATCGATTCTTTCAGTCAGCGTATATCTACATAGAAATATCGAATGGCAGTGTAGCGATACCGGAAAACACATTTAACAAATAGGAAATGATTTCCGCTCTGTCACAAGGTCTTTGGCTCTGTCTTCCATGTGCTACTGGTCATGTGATCTGTTTTCATTCGATAGTAGGAAGTGCTAGTTGTGAAGTTTCCTGTTAGTTGTTATTGTAAATTTCAGTTTTTTTTACTGTCGAATTATGGCCTGCAAACGCAGAAAACTCACAATTGGAGAGAAGCTGACGATTATCCGCGATGTTGAAGAGAATCGGAGTGTAAAACTTTGCGACATGGCAGAGAAATACGATTTGCCGCCGTCTTCTTTGTGCGGCATTTTAAAAAACAAAGAAGCTTTATTAAATGCCGAATCCAATCGTTCCTCAGGATGCAAAAGGAAGAACATTCATGCTTCAGCTTTTAGTGAACATGAAATGGTTCGAAGAAGTGAGGAGTAGTGGAATTCCGGTGAATGGAAACCTTCTTCAAGAAAAAGCACGTGAAATCGCTCTGAAGAACGGCGTCGAAAATTTCAGTGCATCGAATGGATGGTTCGACCGCTTTAAGAAGAGACATAATCTCACGTTTCAGTGTTTGAGTAGAGAAATTGAGGCTGTAGACATTGAATCTGTGAACCAGTGGAAAAATGTTACTTTGCCGCGATTATTACAGTCTTATGAGCCGAGAGACATTTTTAATGCTGACGAAACGTGTTTTTTACAATTTACTGCCAGCAAAAACTCATTCTATAAAGGGCGAGAAATGCCACGGAGGGGAAAAAAAGTAATGAAAGGATGACTGCACTTTTTTGTGTTAATGGTGATGGAAGCGAAAAGTTGCCACCACTTATAATTGGTAAATTTAAAAGCCCTAGATGTTTCAAAAATATTAGAACACTCCCTTGTTCTTACGAATATAATAGCAATTCGTGGATGACGTTGGAAATATTTGTAAGATTTCTGAGAAGCTTGGATGCAAAGATGGGTGCATCAGGGAGAAGAATTGTACTGATGATTGACCGCTGTGCTGTACATCCAACAGAGACACCGTTTCTGCAGAATGTGACTGTGGTATTTTATCCTGCAAACTGCACTAGTCACCTTCAGCCTCTGGACCTGGGCATTATTCGCTCTGTAAAATCGAAATACAGAATGTCAATTGTGCAAAAGGCAGTTTCATTCCTCGACAGGAAGGTAGAGATGAGGCTCAACATTCTGCAGGCCATGCATATGTTTGTAGCTGCCTGGAACAGTGTGTCACAGCAGACTGTACAGAACTGTTTCACAAAGTCTGGTTGTGGTTCAACAGTTTCTGATGAAGATGTGATTTCCCCACAAGAAGAATGGAGCAGACTCTCAGATTTTCATGACAATGTACCATTTCAGGACTTTGTTTCCTGTGACAATGATCTTTTAACTTCCACACCTGAAATGAGTGCACTTGAAATGTGTGAAAATGTAATAAAGGAACACTGTGAGGTAGCAGGTGGGAGTGAAAACAACGATGAAGAGGATGATGATGCTGATGCTGTGGTACCAACCTTTGCAGCTGCTGTTCAGGGACTAGACACAGTGAGGTACTACTTTTCCTTGTTTAAAGTAGACAAGTCAGTCATTACAACCATCAACAAGCTAGAGCGACAACATTTGTCCTTACAATATGCTGGAAGGACAAAGCAAACAACTCTGCTTGATTTTTTTTAAAAGTAATGTTTTCTGTGTAGGTACACATACATTTGTGTATTATGGTTATAGGCCTTCTGGGGAAACTCGCCATATAAAACAGTGAGTAACGTGTCAGGCTTGGTATCTCCATGGTGATGTGGAAATCCAAGCATTGATGCTGTATTTAAGTTTGAAGCAGATTATTGGTAAGTTTATATCAAATATCTCTTACATTGTCAAAACATGTGTGAATCATGATTCTGGGTCGCACTTTTTGTGTAGCTAGGCAAAACTCCCTTTTAAGGAAACCCCTTTTTAAGGAATAAATATTTTGGTCTGCTGAGATTCGTTAAAAAGGGGTTTTACTGTATCTGGTTCATCTTCTTCCAACTGAGGGAAGAGCCATTGCTCTAGTGTCTCAAGGTAAGAAGTTCCAGTTACAGTAGGTTCTCCAAAAAAATAAAGGCCCATAAACTTTCCACCAGGATACAGCACAAAAAACTGTAGACTTAATTATATCCATTATTGATGTGAGGTCGTGGTTGTATGCTTAATTATTTTGTCAAGTAGGCTCAACCACATAGATCGTGTATAAAACACTAAAATACGACGCGTTTCAAGGGTCAAGCCCTCATCATCAGATAAAATATACAAGAATCTTTAAAACCTGAGACAAATAAAATCTAAAACGTAATAAAAGAAAACGTGGTTACTTCCCTTGTAACCGTGTCTCCGCAGAAAACTCCTCAGCGCCGCCAGTGCTGGGGTCTGTTTTCAATATTGACGAAGCACAGTATGCTGAGGAGTTTTCTGTGGAGACACAGTTACGAGGGAAGTAACCATGTTTTCTTTTATTATGTTTTAGATTTTATTTGTCTCGGGTTTTAAAGATTCTATTATATTTTATCTGATGATGAGAGCTTGACCCTTGAAACGCATCATATTTTAGTGTTTTATACACGATCTATGTGGTTGAGCCTACTTGACAAAATAACAAAAAACTGTCACTTTAGGGGAATCATATTGCATTTGTACCATCTTGTGAGGATTGTCTGAATCGCTAGATGTGCATATTGTGAGTGTTAACATGTCCACTAAGGTGAAAGGACGATTCAGCGCTGATGACATGATCCAGAAAATCGTCATCATGAAACATGATGTTGTTTACAAAGTTGGCACGTAATCTGTTGTCTGACGGCTTTATAGCCTGTAATAACTGTAAATGGTAAGGACGTACTTGTACGCGTTTTCTTAAAACTTTACAAAAAATCAACACTGGAACTTGTAATTCATGACTAGCCTTCTAGACTGATTTCTCTGGGCTGCAAGTAAAAAACTCTCTCACTCGCTCAACAGTCTCTTCACAAACTCTTGGTCGTTCCGTGCTCTTCCCTTCACAAAGGCAGCTACTATCTTGAAACTGATTATACCGTATAGGAATGTTATTGTCACTTGGAGGTTCATAACTGAACTTCAGCCAAAATGCATATTGCACAGTAACAACAGATTCGGTATTTGCAAACTGCAAAACACAAAACGCATTCTGTTCACTAGTAGCCATCTTCGCTACTACCCCTGTCTAGTGAATTGTGACAGAAACACTGCGCGCTGGTGCCAAACAAAACTCTTTGAGTTGCTCTATTTGACATATCATCTATAACTGTTAGTTTTTAAAATAAATATTATAAAGTGTTAAAACCCTGATATTCATTCATAAACACCCTGTATTATCTCATGTCTAAGTTAATTTGTTATACTTTGTTTTACAAGATTCCAATTTTCTTGTTGTCTAACCCGCGAGCACTTGCACATGAGCATTTTGCTCACAGTAATTTTAAAACAATCAACATTTTACCAATTTTAAATAGTCAAATATATGTGTGTTCTTATAAAGACAACTAGAAATACTTATTTAGACATATTAAGTACATTACAAACTGTTCTTTGACTGTCAGAAAAATGCTATATATGTGATCAATCACGTAACTTTTAAAGCCACGAGTTCTCTTTGCGGGTTAATGAATGTGCTCCTTTGTATGAAATGATACCTTTTTCTGTTATTTGTATATCACAACAAAAGAAACAGAATATGTTATCTCTCTTTCAATAATAACAGTATGGTTCACTTTAAGTTATGCATAGGATATGAAATGGGTACTGAACTTGCTCTGAAACACTCATTTTAATATAACAACACAGCTTAAGTACCATCAATTACTGTGGTATGCATTAGTATGTCATAGTCGTATAGATGCATATTTCCTAATAAAGAGATGAGCTTTATTATGGAATTGCAGTAGATGTCATCTTATGGTAGTCACTTAATTTTGTCGGATCTGCCTTCGTCGTCGGGGACAACCGGTTCCAATACAAGCTCCCTGACCGGTGCTCTAACTTCACGGCTGAGCTTTTCGCCCTCCACCAGGCCGTTTTGTATACCTGCCGCCACCGCCAACCTTTCTATGCCATATGTTCTGACTCCCTTAGTGCCCTGCAGAGTCTTAAGGACCCTTTCTCGAACCATCCTCTCGTGTACCGGATCCAACGCTCCCTCCAGTTGCTGGCGGATGACAGCTGTCACGTTTCTATCCTGTGGGTCCCTGGCCATGTGGGTGTGCCCGGGAATGAGGCCGCCGACACAGCAGCCAAGGCAGCAGCTCTTTTACCTCGCATGGCTACCTTTTGTGTCCCATCGGACGATGTTCAACGGGCTCTTCGCCGGAGTATCGTGTCGCAATGGCACAGTGTGTGGCTTTCACTGTACAACAATAAATTGCGAACTGTCAAACCGATCCCGACCGCTTGGAGGACATCCTCACGCCCCTCTCGGCGGGAGGAGGTCATCCTGGCTCGGTTGCGGATCGGTCATTGCCGTTTCAGCCACCGTCACTTGCTATCCGCCGAACCTGCACCGCTATGCTCCTGCGGTGAACTGTTGACAGTGCGACATGTTTTACTGACTTGTGTTAATTTTAATCATCTCCGTGTAGCCCTTCACTTTCCGTCTACTCTGGAGGAAATTTTAGCTGATGACACACGAGCAGCTGCTCGGGTTTTGCGTTTTATCAATTTGGCCAACTTATCCAAGGATATTTAACCCTTTTAATTGTCTGTTCTTTCGTTTTTAGCCTCTTGCTGATGTTCTGACAGTCACCATTTTTTTGAGATCATAGCGAATCAATGTTCTTAGCTGGGCGCTAATGACCATAGAAGTTGTGCGCCCTAAAACCACAAAAAAAAAAAAAAAAAAAAAAAAAAAAAACAAAAAAAAAAAAAAAAAAACACTTAATTTTGTACATTTACAAACAAGAAGACAGTTCGGTATAAAATCAAAGTTATTTCCAGCATGTAAGACAATATTCTTGTGTTGTTTCTGACAGAATGGCTGCAGTTTGTAAACATGTTTCGTTGAGCCACATCATGTTCTCTAACAACTACTTAACAATCTCTCTCAAAAATCTGCTGTTGTATGCAACAATTTCACTTTTGCCCAATAACAGTATAATGAGGATCGTTTACAACTCAACGTAAAGATGATTGTGAAGCTGAGGCAGGCACATAAAATCAATAGAGATATTCATCATACAAGTAACTTATAGATTTTGGCCAAAGCCTTCAGAAAGACACACACACTGGCATACATATAATTACACAGCTACACTTCACAGACACACAAGGCCATTATTACACAATCATATTTCTTTTTCATAGTTGATATGTCAAATATTTACTTCAAAGAAACTTGATAGTGTAATGGGGAACTTTGACACATCTCGTCTTTCATCAAAGAAATATTATCAAATCGAGGGCCTAGCTGTAGCTTTGATCATAAAAGTCGTTTGTCTTCTGTTCACTGCAGTGTGAAATATCACCGCTTTGAACACTAGCATCGCTGCAGTTATTTGACTGCTGTGTGTTTGTAAATACAGCTGCAAATTTTAGTTGGTGTCTTCAATCAACCATAAAATTGGCAGATATGTATGAAGCAGGCAAGGCGTTTATAATGTGAGCCATTCTGATGATAAAAATAGGTTTAGAAGATTGGAGAGCTGTAAGAAAATGGCAGAGGTTATTAGGCATGAAATACTGTTCAGTTGTACCACAGACGACGCGGAGAGGAACATTAATTTTTGAAACCAGGGGTCCTCATCTTAAGCAGTGTCCATCTACCTCCAGCATTTGTATAAATGTTGTAATTAGTTGATGGAACACAAATTGTATTGTATTTGTTTACAAAGTTTATCCCCCCCCCCCCCATTGGGGCATAATCATTATACTGCTACACTGAAGGCTAGAATAGATCTTTCCAGTAGCAAGAAATCACAGTTCTGCTGTAACCCAAGCTACTGCAGATATAGCATTGCTTATGCATGTATCCTGCTTCGTGATGCGAGGAGCCAATTTATTGAGTAGGCTAAATACTGATATGTTGTGGCATCTATTCTCAGGTCATTTATATAAACTGACATCCTCCAATTGTAGCCCTGCTACAAATTTTCTGAATGTTTTTATGGTCACCCTGTGTAACCCATATCTTCATCCAAGTATGTTGGCAAAGTTTTCTTTTTCAAAAATGCTTTTCTTTCCATTGCTATTCTGCATTTTATATTTTCTGAACTGCAACCTTAATGTTGTTTTACTGCCAGAGTAACAAAACTGATCTACAAACTTTATTGTTTTGTTACTTACTCTAATTCCTTCAGCATCACCTGATTTTCTTAGACTGCATTTTTTACACTTGTTTTGCTCTTGTTAATGGTCATCATGTACACTCCTTTCAAGACACTGCCCATTCTGTTCAATTGCTCTTCCAAGTTGTTGCTGTCTCTGACAGAATTACAATGTCATCAGCGAAATGCAAAGTGTGTGTGTTTTTTTCTTTCTTTCTTTTTTTTTTTCACGCTGAACTTCAATTCCTTCTTCAAATTTCACCTTGTTTTCGTTCATAGCTTGCTCAGTATACAAACTGAATAACACAGGAGAAAGGCTACAACTCTTTCCTACTCCCTTCACAACCAATGCATCCCTTTCATGTCCTGTCTGGTTTTTGTACAAGTTGTAAATAATCTTTCGTTCTTTATATTTTACCCCTGCTGACTTCAAAAATTGGAATAGTGTATTCCAGTCAACATTCTCAAAAGCTTAAAAGTCATAAGTAAGTATTGCCTCCCGTTTACATTTCTCCTAAATCCAAATTAATCTTCTGTGAGGTCAGTTTGTACCAGCTTTTCCAGTCTTTTATGAATAATTTGTGTTAAAATTTTGCAACCATGACTTATTTAACTGATGGTTCTGTAATTTTGACACCTGTCTGCACCTGGAATGGTTATTAGGGTTGTGACCGAGTGGTTCAGCCGAATCTATTATCCACCGAATCTAGCACACTGGCTTCGGATTCGATGCATAATGGCCGAATACTACCGAATTCGGAATCCAAAGTGTTATATGGAAACCTTCAGTTACGAATGTTGTAGTTTACTTTGTATAACAGTGCCCTTTCATTTGCATTATTTACTTTATTTTCCATAGAATCTGATGAAAGACATGATGTCATAAAACCAAACAATCTCACTTTGAATTTATTCAAGTGAAACCACTACAAAACATACACAGTTGCATGGCTATTGTGAAAACAATGTACCATGTTTACCCAAATCTAAGTCGCATTTTTTTCCAGTTTTGACTCCAAAAAACTGCCTGCAGTTTAAATCAAGTACAAAGAGAATGAAGTTCTGAAAAATGGTACTAGGAGCTGCCACAAGCAACTTTTCCCGTCTAATACGAGTGCGACACAGGCTTGCTGTTTTGGCGCAAATACTATAAATACTGGCATTAATACTTTTGAGCTCATAAAAAAAGGAAGACTATTCTCATTTCCTTTTTATTTTTGACTATTGAATTTTAATACACCATCCAGCGAAGGAAATAGAACTTTAATATTGCTCAACTTAAAATGAAGCAGCCTTTCAAATAATAATAGCAACAACAATAAATTTCTTTACATAAATACTAACAATACATAAGGCTTTAGGATTCTTGCATGAGTTGCCTCATTCTGATTTCGCATATAGTTTCATTGAATTTTGTGAAGTGCTGGGGTACCGTATGTGAACCGTAATGAAACACTAGGCTTTCAAGAAGAAAGTTACTTATTATGTGGAAGAAAAGCTCCAATTGTGCACCATCAAGGCGGGATGACGTCAATTCAGCACTCACTTGATATCTGTTTCAATAAATCGTTTAAGGTCAAGCTTAAACACATGTACACTGACTGCCTCTCGAAAAGTGACAGACAACTAACACCAATGGGTTGTGTAAAACATACAAGTGTGCCAATGGAATGATAATACATGGAAGTGGAATTCAAATCGGATCGTGTAACAGGTATTTAAAAATGTTCAATATTGAATGCACTGGATTGTACGAGGGATGATGCTCTATAGTACAAAGGATCTGAACAACTAGGAATCAAGTGATATATTTGGAATTATCATACCGGTTTCTAATTGTTATTACTATTAATATTTCGTAAAATTTGTATTATAAGTGAAATAAAATTGTTTTATAGTTCTGAATTTAGTTTCAAAGTTATTTCCATTCTTATTTAGTAAGTGTTTAGTGTTGCTACAATAGCCATACATTTGAAGTCCTATCTAAAAGCTACTGTGTATAGCCAATTGGCAAGCTTGTGCTACCACTTCCGTGTTTTTCTATAAGGGGCAAAGGATTGTTCCTATGAATTGAGATTTGTAAATTCCACACTCACTTCGCCATAAGAATAATACAAATGTAAACTTTACGCTATGTAATCTTCCATGTTTGCAGTTACCAAGTTTAAATTCCATCTGCGTAACAAACCAAAAGACAACGGCGAACGCGGGAGAATATACATATCACGTTAATATTTATATTTGTATTATTCTTATGCTGAACGGGAATAGAAATGAAGCACGTTAACTGACTTCTAGTACTGATTCTTAAATCTTCTACAAATATAAATTCTGTGCTGACAAGTTATGTGATCTTAAATGTTTGAAAGAATAAATAAATCTACAAAATACCCTTTCTTAACCCCCCAGAATGCGCAATCTTTTGCGTTAAGTACTTTACACAGTTCTGAAATGTTTTCGTGGCAATAATAAGTACACAAACATCAAATAAATTCAGATTTCTCTACGCCAATGTCCTGTCCGTCACTCATGGAATGCCTGATATGTCACTATAAAATTATTTAACACTTACACATACTATTTTTTTTTTTTTAATATGTTTCCAATTTCCAAAATATCTACGCATGTTTCCAGATTTTATTTTTTACACTTACCCTTTGAAAAAAGAAAAAAAAATACTTAACCCTTTCCTTTCTAGGATTTCAATATGCAATTATTTTTTATTTCATCAAAATGAAACAGTTTGTAAGAGAGTGTAGAAAGTTTCTTATTATCTTTTAGAGCATCTAAACAACATATATCTCAAAATGTGTCATACAAATTTCGTTTTAAGGGGCAGGGGTATTAAAGTCCTTAAGATTCAAAATTAAAATCTAAATGAAATTTTTAATTTATTAACCAATACTGTAATATTGTCATTTGGGATCCATCCCAGATGGCTTTATCTTCATCACTGGCTGTGATAGAGTAGTAATACTTTTTTAAATGCATGTACTTGAGTTGACAGATAATTGGGTTTGAGATTTGGAATTCGGCACATGTTTTATTTAAGAGTTTGTATTCTGATTCGATTCAGTGAAATTGGGGTTCGACCCATCCCTAGAGATTATTACATTTTTTCTTAAAGTCTGAGGATATTTTGCCTGTCTCATACATCTAATACATCAGGTGAAATAGTTTTGTGATGGCTGCCTCTCCCAGAGACTTTGAATGCTGAGGGAATGTCATTTACTCCTGGGGCCTTGTTTTGACTTAGGTCTTTCTGTGCTCCCTCAGTTTCTCCTTGCAGTTTAGTATCTCCTATATGGAATGTCGATAATGGAGGATAGGGAACAACTCACCATGAAGAGACTCACTGAGCAGCTGACAGGCATGAAAATAGATAATCACATACACACAAATTTTTGGCCATGGCCTTCATCAGAGAAAGAAACACACACATTCACACAATCAATCAGGCAACTATACACACACAACAACCATGTCTGGCCACTCCAGTGCCACAAGCATCTAGACTGTGAGTGAGATGGGAAGTGGAGGGTGAAGGATGCCAGGTAAATGTGGGGATGGAAAGTTCCATGTTGCATGATGGATTGTACAGGATCTGAAAGGTGAGAATTTGAATTGCAGCAATGAATACAGTGAAGGAAAGGGGTGGGAAAGGATAAAAGAGAGGTGTAGAGTGTGTGGAGCTAGTGGAGGGAATCTGAAATGATAAAAGTAATAAGAAAAAATAATAATAATAGGAAAAAAACAACAGGAAAATGATAGGAAAAAATAAGAAAAAGCAAATGAATAAAAAAAAAAGTATTAATTAATGGGAATTTGTAAGGGGCAACACACTGTTGCAAGGAAGACATGAATTGGAGAGATGCAGGATAATGATAGGGGGAAGGAGGGGGGTAGACATTTGATGTAGGATTCAGGGATGGGAAGTTATCTTAGGTTGAGTCCTGGATGGTTGCAGGACCATAGAAAGTGTTGAAGGGACAACTTCCATCGGTGAGGTTCAGAAAAGCTGGTGGTGCAGGGGAGGATCTAGATGGCTTGGATGGTGAAGCAGCCATTGAAACCCACAGTGCTGTGTTCAGCTGCATGCTGTGCCACAGGGTGGTCCAGCTTGCTTTCTGCCACAGTTTGGCGGTGGCCATTCATCCAGGTGGCCAGCTGGTTCATTGTCATACCAATATAAAATGTTGTGCAACGATTGCAGCAGAGTTGGTATATCACATGGCTGCTTTCACAGGTGTGTGTCAGCACTGGAATAGGAAATGCTGAGTGGGTGGATTGGGCAGGTTTTGCATCGGGATCTTCCACAGTAGTATGATCCCTGTTCTATGGGTTTGGGATTGGGAGTGTCATAAGGATGGACTAGGAAGTTGTGGAGGTTGGGTGGGTGATGGAACATCACTTTAGGAGGGGTCTGAAGGATCTTGGGTATGGTGTTTCTCACTTCAGAGCAAGATGACAGATAATAAAAGCCCTGACAAAGGATGTTATTTAGTTGTTCCAGTCCATGTTGGTATTGGGTGACAAGGACACTCCTTTATGACTGTTTACTGGGGTTGGAGGGAGGATTGCTGGTGTGTGGGGATATGGCAAAGAAATTCTGTTTGCAAACTAGGTCAGGAGGGTAATGTCTGTCTGTGGAGGCCTCTGTGAGACCTTAGACTTAATGGGTAAGGAACTTCTCATCACTGCAATTTCACCGTCCGCAGGCGGCAAGGCTGTATGGTAGGGCTTTTTGATGTGGTATGAATGGCAGGTACTGTTGGTAATTAATAAATTTAAAGTGGATGGAGCTGTCAGTGAGGTGGAGATTAACATCCAGGAAGGTGACTTGCCAGGTTGAGAAGAATCAAGTGAAACTGATGGAGAAGAAGTTGAGGTTGTGAAGGAATGAGGATAGGGTGTCCTGGCTCTGTGTCCAAATCATGAAAATATCATCAATGAACCTGAACCTGACCAGGAACCTGGGGTTGGGAGACTAGGAAGGCATTCTTTAGACGGCCCATAAAAAGGTTGGCATAGGAATGTGTCATACAGATGCCCACGGCTATGCCATGGATTTGATTGTATAGTTTTCTTTCAAAGGAAAAGTAATTGTTTGTTAAGAAGTAATTGGTAAGGGTTATAATGAATGAGGTATTGGGCTTGGAGTTTGAAGGATATTCAGAAGGGTAGTATTCAAGAGCAGCAAGACCATGGCCATGTGGAATATTGGTGTACGGCGAAGTGGCATCAACAGTGACATGTAAGGATCCAGGAAGTAAAGGGGTGGGGATACTGGAGAGTCTGTGGAGTATCTTGGATGTGGGAGGCTAGATTGCAAACAATTGGTTAGAGGTGCTGGTCAAAAAGGGGTGAAATTATATACTGTGGGAGCTTAGTAACCAGCCATAATTGGGCGTCCAGGATTGTTAGGTTTACGGATTATTGGGAGGATGTAAAATGTAGATATATGAGGTTTTGTTGGAATGAGGAGGGAGATGGATTCGGCGGAGATGTTCTGGAAAGGGCCATAAGATTTTAGTCGGGATTGTAGGTCATTGTGGACATATAGGATGGGATCATCCTGGCACAACTGTCACATAATCACTGTGATTCATCACAACAGTGGTGGAACCCTTGTCTGCAGGGAGGATGACTAGGTTGGGATCTGTGTTGAGATTTTGTAAGGCTGTCCTTTCTTCTGCCGAAAGGTTGGGAAGGGACTTGGGGAAGGATGGTTATACCAAGTTGGATGTGAGGAATTCCTGGAAGGTGAGCAGAGGATGGTTAGGTGGGAGTGAGGGAGGGTCAAGGTTGTATGGTGGTGTGAATTGGGAGAGACAGGGTTCAATGTTGGAATTAGGTTGAATTTGATTAGAGGGATTGGTGGCTAAGTAGTTTTTCCACTGTAGGGATTGGAAGAAGGAGAGGAGGTTAACCATGTTGGATGTACCCAGCATCCTTCCCCCTCCATTACCCACCTCACTAACAGTATAGATGCTTGTGGTACTGAAGTGGCCGGACATGGTGGTTGTGTGTGTGTGTGTGTGTGTGTGTGTGTGTGTGTGTGTGTGTGTGTGTGTGTGTGATTGTGTGAATGTATGTGCTTCTTTTTCTGACAAAGGCCATGGCCAAAAATTTAAGTTTTGTGTATGTGATTATCTATTTTCATGCCTGTCAGCTGCTCAATGAGCCTCTTTATGGTGAGTTGTTACCTATCTTCCATTATTAACATTCCAATAGGATTTTCCATTGTTAAAAACATATCTCCTACTTCACCTACATCTTCTGCCTCTTCCCTTCCTACAATATTGTCTTGAAGTTCAATACCTTTGTTGGGTCCTTCTATATATTCTTTCCATCTTTCGGATTTCCTTTCTGTGCTTAGTACTGGTTTTCCATCTGAGCTCTTGATTTTCATGCAGCTGCTTTTCTTGTCTCCAGATGTGTCTCTTACTTTCCTCTATGTGGTATCTACCCCTCATCCCCACCCCCAATTATACATTCATTTTCAAACTTGCATTTGCCTTCTAGCTGCTCGTGCTTAGCAGTTTTGCACTTGCTGTCAGTCTCATTTCTGAGTTGTCTGTACTCCATTTTACCTGCTTCATGTACTACATTTTACATCTGCCCCTTTCATCATTTAAATTCAGTAATGTCTGTGATATCCAAAGATTGTTTGTAGGTCATGTGTTTCTCCCTATTTGGTCCTCTGCTGTCCTCACTATTTCATCTCTCAGAGCTACCCATTCATCACCTATTGTCACCTCCCCTCCCCCATTTCTGTCAACATTTGCCTAAAGTTCCCTCTGAAATCCCCTAGAACTTCAGGTTCCTTCAATTCTTCAGTTTTAGTCTCCAGTTCATAACCAAAAAGATGTGGTAAAAGTAGTTCATATTTGGCCCAGGATGTGTTACAGTTTATAACCTGATTCCAAGATCTATGTTTCACCATTATAAAATCTGTTTGGTATCTCCTGTGTCTCCTGGTCTCTTCCATGTATACAACCATCTTTCATGATTCTGAAACCAAGTATTTGTTACTATTAAATTATGTTTCACGGCATTAGAGAATGGAACAGTGGAGAAATATCATAAAAGCAGTTCAATGAACCCTCCACCATGCACTTAAATGTGATTATCAGGGCTCAGCATTCATTTGTTGAGTACGGGCTTGGTGAACCTCAGCTAGCTCCCTGAGCTGGGGACTAGTAAGTGCTTCCAGACCTCTGACACTGTAAACTCTGGGCACACTTCAGATACAACCATGTGGCTTAGCTGTGGAATGTTGTGTGTCTCTGGGAATGGGGATCTTGGCTTGATTGCCGAGGTTGGTTGGTGAGGAAGGAAAATAACAAATGGTATTTAGTCTGAAGGACGTTGTGAGGAAGGAAAATAACAAATGGTATTTAGTCTGAAGGACGAAAACCATGTAAATGATCCCAGTTATGTAAAGTTCTTGGGGGTATAATTGGGCAACACATAAAATACATTAGTGTTAAATTGTCTAAGGTAATTTATTTATTAAGATTTCTTGTAAAATGTGTACCAGCAGCATATGTTAAAACGTCATAATTTGCATTCTTTCAAAGTATTATTTCATATGGACTTATTCTTTGGGAGAACTCAAGCTATGTTAAAGATGTATTACTCCTGCAGAAGAGGGCAATCAGAGTCATTACATGTTCACAGTAAAAGCATATTGTAAGCCCTTGTTGTAAAGCTTATGGGACTTATCTGCGAGGGTCATCAGTCCCAAAACTTACAAACTAATTATGAACTAGCTTATACTAAAGACGGCACAAACATCCATGCCCGAGGTGGGATTCGAACCCCCGATGGGAACGACCACGCGCATCGTAGCGTAGCGCCTGAATGCGCTCGGCCGCTCCGCGAGGGCTGTAAGCCCTTGTTTTCAGAGTGTAAAATAATGACCATTTTAAATATAGAGGGAAACAACCCTGGTAGGAAAAAAATATATACAAAATAGTGACGGTTTAACTTACCAAAAGCACAGGCTCGTTGACAGCTACACAAAAAAAAACCACACACAAACACGAAAATTCAAGCTTTCGCAACTGTTTGTTGCTTCATCAGGAAAAGAGGAAGGAAGGAGGTATCCTTTCCTTTTTTCCTCTCCTTCCTTCCTCTTTTCTTGATGAAGCAACAAACAGTTGCGAAAGCTTGAATTTTCGTGTTTGTTTGTGTTTTTTTTTTTTTTTTTTGTGTAGCTGTCAACGAGCCTGTGCTTTTGGTAAGTTAAACCATCTCTACTTTTATAATACAAGAAAAATATGCCAATACATAAATCATACCATAGATTTAACGAAGACAACCAACAGTTATGAGCTGTTGGGACATTAACTATTTAATCGGGTTACACAGAAGATACAAGGCCTACCAGAGGATGCATTTAGGAAAGCATTAAATAAATGGCTTATTGCAAACCCTTTTTTATGAATTAAAAGAGTTTCTTCACCGCAGCATGGAAATGTAAGTAGCATGTAGTAAGTTACTAATATTTCTATTTACCAATGGAATATCTATGCTATATTTTGTCTATTGCTGTAATGGCTGAACAACAATAAAATTATCTTATCATCACACCCCAAGTCTGAACTTCTACCAAGTTTAACCTCTCCATCTAGACGGAAAGAGAGAGTCAAGATACATCTTCTGTGAATATGGTTCCCATAAAGCAGTGGAACTTGCAGGGATTCAGAACAGATATGGAGAAATTGAGAGTGTTGACTCGGGATAGACGCTATGTGTCTCTGTCTTCAAGAAACTACTTTCAAAGAATTAGACATCCCTGAGTTTCCTCACAGAAAGAATGACCTCACCAATGCCACCTATCACTTTTCACCTGCCTTGCTCATCACATGCCTGCAAGCAGTCGTGATGGCTGTGCATTTGCATCAACGATTGACGATATACTTGCTTTAAGTGCCTCTGCATTATGCACTCAATGAGAATGCTATACGTGATCTTCTTACACAGCTCTCTCAACCATTCATCCTGTATGGTGATTTTAACGCACACAATGTGCTTTGGGTCTCTGCGTGTATCTGCTCCAGGGATAGATCAGTTGAGAGGCTTCTTTCATCATACAGTGTACATCTACTGAATACGGACCAGGATACACACTTTTGTGCTGCGGTTGAGTCATTCTCTGCTGTTGATCTCTCGCTGTCTTTTACCAGCCCCTGCCAACACTGCTCAGTGGGAAGTAGCTAGTTACCTATATGGAAGAGATCACTTGCCCCTCTGGCTTCATCTACATCTACATGGGATACTCTGCAAATCACATTCAAGTGCCTGGCAGAGGGTTCATCGAACCACATTTATACTATTTATCTCCCATTCCATTCTCGAATAGCGCGCGGGAAAAAAGAACACCTGAATCTCTCTGTTCGAGCTCTGATTTCTCGCATTTTATTCTGATGATCATTTCTACCTATGTAAGTGGGAGTCAACAATATATTTTCGCATTCGGAGGAGAATGTTGGCGATTGGAGCCCACGCCGCAGCGATAAGCGCCGTTGTTGTAATGATTCCCATCCCAGATCCTGTATCATTTCCGTAACGCTGTCTCCCCTGTAATGTCACAATACGAAACGAGCTGCCCTTCTTTGGACTCTTTCGATGTCCTCCGTCAAACCCACCTGATAAGGATCCCACACTGGGCTGCAATACTCCAAAAATGGATGGACAAGCGCAGTGTATGCAGTTTCTTTAGTAGTTCTGTTGCATCTTTTAAGGGTTCTGCCAATAAAACGCAGTCTCTGGTTCGCCTTTCCCACGATATTATCTACGTGTTCTTTCCAGTTTAAGTCTGAAGTAATAGTGATTCCTAGGTATTTTGTGGAGTTTACGGCCTTCACATTTGATTGATTTATGTTGTAAACAAAGTTTAACGGATTTCTTTTCGTACTCATGTGGACGACTTCACACTTCTCATTATTTAGAGTCAATTGCCAACTTTTACACCATACTGATCTCTTATTCAGATCGTTCTGCAGTTGGTTTTGATCTTCACATGATTTTACTAGACGGTAAATGACGGCGTCATCTGCAAACAACCTAAGAGAGCTACTTAGATTTTCACCTAAATCGTTTATGTAAATAAGGAATAGCAGAGGACCAATAACACTACCCTGGGAACGCCCGATATCACCTCTGTTTTAGTCGATGCCTTACCATCGATAACTACGAACTGTGTCCTCTCTGACAAGAAATCCCCTATCCAATCGCAAATTTGGGGCGATATACCATAACCACGCAATTTGATCAAAAGCCGTTTGTGAGGTACGGTGTCAAAAGCTTTCTGGAAATCAAGAAATACGGAATCGATTTGCGAACCCTTGTCGACAGCACCCGTCACTTCGTGTGAATAAAGAGCTAGTTGTGTTTCGCATGAACGATATTTTCTAAATCCGTGTTGACCTTGGGTCAATAGATCGTTCTGCTCGAGATAATTCATAATATTTGAATACAGGATATGTTCCAAAACCCTGCTACAAATTGACGTCAATGAAATAGGCCTGTAGTTTATTGGGTTACTCCTACTGCCTTTCTTGAATATAGGTGTGACCTGTGCAACTTTCCAATCTTTTGGTACAGATCCTTCTATGAGAGAGCGGTTGTATATGACTGTTAAGTAAGGAGCTATCGCTTCAGCATAATCAGATAGAAATCTAATGGGTATACAATCCGGACCAGAAGACGTTCTTGTTAAGTGATTTTAGTTGCTGCACTACTCCGATGATATCTACTTCTACGTTACTCATTATGGCATCTGTTCGTAATTCGAAATCTGGAATATTGGTTTCGTCTTCTTTGGTGAATGAGTTTCTAAAAGCTACGTTTAGTAACTCTGCTTTAGTAGCGCTGTCATCGGCAGGATCGCCATTATCACGTAGTGAAGGTATTGTTTGTGATTTGCCCCGAGTATATTTAACATATGACCAAAATGTCTTTGGGTTTTCAGTCAAATTACGAGAAAGAGTTTCGTTGTGATAAATATTGTAGGCATCTCGCATTGAAATCCTCGCTAAATTTCGAGCTTCTGAGTACGATCGCAAATCCTGGGGATTTCGTGTTCGTTTAAATTTAGTATGCCTTTTCCTTTGCTTTTGCAACAGTGTCCTGACCTGTTTTGTGCACCAAGGGGGATCGCCTCCTTCTTTTATTAATTTATTTGGTATAAAACTGTCAATTGCTGTCGATACCACTTCTTTGAATTTGAGCCACATCTGGTCTACACCTACGTTTAGTGTTAGAAACGAGTGGAAGCTGTCTTTTAAGAAGCAATGTATTTTGTTTCCATCTGCTTTCCTGAACAAATATACTTTGCGTTTATTTTTGGTAACTTTGGGACTTTCGATATTTAATTTCGCTACTACAGATCTGTGTTCACTAATACCTGTATCCATTTTGATGCTCGTTATGAGCTCAGGATTATTTGTTGCTAAAAGATCAAGTGTGTTTTCACATCCATTTACAATTCTAGTTGGCTCATGAACTAATTGTTCGAAGTAATTCTCAGAGAATGCGTTGAGTACAATTTCGGACGATGTTTTATGCCTACCTGCTGATTTGAAAATATAATTTCGCCAACAGATCGAGGGTAAATTAAAATCACCACCTGCTATTATCGTGTGTGTCGGGTTCGTTTTTGTAATTAGACTCAGGTTTTCTTTGAACCTTTCTGCTATTGTATCGTCAGAGTCGGGAGGCCGGTAAAAGGAACCGATTATTAACTTCTTACGATTTTCGGGTACAACCTCTACTCATAATAGCTCGCAGGAACTATCAACTTCAACTTCGCTACATGAAATACTACTTTTGACGGCGACAAACACGCCCCCACCTATTTTGTTTAATCTACCCTTTCTGAACACCGTTAGATCTTTTGCAAATACTTCTTCTGAACTTATTTCCGGCTTGAGCCAACTTTCGCTGCCTATAATGATGTGTGTTTCGGTGCTTTCTATTAACGCTTGCAGTTCTTGTACTTTCCCGACACAGCTACGGCAATTTACAACTGTTATACCGATAGTTTCCGGATCTACATTTCTCCTGTCATCCACCTGCACCCTTTGAGATTGCCCATTTTCTATTTCCCCGAAGTTTTTTTTTTTCTAAAAAACCGCCCAGTCCACGCCACACAGTCCCCGCTACCCGTGTAGCCGCTTCCTGCGTATAGTGGACTCCTGACCTATTCAGCGGAACCCGGAAACCCACCACCCGATGGCGCAAGTCAAGGAATCTGCAGTCTGCACGGTCGCAGAACCGTCTGAGCCTCTGATTCAGACCTTCCACTCGGCTCTGTACCAGAGGTCCACAGTCGGTCCTGTCAACTATGCTGCAGATGGTGAGCTCTGCTTTCATCTTTCAAGCAAGACTGGCAGTCTTTACCACTTCAGTTAGCCACTCGAAACCTGAGAGGATCTCTTCAGATCCGAAACGACACACATCATTGGTACCGACGTGAGCCACCACCTACAGTTGGCTGCACCCCGTACCCTTCATGGCATCCGGGAGGACCCGTTCCACATCTGGAATGACTCCACACGGTATGCACACGGAGTGCACGTTGGCCTTCTTCCCCTCCTTGGCAGCCATCTCTCTAAGGGACTCCATCACGCCTAACGTTGGAGCTCCCAACTACAAGTAAACCCACCCTCTGTGAAAGCCCGGATCTTGCAGGCTGGGTGGTGACAGGGTGAGAGATACCATCCGACTCAGGAACGTAGTCCTGAGCAGATAGCGTCTCAAACCTGTTCGCAAGACGAACCGGGAAGGCCTCACGATCGGTCCCCCGGAATGTCTTGCGCCTCCTGCCACGCATTGGAGCAACCTCCCAAGCAACCACGGGTGGGATGTCTGCTTCACTGCTAGCAGTTTCAGGGCATGTCGCTGCCGCAGGCCGATCGGTGGAGACGACGGGAGTCCGTTCGGTCCCCACTGCCGGCCAACAACAACGACGCCCATCGATCGCAGCTTCCAACTGTGCAACCGAGGTTAACACAGCTTGAAGCTGGGAGCGAAGTGTCACCAGCTCAGACTGCATCCGCACACAGCAGTCACAGTCCCTATTCATGATTACAGTGCCAACAAAAACAAAAACTACAGTCGCGATGCGTTCAAAGGAAAACTACACTGTTTGTTAAAACGCGGATGTGAATCTAATACGCACGAGGGCTCAGTATAAATTTACAAATTGAGACGAGAAAGTGCAGACGAAAATCAAAATACTATATGTCACTTCTAATAAGAAAACAAAGACAGACGACTGTCGCGACGCGATTCACACGACGGAATAATACACTAACCAGATATTTAACGCAAATATGAATCAAATAAAAACGCGAGCGCACAATAAATTTAATGAACTGAAGGGAAAACGCACTGAAAAGTAAAAATATGTAGCTTCTAGAGAGAAGCCGGTTACACTTACAACTGATAATTTACTGCTAAACCACTGGAGAGGTGTGCTCTGGACGACGTCCGCTGGGCGACTGACTGGAGTAAACAAACGGACCGAATGGTACCAACCAGAGCATTGCCACGATGGGTGCTTCGGTAGGCAGACTGGACTTTATTCAGCCAAATTGCTGAACTTGAAAGATATAACAGTGTCCAGGAATGAGTGGATCATATTACACAGTTAATCCACTGAGCTGGTGAAGCATCCATTCCACAGTCTACTGGTCAGTATGCACAATGGGCGCTGATAACCTCGCTGTTGAGCGCCCTAAAACGCCAATCATCATCATCATCCTCATCAGTATGCACAAAGCATACCGTAACTACCACCATCACATTTTAGCAAAAGATCTTGCTGAGAGCCCAAAAAAAATCAGGTCCTATGTTAAATTGGTAAGTGGATCGAACGTCTCTATCCAGTCACTTGATGACCATTCTGAGTTGGTGATAGATGACAGGGTGATAGGACTACTATTATTTTCCATCTGTATTAATGATCTGACAGAGAGACTGAGCTTCAATCTGCGACTGTTTGCTGATGATGCTGTAGTGCCCAAGGGGGTGTCGTCATTGAACGACTGTAGTATGATGCACGATGACTTGGACCAGATTTCGAAGTGGTGTGAGGAATGACAACTATGGCTAAATGTAGAAAAATGTAAAGTGATGCTGATGCAAATGAGTAGGAGGAACAATCCCGTAATGTACGAATACAGCATCAGTAGTGTGCTGCTTGACAGAATCGCATCAATTAAATACCTAGATGTAACGTTGCACAGAGACATGAAATGGAACGATCATGTAAGGACAGTTGTGTGGAAGGCAAATGGTCAACTTTGGTTTATTGGGAGAATTTTGGGAAGGTGAAAAGGAGACCGCTTATGAAATACTTGTACGACCCCATCTTGAGTATTGCACAAGTGTTTGGGATCCCCACCAGATTGATTTAAAGGAGGACATAGAAGCAGTTAGGTGGCGAGTGGCTAGAGTTGTAACTGGTAGATTCCCTCATTGTGCAAGTGTTACTGAAATGCTTCAGGAACTCAAATGGGAGTCGTTCTTTTCGAGACGCACTGTTGAAGAAATTTAGAGGGCCAGAATTCGAGGCGGACTACAGAATGATTCTACTGCTGCTGACCTACATTTTGTAAAAAGACCACAAAGATAAGATCAGAGAGATTAGGGCTTGTACGGATGCATATAAGTATTAGTTTTTCCCTTATGTTTAATAAAATGATTTATGTCTATATAATGTACTCAATGTATCATTTTGTTTATATGTAATCTTTTAAAACATTTTTGTTGTTGATGTGAAGCAGGGCCACGCTTTGTAAATGCTTATTTTGTGCTATTCCTTTAATTATAGCGCGGTGTCATGTGAAGTGCCACTGCTACAAGCGGCCGTCTTCTGGGTGTCTTGTATGGTCGCTTGCAAATGTTCATATGTTCGTAATTCTAAGAGAGTTTGCTACGTTAGTCATCCGTCCCAAACTACTTACACTAACTTAAAAGTAACTTATGCTAAGTACAACACAAGCATCCATGCTAGAGGAAGGACTCGAACCCCCGACGACGAACGGACCCGCGCACTGCAGCAAGACGCCTTAGTGCGCACGGCTTTTCTGCCGCGGCAGCCGCTAGTAACAAGTGGCCGAAATGTCGGTGGAATTCAATATATTGCCCAATGCCCAGAAGAATTTTATAGACAATGACAACGGCCGCCGAAGACTTCGTTTACATGCCTCCTAGTAATTTAGAAGTACTCATACAGGACATATTCGAAAACGTATAATGTTTAAAGTACACACGAGAAACACAGGACGATTTCTTCACAGAGAGGGACACAACACGTAAGTTTTTGACACACCTCATATGCTATTAACTTAAAGAAACCTTTTTGTAAATGTGACGATAAAGGCGTAAATGAGGAAACCTACCACTACGGCCGGGGGTTCGAATCCCCCCTCGGGCATGGATATTTGTGCCGTCCTTAGTATTAGTTAGTTCATAAGTAGTTTGTAAGTGTAGGGACTGATTACCCCGTAGTTAAGTCCCATAAGCTATACAAACATTTGAACATTTGATTTGAAAAAACCTAACGTAAACTCCACAAAATAAAAACAAAATATTTTATGTCTAGCCTAGAGCAGCGAAACTATAACAAACATAAAACGAGGCCCAAGCTGAAAAGCATGTCAGCCATCTAAAATTGGATTTGAATAAAAATGAATTGAATAATTAAATATTATGCACACTATATTTGTGGCTGGTCGCTGTTTTCAATTATAAACATTATAATAACAAGCCATAGTTCTCACAAGGTCAGTTTTTGATAAAATAGCGTTACTATGTTTCTGACATTGTGTTATTTCGAAAATATATGTCGACAGAAATTCCAAACAATTAGATAAGGTGCACCACAGGATTATATTTCTAGTCCTCTCGCTTTTATACCACACACTTTAGAAAACAGTAAACAAAATATTTTTGTACATTCTAGGGCAGCGAAACTATAACAAACATAAAATGAGCCCCAGCTGGAAGCGGAAAAAAAGCGGTCATGTCTGAATAAACGTTTTGTATATTCTCCTCTTGTTAGTCGAGGGGTGATATTAAAATTCATTAGAAGAAAAAAGCACACTTCAAAGCCCAGATCGTTCACAATTACCAAAAATAGGCTGGACCTGCACTGGATGCTTCCATAAAAGGGGAGCACTGCCCAGATTGTCTCTCTCAATAAAACCACTGATAAAAATCACTGACAAAACCACAACTAACGTTATTTCCAGGGACGTATATCCCAAGTCCCTCCCTGCCTTTTAGCAGTGGTTCTGTCAGTGATTGTTTCAGTGATTTTATAGTTGATTTTTATCAGTGGTTTTATTGAGGGAGACAACCTGGGCCATGATCACCATTTAATGGAAGTATCCTGTGCAGGCCGTAGCCTGTTTTTGGAAAATGCAAAGAAAAATGAAAACAAAGGCATCAGATGATAGCAGCCTTGCTTGCCGAAACCGGTAATCCTGAATAAATGACCAATACAGCGATCTTGGTTTCGAAGTGAGTATTTGATTCTAATAAACATTTTATATACCGTACGGGTGGCTCGTGGATGGCTTGAATTATAAACATTACGAAAATATGGTAGTAGCTCTCTACCAGGTGTTTGTCTTCCGTGAGCTTATCGGGTCAGGATTGCTGCCAGGGAGGGGCAACGTGGCGCCAGTCGGCACGAGAGATCACATCGAGGGCGCAACATCCTTCCGGCGACCGAGTCCGTGAGCAAATACGTGGACGATACCTGTCCCTGCCCTCGCGAGCTGACGGCTAATCTACAAGGACGGACCTGCCTTCCTCCCCTCCAGATAAATCACTTCCTGTCGCAGCCGGCGTCGAGTCACGTTCTCGGCATCCACCATCACCGGGCTTCACACCAGCTCCGATAACTCTCTCTCGCAAGGGACATCTTTGACCTCCAACACTCGGAATCGCAGGAAACCATACTCGACGCAGAGGGTATTGTGTTCCCGGGTGCGGTTCCTCCAGGAAAAGGTTCAAATGTTCAAATGTTTGTTAAGCTTATGGGACTTAACTACGGGGTCATCAGTCCCTAAACTTACAAACTACTTATGAACTAGCTAATCTTAAGGACGGCACAAATATCCATGCCCGAGGGGGGATTCAAACCCCCGACCGTAGTGGCCGCGCAGACCGTGAATGGAGCGCCTCAGTCCCCTCGGCCACCGCGGCCGGCAGGAAAAGGTTCGTCCATTGTAGTTTAGTCGAGCTGGTATCTGCGAATACACGAGAGTAACTCGGGTGTCTAATTTTTGGCTGCCGAGACTGCACTAGTGCAATCCTGTTGCTTCAGTTTTTGTCTGGGACATTGTCCAGGAAGTAAACTGATTCCAATTCCCCGCTTCTGACCACGGTTTTCGGGAGATTTTCCTTGGTTGCAAGGCGTATGCTGGAACTGGTAAGACCCTCCCACATGTTTCCAATTTGGATCTCCCTTGCCTGATAATTGGTTAAATAGAAGAATGTTCAAATGTTTGCAAAACTAAGGGACCAAACTGCTAAGGTAATCCGCCCCTAGACGTACAAACTACTCACAAGGGGAACACCAAGTGTGGTACCAACGAATTTTGATGAGTCGCAGGTATATTGTGCGGGTCCTCCTCCAGAGCACCAGGCTAAAAGGATTTGCTCCAATGCGCCTAGGTTTCCACGAAAATCGCGTTCAAAGTCGAGCTCGTAACAGCTATAACTGTACTGAGTCATTAGGAGCACGTGAGCCAGCGTGGTGTAATTAGCAAGAAGTTCGACTGTCACGCGTACGACCCGAGTTCAAATCCTGCTCGGATTTTTAAAATTTTTTTTTTTTACACTTTTCCGGGGATTGACTGTGTTCTTACTGCAAAGATAAGGGTATATAAGGTAATTACAGTTACATGTGAACGATATGCTACGAATGACTACACGCCTGGCCGCAGCATAATAAGCCGCTGAGACGCGTCAAGTGGGCACACACTGCATTCGACGGTGTAACAACACTGGGGCCGGGGACTGTAAACGCAGCTAACAAATGCTGCACAAATGTTATAGGTGGCAGCTACAGACAGTTTTTAATCTTTCAATCACCGTAAAAGTAAGGTTCGAAATAAGGAATAAAATTAAATGATCGTGCGCAATACATATTGAGCAATTAACATAAGCTATTATCATGACCAATTACTCAAGCATTAACATAACAGTGGCTATAACCCATATAATTATGCACAATCAATCGTCTGACAAGTGAAAAAAATTGGTTCCAAGCAGGATTTGAAATCGGGTCGTATGCGCGACAGGCTAGCGCCTTGCTAATTACACCACGTTGGCTCAGTACAGGTAGAGCTGTTACGCGTTGGACTTTGATCGCGATTTTCGTGGAAACTAAGGCGCATTGGAACAAATCCTTTTAGCTTGGTGGTCTGGAGGAGTTCCCGCACAATATACCTGCGACTCATCAAAATTCGTTGGTACTATACTTGGTGTTCCCCTTGTCAAACTAACTTATCCTTAAGACAACACACACACACACACACACACGCCCTAGGGAGGACTCGAACCTCCGACGGTGGTGGCCGGCCACTCCCACGCGACGCTGAATAGAACCACGGCTCTTCGTGGGCCGGATCTCGAAAAGCCTGTTCCACTAGGAAGCTAATTAAAGTTTTTTTTCTTTTTAAACGAAACTCCCCATGGCACCCTATTCAGATTTAGCGGTAAGACGACGCAGCGGAAAGTCCTTCAAAAACTGAACATAAATCATGAACGAAAACAGGAAAAAGTACTATATATATATATATATATATATATATATATATATATATATATATATATATATATATATATATATATATGGTATAATGTCAGCTACATATAATACTTTAGTAAGATATACTAGTGTCTAATTAATAAGATAAAACATATCTCTGTCACAGAGCCAAGTCCAACTTCTTTAACCACAGGACAGCTTCCTGACTGACTATATGGAGTTCGGTCATCCCTCCTGAGAATGATCGAATTGGCAATTAGTAATTATGTGGGTCATCGTTTGTATGTCTTCTCCACAGTCACTTGACTGGTCGTCTGTCTGTCCCCATTTGAATTTCCAATCGTTACAGCGAAGTTGTTCGCGTCCGGAAGCAATCCTCAAAGCTCCACCTGCCCCCTGGGTGGTTCTAAGCAGACAACAATCTCTGGTAGGTGGTCCTGTCACCACGGTTATCTCCCAGTTATGTCAGCTACCAAGACAATCCAGAATGGCTCTTGTCAGGACCAACAAAAATGTCAACAAAACGAAAAAGTACTAAAGATGTAAAATAGCAACAGTTAACGGTTCACTGCTAGATATGCAATATCGAGTAGTTAGGTAAAGCCGTGGCACAGTCAGTTCGTAGTTATGGTGACTGATTGAGATGTGGCAGGTCCGTATTCAGATCTCCATAGGTTCATTTATACAGTATTTACGTTTTGTTTATCAAAAATTATGAACGATCCATCCTGTCGTTGACATATCTTTTTGTAGCCTTTGGCGATTGTCATACTATACATTAGCTATAGAATATAAGTCACGTGATAAGAGTATATTACCGTAGCGAATAAATATGATGAATAGTGAGTGCAGTCGATAAGTCGATATGCCTCATAAAATGAAAACAACAAATCAGTGGATGTGAATTAGGTTAGTCCAAGTTCTCACACAAAATCATCGTCGCTCTCCGTAATTCCAGGACATGCACAGATTTACTTGGATATACTCAGGATTTGGTGGCGTACTCATGAAAAACTTCAAAAATTTATAAACTTTTTTTGACGGAGCATGGGGAAAAATGTGTGATTCTGAAAGTGGTGTGTTTATCTGTTACGACAAAGTGTTCCGTTTTCACCACTTATTTGGGAGTAATCACAATCATATTGATACGAACTCCTAAATCGGTCAAAGAGGGCATATCTCACTCACCAGACGTACGAGTTAGGTGCGTCGATAAGACATTACAATCATGTTGCATACATTCCGCCACTAAAACCAGACGTGTTTTCCTGTGGAGGATCCTGTTCATTTGTCGCCGTGTCATCAAACTTCGTGACTTCCATTCGTGCCACTTCCTTTCAAGCGGTAATGGAGCAAACGTGTGGCATGTGCGTTACACCGCAACACAGGCACAAAACGATACAGCGAATAGATACGTGAATGATCGGAAATATTTCATAACTTTGTGACAAACAAAAACTAAGAATGTAAAGCACGAGGGTGATTCGAACACATTTCTTCCGCGCCAAATTCTAACGCCATGAGCATATATGCACGATAACACGGCTGAAAGCACTTCCTCAATGTCGCACATCTTCAGCCTGGACCGTGCACCGTTTCTGATCAATTCTCTTGGCCCACTTTAGGCACGGTAGTAACACTACTAGTGTGCCTTTTCTTATCTCGCATCGTATCAGCGATATTTGCAAAAATAACGGCGATTTTGGGATGTATGTCAGTCTTTTTTTTTTTTTTTTTTTTTTTTTTTTTTTTTTTTTTTTTTTTTTTTTTTTTTTTTTTTTTAAATCGAACCGTTCAACCAATCAGCAGCAAATTTTACAGACATAGTTGTAGGCCGTCAGAGACCAGAACCTCCCTTTTTCAAATTTTTCGGACAAAAAATACGTCAGTAAAAAAGAAAAAAAAAGCCGTTTGTAATATAATTTTAATTGCAAATAAACCGCTCATCTGATACGAAAATTGAATAACCGAATTTGTAGAGGAGTAATTCTCTACAAGTTTGCTCTCTTATGTTTTTTTTCGTATATCGTATCGTTTGAGAGATATTTGCAAAAATAACGGCGATTTGTCACCGTCCATTGATTTTACGAAAACCAGCCATTCGCAGATGTCACGTGACATTCCACGCCCAGAACTCTCTCTGGCATACGCCATTTTGCGTTGCGTATTTGTTGATTTTCTTATTATAACTTACACGTTGTTATTTCAAAGCAACCGTGAACTGAAGAATTAAGAAAAACACGCCGTTATTCGTACGATAAATAATAATGTAGTGTCTAAAATGCCTTATTAGCATCAGTTAAAAACTGCCATCAGTAGTACGAAAATAAAGGACGAATTTCACAATTGTTCGTCGTAGTGTAGTGGGCAGCGCGTTGGATTGTAACGCACATGGTCAGTGGTTCGGAACTCGCAACTACCACATACTTTTTACTCCTTTTTTCGTAAAAGGGTTACGTGTTGGGTACATAGATATTATCACAATAGTAGACTCATAATCATATCACTATAATTTTTTATTATTTACATTATTATTTTTGTCCGAAATGTTAGCAAAAAATTATAAAACTACAAATCTAAAGCGCGATTTTTTTATCAGTTCAGACCACCTTCATCCTCTTTTCATGCTCGATTTTCGTTTAGTTTTTGATGGGCTGTCGCCTGTGCCAACTTACACTAAATCTGAGGTTGGTGCGACGATGAGGAGTTTCCCTTGTGAGAATACCATGCGATCATAAAATGAAGTAACTAAAAAATCCTCCCATCGGAGGACAGATGAAGCAAATTAATATCTGACACAGAAAATTGTAGAACTACGAGGGGTGTTCAAATGAAAAGGTACGAAACGACACTGCGGGTATAACTGAAGTCTTTATTCAAAAGTAGGGGAGGGTGGGG
Organism: Locusta migratoria; assembly: GCA_026315105.1. Taxonomy (NCBI): domain Eukaryota; kingdom Metazoa; phylum Arthropoda; class Insecta; order Orthoptera; family Acrididae; genus Locusta; species Locusta migratoria. The sequence continues at coordinate 222,235,549 of CM048749.1, forward strand.
GAATTACACGCATGCGGGTAATCACACGCAGACTTAATTTCGCAGTTTGAATAGCGCAGGCCTTGCGCAGTTGGCACGAGTAACAAGTACTATTACAGCACAACACACGCCAGCCATTTGCCAGTGGCATTGTTGGAGCAGTGAAGTCCCAAGATGTAACCTTTCATTTAATTATAGATTTTTTCCAGGTATTCGAACTAGGAGCCAAGTTATGCTTAGGTTAGTCATCAAACTCACTTGGGGTAAAAGCACGCGCCTATTCAAGTACGTGGTATTCCCCCTTGATAATAAAAGCAGCAGGTTATATTTTCAATTCTATCGAGTTATATCGAGATTTCGGCAAACCTACCATCTCATCTACCCCCATGAACCACAGACATTGCCGACCTGGGGTGGCTTGCGTGCCTTACCGATACAGATAGCCGAACAGTAGGTACCACCACAGCGGAGGGGTACCCGTGGAGAGGCCAGACAAACGTGTGGTTCCTGAAGAGGGGCAGCAGCCTTTTCAGTAGTTACAGGGGCAATAGTTTGGATGATTGACTGAGCTGGTCTTGTAACATCAGCTAAAGTGGCTTTGCCATGCAGTTACTGCGAACGGCTGAAAGCAAAAGGGAAGTACAGCCGTTACTTTTCCCAAGGACATGCAGCTCTATTATATGGACAGGGTAGCGTGGAGAACTGCATCAAATCAGTCTGCGGACTGAAGACCACAACAACAACCACAACGAGTTTTTTAATTTTTTTAAAAAATTTCAGATGACTATATATTATAAAAGGAAAAACAAGAAAGCAAAATCGACTCAAGAGGAACTTCATAAGCCCCTAGATGCCATAAATTCAGGAAGGAAAAAAAAAAAGGAGAATTTTCGAGAGCTTTTTGGATTCATGAAGTCTGCATACGAGAACGAAATCGAAAAATACCAAGTGGCCAAAACTTGGAAGAAACCAAACATTTTCCACTAAACAGGAAAATGAGACTAGAGATCGTGTTATTACGATGGCCAAGCTGTTCTATGGCATTCCATTCATCCAGCTACAAAAGATTGCAGAGGCTAGCTAGGTTGCAATTTTTTTTAAATTATCTAGTTAGCTGGAAAAGACTGGCTTGCTCTATTTTTAAAAGGAAACCTATTTATTAGCTCGAGAAAACTCGGAGCAACTAGAATTAATAAAATACAGGCATTTAATTAAGAAGAGGTTAATGCATATTTTAAAAATTTAAAAATATAAGATATCTGTACAGAACATCACTTCGTTCTTAAATATAGTGTTTATTATTTGTAACTAATAAAAAAATAAGAATAACATTTATTGATCATTTTTACGATTTGTTTGTTTTGTGTGTACAGAACATCACTTCGTTCTTAAATATAGTGTTTATTATTTGTAACTAATAAAAAAATAAGAATAACATTTATTGATCATTTTTACGATTTGTTTGTTTTGTGTGTTATTACCAGTGTCATGCGTGTCATTACACCAAGGGGTGGAGAATACCACGCATTTGCACTTTGTTTTAAATTTAATTTTTAAAATTAAGATACTGTTTATAACTATTTTCAATCAATTGGGATATAGGGAGAAATGTCCATTGTATGTTATGTATTTGTTTTCGTAGGTTTTAAAGAACCGTTTACATCGATTTTTCCTTAGGTGCGTGTATTTTCCCCACCCTCCCCTAATCACCAGAGGCGTGAGCACAACTATCCCACTGTTTAACGAGCCGGAGGATTCTCTGTTCCCAGAGTTCCTGTGGCTGTGACTAGAGACAGACCTCCTGCTGTGTCCTTCCGTTAGTCGTTCGAGTTGAAGCGCATTCATTTGATATGTTTTTTTTTAGCGGATCAAACAGGTGGGAACACAGTGCGACAGTGGCGAATATAGCGTACAGATTCGGGAGGAGCCAAGATTAATGCAAGGGTAAGTAATTTTACGTAGACATCTCTTGATATTTTGTACCAGTTTTGCTGCTCATATTCAGAGGATAATTTACGCTGAAGCCCGTTTTACTTTACTGAGATCAAGCTATTATATCGTTTACATCAAATTAGAAAAAAACTTTTTTTTTTTTTTTTTTTTTTTTTTTTTTTTCAAAAACTGGCACAAACTTCACTCCACTAACACCCCACTTCCGTCACCAATACAGTGAAGTATGACTGTCTACCTCGGCGAAGTCTTCACGGATCATTCATTAAAATAATTCAGGTACTGTAGTTATTTTTTTTCTTTATAATCATTACTTCGGGAGGGGCCCAGGCCCCCTTGGCTCCTCCCTTATATACGCCACTGGGGCGACGTAAGAGCTGTAGGGTCGATGCTCAAGCTGCTGCCACTTGAACTTGGCCAGTACACTTTGTGTGACACTATAGACGTATGGACGCATGGAGCAGAATGACTCCCTCCGTGAGCAGCCGAGGCCGTTTGCTCTTGACAGACTTGTGTGGGCTACGGAGTGTCTCACAGTACACGTCACTCACTGTTGATGGTTTTTCCATGCTCGAGGAATTCGATGAGTATCGGACCTCGGACGTCGAAAAAGACGGTGAGCATCACCTTGCTTGCTGAGGACACAGCCTTGAGCTTTTTAGGGGAAGGAGACGACGCATGCTTTGTGTTCCTAGATGTCGCACTACGCTATCCAAAGCGGCATACACAAATTTCAACCGGTTTGGTTGTTAAGACGTTTCGTACCTTTTCAGTCGAAAACCCCTTATAGTTTCCTCAATCCTCATTCTCCTTGCTCACCAAAAATTTTGGCATGGTAATATGTTCGTGTCCTTTTGACAGAACATGATAAATCCCTTCACCCAGTCTCTCACTGCATTGACGTTTTCATACATAGCCACTGCCTACCTATATATCCCTCTCGCACTGTCATTATTCTCCCCCTAACATGTTCTATTGTTCTACCACTGCCATTGTCATCATCCAGTGTTCTCGATATTCCTTGCCATTGCCTCCTCCTTTGCCACTTTCACGGTCTCCCTGCTACTGCCTTTGCCACATTGTTTTTCTTTCACTTCTGATTGTCTGCTTCTCACACCGTGCTGCCTGTCTCTTCAATCGCCATTGTCTCAAGATATTTCCTTGTGGGTGGTTTGCTTGGACAGTTAACGCTAGAGCGGAAACTATAACACATAACACCGTGAAAGTGGACAACATTTTTGTTGTGAAAATTCGTCAGGTTGGGGGATCCAGATCCACGTAGCTCATCACTTTTTTTCCCCTTCATTTCCACTGTTCGCTCTCTTTTGTTCTCACTGATACTGTCTCCATCCATTTATCTCATAGTACGATGTCCAAAATCAATCGTTTTCACCGAATAGTTTTCTTAAAATGGAACAACAAGTGAAAAAAAAAAAAAAAAAAAAAAAAAAAACTACAACTCTCAGTCGTAATTGGCAAGTTACATTAGAATATGTTACGTAGGCTTCAATGTCGCAATTGACACATTCTTCAGATAATATGAGATAAGCGTTAAAATTTACATGTCAAATCTGAAAGAAATTATAATTACAATAACATATCTGCCGTGGACAGAAAGCATGTAGCAGCGACTACATGCAGCCCTTAGTGACTGTGCTGTTGTTCCTATTTTAGGTATGACTATCTGTCGACGACAGATATGCTATTGTAATTTTTTGATGAAAGTTCCGGATTACTGCTTATATTTTATTCAATAGCGCTACAGCTGTTTCAACATTTTGTCATTATCAAGCGCCTGCGTATATAAGAAATACATTAATTAATTACAAATCAAATAATACGAAAATATATATAAAATTTTTGTTATAAATTTTCCTTATAACTTACGTTTACGATGTGTGGACGTTATATGCTGATATCTGGCGTAACTGTTGTATAAACTGTATGGAAATATTCACGTATTTCGTAGTTGGATACGTTTTTAGCTGTCAGGTTTTATGCAGATTTTTACGCTAAAACGTTAAATTAAAGAAAACGTTTATATTTTTCTTTTTTCAGCAGTGTTACACACCAATGAAGCTGATGCTTCATTGACGTAACTCTGCCGTCCTCGCTAATCCTCCATGCCCTCCTTCTCCCACAACTCTCTCTCTCTCTCTCTCTCGTGCTCTCTCTCTTTCTCTTTCTCGCGCTCTCTCTCTGCGTGTGTGTGTGTGCGCGCGCGTGCAGAATACATGTACTCTTGACTTTTTCTCCCCTCGTCATTTTCTCGTCTCGCACGACCATGAGTGCTTCTTGTCCTTTGACACATTCAAGTGACAGTGCTCTGCTAACAACGTCGAGGAAATCATACGCAGCGCACTGAAATCAACAAGTGGGAGCTTCACAATTCGGACAGAGAGCACAATTTACTTGTCACGGCCAAACGGCTGTAATGTTTACCTAACGACTCTCCAAATTCGGATGGAGCAGGACGCGTCTTTAGGATAAACACTTCCAGTGGAATTTTTTTCTGCGGTTACGCAACGCTATTCAAACGACACTACAAAAGTCGTTTGAGCAGTATATGAACTTGGCTCCTGTAGGTGAAACTGCGGTACAGTGATTTTTGCTCTGCTGTTGCGTCTGACACCAAAATTGACACTCCTGAGTTTTTTTTAACTTCATTCTTATTTACTTACAGAGCAGAGCATTCTCTAAAGTTATGTCAACTGAACAATGGTCTTCCACTTCCGCCGCTTTTCCGCGCTTCGTAATTTTAGTCAGTAAAAGTCAACGTGTCGACCGTTGGCAGTATATTTTTTTCAACTTTTGCAAAGTATATTCATGTGCATACGGGAAAAAAATGCGACAGGGAAATCTTTTGTGGCGCGGCTCATGAATAGGAACGAGCGCTGAGCAGCTGTGAAGGGGGCGTGTGCGTTTCCGCTGCTGGCGCGGCGCAGAGCCCACTGACCCGTCGTTGACGGGGTCACCTCGCAGCCCTCACACTTCAGTATTATTCGCTCCTCGCTGAATGCGAGCTGCCAAAGCAGACGAACGCACGGCACTGACGGAAGGAGCTACGCGCCCGCTTCACGGTTGATCTACTGCCCAATAACAGTCGCTCAAACTTTCTTTCACTGTGCTCCGTAGCACAGTGGTAGAGTGCCAGACTACAAATCCAGAGGTCGCGGGTTCGATCCCTGATAGGTCCTAGGATTTTTATCTGTCACTTTCCACTTCTTTCACCTCTGGCAGTGTTGCTGATGTGAAAAATACTGAGTAGCACCGTGGTTCGGAACCCACGTTAAACTGTAGGTCCCCCTATAACTGGCTGGGTAAGTCAGTTCCAAGGTCGGAGGAAGGCAACGGCATACCACCTCCAAACAGGAACATTGGTGTTCAAACCAATCTTGGGATTGTTGACTGCTTACACGGACATTAGTGGCAAACATTACCCACGAATCACCAATCTGGAATTAACAAAATCTGTGGAGATGTTAAGTACGTAACGAGTATTTACCTGATTAAACTTTCTTCACTGATGCACCTCGAGTGAAATACATTGCACCGCGCGGAATGGCCTCGTGGTCTAAGGCATCATGCCTACAGAATGGGCGGCCGTTCCCGCAGGAGTTTCGAGTCCTCCCTCGAGCCCTCGGGCATGTGTGTGTTGCCCGTAGTGTAAGTTAATGTAGTTTGTAAGTCTAGGGTCCAATAGGTTTACAGACAATTTTCTTTAATGCACTGCCTGTCAAAAAAAAAAAAAAAAAAAAAAAAAAAAAAAAAAAAAAAAAATATATATCTACATCCATACTTCACAAGTCACTTGAAGGTGTGCGGCGGAGGGTAATTTGTGTACCATTGCCACTTCTTCCTATTTCAGTTCCGTGTGGTTTGCAGGAAATAAATAAAAATAAATAAAGGATTGCCCGTATGTCCTCGTGTTCCCTGTAATCTCTCTATTCTACCGTTCTGGTCGTTTCGTGAGATGTACGAAGGAAGGAGCAATATATTGGTTGTCTCTTCGAGAAACGCATACTCTAGGATCTTTGTCAAAAGCCTGTGGAAGGTAGTAAGTCGGTCGCGGTAGCCGAGGGGTCTAAGGCGCTCCAGTCAAGGTCTTCAGGGCCACTACGGTCGGGGTTTGAATCCCCCCTCGGGCATGGATATTTGTGCCGTCCTTAGTCTTAGCTGGTTCATAAGTAGTTTGTAAGCTTAGGGACTGATGACCCCGTAGTTAAGTCCCAGAAGTTCTACAAACATTTGAACGTTTGAAGGTGGTAACAACAACATGCGTTCTCATTGTCTCTCTCCCTGCCGCGGTGGAGTAGTCGAGCGGTCTTAAGACGCCTCGCTGCGGAGCGCGCGGTTTCTCGCCGTCGGAGGTATGGGGCATGTGTGTGTGTGTTGTCCTTAGGTTAGTTTACCTTAGTTTAAGTAGTTTGTAAGCTACGGACTGATGACCAAGCAGTTTGGTCCGATAGATTTACAAACATTTGAACTTTTTTTGGCACTCTCTGGTCAGAGAGTTTATTTGCTATGAACTGAGTCGGCGGTAGGAGTGGTAGGCAGATGGAGTCTGAGAGTGGAAATGGACAGACGGAGTTATGTGTTGATTGAAAGCAATCGATTGTGAGAGTTGTCGTAAGCAGTTAGGATTTTTTGTTAACTTTGATTTGTATTTTTTATTGTAATTGTGATGTTTAAAAAGTAATAATAATAATAATAATAAGAATCATAACGTATAACTTTGTTTCAATTCAAGATATCTTCATGTCGCCCTTTTGTTTGAAATGAAAGATATTATTATCGCCAAGTTATCTCAGGCTGCAAGTTTTAAACAGTAGGATAAATACAAGTTTTAACTTCATTTATATTTCATTATTAATGTACTGCAAGAGACCAAGGTGCTGTCTACAGATGAGAGGTGAGTGAACTTAAATCTATTTACAATTAGGTTTGCAAGTAGGGAAGTAAATTGTTGAGTATCTGTTAAACATTTCGCACATACTTAGTACCCAGATTTGTTATGCTCTTACATTTTTTGACTCAAGAATCGTAAGCAAATAGTTTATCAGGTAGCTATCAATATTTCTTGTCTATCGTGTGACGCGCCTTTTCATACAAACATTAATTACACCATTTGCTGACAACAGAATAATTAGTTTGTTAATAAAGTTAGATCAGAAGGTGTCGGTACACATAATTATTGCTAAGCTCGCAACCGAATCCATACTTAGTCACTTTTGGCATCTAATAAACTAAACATTGATCTGTACTTAAAATAATTAGTCAGTTCAAATATTCAAATGTTTGAAAGGCTTAAGGGACTTAACTGCGGGGTTATCAGTCCCTAAACTTACAAACTACTTATGAACTACCTCATATTAAAGACGACACAAACAACCATGCTCGAGAGTGGATTCGAACCCCCGACGGCGGACTGCCGCGCGCACCGCAACTCAGGGCTCCAGCCCGCGCGGTTAATCCGCCGCGGCAAATAATTAGTCAATTACACAATTATTGACTTACACGTTTCTATTCTATGATAGGTAGTACAAGTTCCTTTCATTACTATCAGCCACTATTATAGTTTGTTGTCATTCCACGTATGAGTACATTTATATTATGTATTACTTGGTTTGCACCCAACTTAGCTAATGAACTATTTTGACAATACAACATTTTGTTTATTAATGATGTAGATCTTGTTCACAGCACGTAACGTTATATATAGCAATCACTACCTAGGTCGCAATGCTCAATCTGTGTCATAGTAATAATGTAAACGTATACCTTTAATTAATTAACGAATATATAATTCTCAACTTTAGCGTTTTTCACTGTGCCATGCTCTTACATGTTACTTAGATGCTATCAATCGCTGTCAGAAATTGTCAGTTACTCCACCCATGATCATATTTTATTTTGGACTTAAAATTTGTATCAAACATTCGTCAGTATTTAATTAATGAACTATTTGTCGGACTGATTAACGAATCGCACCTTGTGGTACAACCGGACTTGTCATTCATTGTTTAACCAGACTCGTGTTCTGAATAGTTAAGTGCATTAACACGGCCATACACATTAAAATCAGTCGATGCCAGGCTGATTAACTATGTTATTTACTTGTACGTTAATTATAGACAATAGGATCAGTTTTTACATTCACAGTGTTGTATCTGTCCAGGAAGGCACTGTTGCATCTGCACAAACAGAAATCTGTTTATACACACTCAAGCTTCCGACCGAGAACAAAAGTTTTATTTTATTTTATATATTTTATTTAAACTACTCGCCATTAAAATTGCTACACCAAGAAGAAATGCAGATGATAAACGGGTATTCATTGGACAAATGTATTATACTAGAACTGACATATGATTACATTATCTGCCTGGAGGGGCCTTATAAAACAATTAACAAAATGTGAAATAAAAAAATTATTTCAATATTAAATGGCAAAACCATATTTATTAGGTCATGAACTAGGAATCCAAAGACACTACTGGCCATTAAAATTGTTACACCAAAGAAATCCAGATGAGAAACGGGTATTCATTGGACAAATATATTAGAATTGACACGTGATCACATTTTCACGCAATCTGCGTGCATAGATCCTGAGAAATCAGTACCCAGAACGACCACATCTGGCCGTAATAACGGCCTTGATACGCCTGGGCATTGAGTCAAACAGAGCTTGGATGGCGTGTACAGGTACAGTTGCCCATGCAGCTTCAACACGATACCACAGTTCATCAAGAGTAGTCACTACCGTATTGTGACGAACCAGTTGCTCGGCCACCATTGACCAGACGTTTTCAGTTGGTGAGAGATCTGGAGAATGCGCTGGACAGGGCAGCAGTCGAACATTTTCCGTATCCAGAAAGGCCCGTACAGGAACTGCAACATGCGGTCGTGCATTATCCTGCTGAAATGTAGGGTTTCACAGAGATCGAATGAAGGGTAGAGCCACTCGTCGTAACACATCTGAAATGTAACGGCCACTGTTCAAAGTGCCGTCGATGCGAACAAGAGGTGACCGAGACGTGTAACCAATGGCACCCCATACCATCACGCCAGGTGATATGCCAGTATGGCGATGACGAATACACGCTTCCAATGTGCGTCCACTGCGATGCGGCCAAACACGGATGCGACCATTATGATGCTGTTAACAAAACCTGGATTCATCCGAGAAAATGACGTTTTACCATTCGTGCACCCAGGTTTGTCACTGCATACACCATCGCAGGATCGCAGGTGCTCCTGTCTGTGATGTAGCATCAAGTGTAACCGCAGCCGTGGTCCCCGAGCTGATAGTCCATGATACTGCAAAAGTCGTCGAACTGTTCGTGCAGATGGTTGTTGTCTTGCAAACGTCCCCATCTGTTGACTCAGGGATCGAGACGTGGCTGCACGATCCGTTACAGCCACGCGGATAAGATGCCTGTCATCTCAACTGCTAGTGATACGAGGCCTTGGGATCCAGAACGGCGTTCCATATTGCCCTCCTGAACCCACCGATTCCATATTCTGCTAACAGTCATTGAATTGCGACCAACACGAGCAGCAATGTCGCGATACGATAAACCGCAATCGCGATAGGCTACAATCCGAAGTTAGAAACGTGATGGTACGCATTTCTCCTTCCTACACGAGGTATCACAACAATGTTTCACCAGACAACGTCGGTCAACTGCTGTTTGTGCATGAGAAATCGGTTGGAAACTTTCCACATATCAGCACATTGTAGGTGTCGCCACCGGTGCCAACGTTGTGTCTGTTCTGAAAAGCTAATCATTTGCACATCACAGCATCTTCTTCCTGTCGGTTAAAGTCCGTGTCTGTAGCAAAAAAATTTTCAAATGTTTGTAAATCTTATGGGACTTAACTACGGGGTCATCAGTCCCTAAACTTACAAACTACTTATGAACTAGCTAATGCTACGGACGGCACAAATATCCATGCCCGAGGGGGGATTCGAACCCCCGACCGTAGTGGCCGTGCAGACCGTGACAGAAGTGCCTCAGTCCCCTCGGCCACCGCGGCCGGCGTGTCTGTAGCACGTCATCTTCGTGGTGTAGCAATTTTAATGGGCAGGAGTGTATGTTTCACCTATACTGTGATTCACAACGTCTCTCTTGCTGTTTGTGCCACTGAAGTTTGCTGGCCGCAGTGGCCGAGCGGTCTGCGGCGCGCCAGTCACGTTCTGCACGGCCACTATGGTCAGGGATTCGAATTCCCTCTCGGGCATGGATATTTGTGCCGTCCTTAGTATTAGCTAGTTAATAAGTAGTCTGTAAGCTTAGGGACTGATGACCCCGTAGTTAAGTCCCATAAGCTCTACAAACATTTGAAAATTTGAAGTTTCCTGATCATCTGTGTGGAGTTTTAGCGCTTACTAAATGAGCCTGTAACGAAGCATGCTGCTTTCCGTTGGATCTTCTCTGTGTCTTCCACAAACCAAAACTGGTACGGATCCCACACTGATAAGCAATAGTCATGTGTTGGCTGAACGAGTTATTTATAACATACTTCCTTTGCTGACAGACTATGCATTTCCTGAGGATTCTCTCACTGACTCTCAATTTGGTATGTGTATTACCCATGATTAATTTTATATGCACGTTCCATTTTAAATCGATCTTATCTCAACTCCCAGATATTTTATGGAGGTAATTGTTTCCAGTTTGGAAAGTAGGAGGCGAGGTACTGACTTAGTTGAAGTTGTGAGCTCAGACCGTAAGTCGTGTCGGGATAGCTCAGTGGTAGAGCGCTTGCACACGAAAGGAAAAGGTCCCAGGTTCGAGTCCCGGTTCTGGCACACTATTTTAATCTGCCAGGAAGTTTTAATTATATTCAGTGTTTGTCCTATTATTGCACAGGTATATACTGAAGATCGAAGGAAACTGGTGGTATAGACATTCGTATGCAAACACAATGTAACGAGAGGACAGCACTGCAGTCGGAAAAGCTTATATAAGACAACAGGTACCTGGGCAGGCGTTAGATTGGTTACTACTGCTACAATGGCAGAATATGACGATTTAATTGCGTTTGAACAAGGTGACCATCTGCAGCGATTCATGGATTTCATATTCCGAAACAATGATGGATTGTATGAATGACAATGCTATTTGTCACCGGGCCACATAGATCGCCGTTTGTTTGCAGAACATTCTGGACTTTTCCAGAAAAGGATTTGACGACCCAGATATGCGTCGAACATATATAATATACAATTGAGAGGTCAGTTCTTGCAGCAGTTTCGCAATAATGGTTGGTTATAGACGTGGCATACCTGTATATTCCTGGTCTTTTCCCTTGTTGAATCCATGCCAGGTCGAGTTACTGCACTTCGTCGGGAGGTGGCCCATGAGTTTTGGCACCTAAGTGTACAGGAGTATCATTAACATGCCTGTTCGGAATAGGAAATAGTGGAGGAAGCCTGAGTTTCTTCTCGTTTTAATGCCCATATGGACAATGGCAGGATTACTGCTTAGATTTGTCTGTTCACGCTGTAATTAGTCGAATTTGTTATTCATATACCCTGCAGGAGTGATACTTAATGATCTGAAAATTCTGCACATGGAATTGGTTTTATGGAGTTTGTAAGTAAACTTTCGCGGCCTGGTTGCTGCGTGTGTTCAGGAGTCTGGTGATTCAGGTTTCTTACAATCTCTCACCTCATACAAGTTTGCAAGTAAACTTTCGCGGTCTGGTTGCCGCCTGTGTTCAGGAGTCTGGTGTTTCAGGTTTCTTATAATATCTCACCTCATACAAATCCGTGGTCATTTGCGTGGCCCTTCTTTGTATACTGCTGGGGACCGAGCAGTAGGTTTCCAGCTTTACGTCAGGATGGAGGCGAAGATACCTAGTGAAGCGCCAGAGGACGCTGTGAAGGCAGTATTATTGTTTATAAGTCTATTCAGTTGTTAAAACATTTCGTGGTTCAGCCGCTAACTCGATACACGCTAGATCAGCAGGTGACGTCGCTTTCGGTCACGTCAGCTTGCCGTCTCACTGAGTTTTCTATGTGCCGGCTGCTGTGAGCCATCCAAACTGGCGGTAACCGCGCCATTGCGCCTGGGAGTCAAAGAAGACACCATTGGAGAAGGTGTCCTCGATACCACCTCTGGTGTATGCAGGTGCTTATGGGTCCAAATGTGAAACTACTGGAGTCGGATGCTGTGGTGATTTATGAACTCTTGATACGTGTTACCAGGGTTAGTTACAAAGCGCTAGCACATGGACAGGATCACTGGCCTTTTAGGCCAGTCGCCAGGTACGTTTAGGTCAAACAAAATTGCAAAAAGCTGAATTTTTCGTGTGTTGTTAGGACATTTTAGAGTGGTATTAAACCAAGTTTGCAGCTTTGAAATCCTTTAGCTTAACTTTTAAGAGCCAAAAAACCCTGAAAATTTCGGACTTTTTCTGATTTTGGTTTATAACTCGTGAAGGGTGGTTTCTTTCTTTTCATTTTTTTTTACTAATAGTCACTCACACCTCTATTAATGTAGGTAAGATATTGCAAAGTTTAAGCCCAAACGCAGCTCTGTAAGTCCAACAGTTCCCGAGATATTGGACTTCAAAAATTGACTTATTTCTCCAAAAAGTTCAAGTTTTCGATTTTAGTCATCTTTCGGCTAGAATATTGGCTCTAATGATCACCCCATGGGGAAAGTCACACAGAAAAAAGTTATACAGTAGTTATTTAGCTTTAATCTAAGTACAGAACGAAGTACATAGGCCTAATAGATTTCAAGTTATTGTTCGAAAACTAAAAATTGGGAAAATCGGATGGTTCAATAAATTGGTCCAAATGATTAATTTTTGAGAAAACAAATTTTTATTTTATTTTTATTACACAATGTATCTGTAAAAACGTAAGGTACGTAGGTACGTCGAGGTGAGAGTTGCAGTGGCCGAGGGGGGGGGGGGGAGGGGGGAGTGTATCGTCGAAAGAAACGCCGCCTGGTGACTCCTGCAACAGATTTACACCACAAAATTAATTTGTAGTAATGTAATGCGCTATTATTCAATTTTGAAGCTGCAACGAACTAAAATATAATGCAGTAGGTACCTACGCAAAATGTCTCTTACCATTTGTTTTAAGGAGATTGCCGGGATTTCTTCCTTCCTGGCTCGGGATCCGTTGTTTCTTCTGTCTGTTGGAGCTCTGTAACCGAAGTTGGTTCGCCCATATCTTCGTATTCCGCTTCCGAATCTGCCGAGACGTTCGGGGTGTTGCGGCATGTCTTGCCCTGACAGATTCGGTAAGTAAAAGAGCACGTGAGCCCTGATCTTTGGCATGAGCAGGTCCCGTAACCACACCCTTTACTGCATTTGAATGACATCCTCTTCAGTAGTGCTGGGGGCGCTGGGTCTTGGATGGGGTTGGAACACTTGCGCGGAGTGACACTTGCGCGGTGTGACACTTGCGCGGAACCCGGGACCCTTGGGGCGGCTGATGGCTTTTTCTGGGTACAGGCACACCAAGAAGTGTAGCACTGCTGTTGTCAAGTTTCGACACTGTCAACATAACACGAAACTCAGTGAAATTGCACAACCCTTTCAAAGCTGAAGAGCAGTATAGTAACTTGTTCTAACTACATATGAATTCGTTGAGTGTTCCTCCTGAACACAAAAAGGTATTTTAATAGTGATAATGTTTGGAGAGTTATTAAGACATTCTTTGCTACTACAAGACGATGACTTTCCACAGTCATACCTCCTAAAAGCATATTATTCAGAACACTAAGCATATCAAGACACCTGCGCAAGCAATAAATATATTAGGCATCCTGCACAGATACGTTGATGTAATTGACCGCTATGTAGTTAACCCCACTATCACGCAACTTCCATCTCTTTAAAAATAGCTACTATGCTTTTTAATAGGAGACGCAACCTTAAACCTTCAATTAAAAAACGTTAATAATAAGTCAATGGGTATTTTACATACTTGAAGCGTTTATTCGTAGACCCCAAAACGATTTGGATGTATTCGAATTAGAAATACATCTAAGAAATGTATGAAATACGGAATGTGTAAGGGAATGTCACACACCGAAAAATGCTAAAGATAAATTCTATTTTCCATCACCGTCATATAGAACCATTTTTACTCCGAACTTGGCATAACCCAACAGGGAGAAACAAGTTGCAAGACTTCCAGGAAAAATGAAGCTAAATTGACAGCCAATAGTTGGTTATAAATTACATTGCCTGTTAACTGTATAAATATAAATTACGGAATACGCGGAACTCCTGTTTAGTACAGTCAAAAAGATCTAAGGTAATAGGCAGTGGTTTACAATCAGATATCCGTATGCATTCTATGCATTAATATTATCAAATATGTAATTTGTGTCACAAATTGCGCGGCCGGTCCGGTCGGATGTTCGAGTCCTTCCTCGGACATGGGTATGTTTGTTTGTACTTTGCCTACGTTATTTTAAGTAAGATTAAGTAGTGTAAGTCTAGCGACCGAAGACCTAAGTAGTTTGGCCGCATAAGACTACACATATACACGTAATTTATTTATTTCATCACCACATTTAAGTACTAATAATTAAAGAAAATTAAATATAGAAATTTGAAATAAACACTGAAAACAAATGATTGGTATTTCTCATAAAATGAATGCACAGAACCGTTGAATTATGTCTTGTGAATGTACCTACAAAATCTGCCATATGAAAATTGTAGTGTGAGTCCCAAATTTGTTTTTTTATGTAATAACATTAAAAACGTATTAAAAATTGAGAACTCGAAAACCAGTGAAGTCATGGACTTGAAGCTTTTTGTGTTGCTAAATCTTTACATAGTAGACACGATTTTAAAATTTGGTTGCTATCGCCAAAGTAGACGAAACGTTAAATTTTTTGTTGTAATCTTCGCCGTGTAGACTGTATGTTGTAGAAGTCTACGTCGAACCTAATTAGAATCATACCTCTGAGGAGAGAACGTTGTTTGCACTTCTCCTGCGTTTCCAGTCGCCGTGCTGTGCTACGTAACGACATCGTACCGTTCCACTTTACCGAGAGCTATATATGTATTGGTGTGATGTTTGTTTTTTCGAAATAAGACATCACACCAATATATGTATCATTTAGACGCAAAGATTCTGGGTTCTGTTTTCATCGCTAACGCGACTAACAACGTTAGACCTCGTGTGTAAACAGTTAAAGGTTATGAGTGCCACTGGAAAAATGCATAAGTAACACCTGTTGTTTGAGACTTGAAGATGACCTGAAATTAGCCGAAATCGATATCTCATAAGAAACATAAGGTGTAGCTGTCTATATTTCATAATGCTATTCCTAACATATTTAAAAGCTGCTCAAAACCACATACAAAAAACCTTTATAATGAGATTGTATATAATTCCACGATCAAATTGTGTTTTAGTTATTTGTAGTAATACACCCAAAGATCTGCCCTTGTTTTTAGTGCCTTGATCAGCTGTTTATTTTTAGAGGTATTACTAGGGACAGGAAAAATTCGAATTTGTGATAAATGCGAATATAGATGCGAATTATGACTCAAAATGCAGTAAATCCGAAATTGTAGTTAGCAACGGTTGCGCTCAATTCCGATTTCATCACATTCCTCTTCACATGGTGCTGTATTGTAAATCGAGTGATATTTGTATGACGTGTTATCCCCCTGTTGAATGAGGCTGTGATATCTCCGGGCCGTTACTACAGCTCCACCTCGCTCGGTGGGCCTTTCCCTGAATACGGCACAGGTAGCGGCTGGAGGGCGTGGAGTAGGGGTGGTGTATCCCTACTTCTGGAACACCCTGTTCACTACCTGCAGCGTCCGGGTCTCCGCGCAAGTGTCTACAAATTCCCTTTCCGCGCAAGTGTCACTCCGCGCAAGTGTCACAAACTCGTCTTGGATGGTAGTGATAGGAGTTAGCCCTTGCTTGCTTCTTGTCCACCCGACAGAGGGCTCTTTCTCGACGCCCAACCACATCTGAACCTGATAGTAGGAGTGCTGGGCCGCTGATTCTCGGGTTGAGGCTAGACGAGCAAGCTGGACTTTTGCACTCGCAGCAGACCTAAAGAAAAGTTCTTAGCGGAGAGTTTGAAGGTTGTCGTCCTCTCCACCACCATATAGGGCGACCAAGCACTTGCAGCCTGCAGGGGCTATTTCTTTTTTAGCGGCATGCGGCTTAAGGAATGTGGCAGCCATGTCAATCAGCTGGGGATTCTTCTGAATTATGGCCATCATTTTTGTTTTTTCCTGCCCGAAAATTGTAGATACTGTGTCGCAACCAGTGAACGCGTGGAGGAACAGCTCTAATCCAGGAGGGAGCGACATTTGTCCTCGATTGAAGGATGTTGACGAGAACTGTTCAGAATTAGCTGCACCCCTTCCACCTTTGTGGAGGAATATGTTCCTTGTATTGGAGCCCAACCCATTGAGGAGGACCAATAAATCGACATCCTCTCCAGCTATTAGGACGTGTTCATGTTGTCGGCTCTTATCCAGCGCTGTCCTGACGATAAGGCAGTCAGCGTCGTCTGCAGCTTGCTTGGTCTCTAGTCCTTCGCACTCCATTCCAGCGCGAATAAAGTTGATCAAGCGCTGCTTGTTCTTTTTTCTGAGACACTTCGAGCACAGTACAATCTTGGAATATTATTTCGCTGCATGCAGGTATTGCGTAACGGCGTAGATGCTCAGCTGCTTTTGTGCTACTGCCAGCCCCCTCCTCTGAGTAGCCATCGAACACCATAACCACATTCCTCCCATAGCGATGGACAGTGTAGGAAATGTAGGCTGGTACAATTTCGCGGATGCTATTGTTACGTTGCCAGATAACTGTGTAACAGATGCCCTCCATCGACAACAACAAACGTACTTCGTGTGAAGATGTTTTCAGTGAGAGGAGTGACAGCACTGAAGAAGGTGGATTTTGTGCCCTTCCAGATACCCTCCCCCGAAAATAGTGCCATGGGACAGGAGGCTAACTCAAAGGCAAAGTGCTCTCTTATGTCTTGATCTGACTTTTTCATAATGCATAGCCTTTGGAAGATTGTGAGAGGGTCAATAGCGACCACCTTGTTCCGCACTTTAACTGTAGCTATAGCCAATGTGCGTACCTCGTCTTTCCTATTGAAAGTAACATTGCCAAATGTCTTGCCTGTGATTTCTTTGACGCCATTGGTTCCCATTTCAGGAAAGTCCCAATCCCTTAATGGCTGATCAATACCCACAAACGGAGAGGCTTTCGTTGTTTTTACAGCAATACCTACTTTCACAAATATATTGGTATGCACTAACACATAAATTACACCTATTTATATACAATTCGTTGATACTCATCGTCAATGAGTAATTCCTTCTTTTTCTTTAACGTATATAGGATAATAGGACTGCAATTCGTCTGGGTCAGGTTATTGAATACTCCGATTTTTCCAACTTTTCGTTTTTAACGATAATTAGAAATATATTGGGCCTATGGACTTAGTTCTGTACTTAGATTAAAGCTAAATAACTGTTCTATAAATTTTTTGTACGACTTTCTCCGTGGGATGATCATTAGAGCCAATATTCTAGCCGAAAGATGACTAAAATCGAAAACTTGAACTTTTTGGAGAAATAAGTCAATTTTTGAAGTCCAGTATCTTGGGAACTATTGGACTAACAGAGCTGCGGTTGGGCTTAAACTTTGGAATATTTTATCTACATTAATAGAGGCGTGAGTGACGTTTCGTAAAAAAAAAAAAAAAAAAAAAAAAAACACCCTTCACGAGTTATAAGTCAAAAACAGAAAAAGTTCGAAATTTTTGAGGTTTTTTGACTCTTAAAACTTAAGCTAAAGGATTTCGAAGCTGCAAAATTGGTTTAATACTACGTTAATATGCCCTCACAACATACCAAACATTCAGCTTCCTTTTTTTTTTTTTTTTTTTTTTTTTTTTTTTTTTTTTTTTTTTTTTTTTTTGAGCTAAGGCCATTTTTTTGTCTATGACGACTGACCTATTTAGGAAACCAATGAAGTCTGAGCTTGCCTCAGGCAGCAACCACACTCAGCATTGTGAAGTTGGTAGTACTTTGGTTCACCCTCTTCCATGGATGATTATCAGTTCGAAGTGTAGTACTTCTCAGACTCCATCTCCTAGCTGCGACTAGTCTGTACTGCTTTGTCTGAGAAATAAGCTGAATAAAATGATTAGAGCATTGGATCGACGACTACTCTCCTGAGCATCATCGATCCCAAAGACCAAGTGACCACAACTTCCAAAAGCGGAAGTATGTGTACAGTAAGCGGTTGAAGCTATGTCGTATGGGTCAGTTTGTAAGGGCCGAATGTGTGCCACTTGTGAGTGCAGCGTTCACTCAACAAGACTTTTGACCGCTGACTTACCCCTGGGTATTCACTCTTGTGAAAGAGTTAGGTGTACTTATGAAATATTTGCAGGCTAATGAATGTACCCTCTCGCTTCTCTTGTCTTCTGTCGCTGTAAACAGACTGCTGACTGTAGGCTTTCAGCTCGCGAACACAGTGACTGCTGTTGTCACGAGAGACTGGCTCTACATTTACGACACAACCACTGATCTGCTTCCGCCTAGCTTGGCTAACGATTTCTTTTGCAATCTAAGATTTTAACATGTTTGCTTGTTACTACTTTGTGCTGTAAAGTATGAAGCACCCGTGAAGCCTATTCACCAACTTTATTTGACAGAGGGCACATCTTTGGACTACCTGAAGTGGGGCGGACCTGTCCTCCAATTGCCAGACATTTGGGTTAGTCAGATGTCATAGTGGCCCCATGTTAGAACCAGTGGGCCAGCGCGTTCAGTCACGTCGTGCAGGTTCGGGTCGACCAAGAAACACCACCGTGTATGAGGACCATCATATGGTGCGAAAATCAAATATTCAAATGTTTGTAAATCTATTGGACCAAACTGTGTGGTCATCATTCCGTAGCTTACAAACTACTTAAACTAAGGTAAACTAACCTAAGGACAACACACACACACACACACACACACACACACACACACACACACACACACACATGCCCTAGGGAGGACTCGAACCTCCGACGGCGAGCAACCGCGCCTTCCGCAGCGAGGCGCCTTAGACCACTCGGTTACTCCACTGTGGCCGTTTGGCGCGCCAAGAAATTTGGGATCCCAAGACCCCAGCACCGGCCACACGCGAACACATACTTGTGACCTACAACATACTGTGAGTGTGTATGTGCTGGATTGGGATCCTACCGCACAATGCGTCGGTTTCCATGCTACCAAAACATCAACGCCGGCGTTTGGAGTGGTGTCGAGCCCAGGAGGCATGAACAGAGGATCCCAACTGCCTCCTGTTTATTGCTCCTGCTCCTCCATAACCTTCATCGTATTGGATTTGGCTGCGTCATGTTAAAGAGAACTCACCTCGCGAATATTCTGGAGAGACACACAGGCAGAACTCTGGGCATCATGGAGTAGGGAGCCATAGAATATGAGTTCAGATCACGTCAAGCTGTGCTTCAGCAGACATTGACATTGACATTCTGTGTCGGCACATCCAACTCCTGATGGCACAGCACACTGGGACACTGTTCCAACGAGATAATGCAAGTGCGTCTGTGGACTGCCTACACTACGTCGAGGTCGTCTTGTGGTCAGTAAGATCCCGAGATCTCTCCATTATTGAGCAGGTGTGGGATGACTTTGGAAAGAGCCTCCTTCTCATTACCAATCTTAGGGATCTGGAGGGACAGCTCCAGCAACAGTGTACATAGGCGGATCCAAATGGAGGGGGGGGGGGGCAAGGGCGGTGCGCCCTCCCCCCTCCGTAGTCCTCAAAACTGTGAGACTTTTGTTTGATTGGGTGTGGGGTAAAAAGGGGTAGCTGGTACTAGAGTCTACTGAGCCAGAGTTTAGCTGACGATGAGAATTCTCCCCCCCCCCCCCCCCCCCAGCAGGCTGTCCTGGATCCGCCCCTGACAGCGTACAACATTGCCTAAGGGAAGGATCCAAAGATTGTTTAATACCATTTCCAACCGCATAAGAGCAAGTGTGACACTTTACTGAACTGTCACCAACTTTCCAGCAATGGCCTTGTCTTCTTCATCCCATACTGTAATCGGTGCAGCCGAACTTTTTACAGAGTGCCAAGATGTGTTCAGAAAGAATAGATTAAATTAACATTGCGGTTGTGTGTTTATTGCTATTAAAAAGAGTATATTCTATAGTCAAATTGAAGTAGATAGTCCCTGTGAGTTAGTATGGGTAGAATTTATACCTGAAAATGGGAATAAATTAATAATTGGATATTTTTACCGATCTCCTGACTCGAATGATACAATTGCTGAAATATTCAAAGAAAACGTGAATCAAATATGAAACACGTATACCAAACATAAAATTATAATTGTTGAAGATTTTATTTTACGCTCGATATGTTGGCAAAAACATACGTTCAAAACCGGAGGCACGCATAAATCAATCACGTCTAAGGGACCGTAAATTCAACTAAATACCTAGGAATTACAATCGCGAACAATTTAAAAATAGTGGCGTCATTCCTTCGGATATGTCCGAGAGACGTCGCTATGTGATGCTGGAGCTGTTCTAAATATAGATTTAGTTGGGGTGCTTTTTGGCTTAGCTGCTGGTAGGTCTTGTAATCAAACAACTTGGACACATGAAAAATTGTGCCAGGGCCGGAATTCGAACCCGGGTCTCCTGCTTACTAGGCAGAGGTCCTAACCCTTGCACCACCCAGGTACAAGGGCTTCACATAACTGCACGGACTAACCAACCACCTACTCTGTTTGGCCCAAACTCTCGTATGTCGTCCTACTTCGACCACTGTACTCCACGGTTCGCCGTTAACCCTGTATTCCCGCCAGGAGACTGGTTCTCATGGGCATCCACAGTGAAATAAGTATTAATCCTTGACATGGTAGATTACAATTTAAGAATACAGACGTCTTTTCTTTCGCACATGCATTAAAAGTTCAACAACTGGTGTGATGTTTTGTTTTATTACTTCTTTATATTTCGCAGGCAATATCCACATAATTATATGACTGAACCTACCTACAAAATTATATGATGGTACGACGTAGTCCGGGAGATGTCATAAACACTGAGATGCGTGTTAAAATAGCTTTTTCGCAATGTGAAGGGAAAATTACCTTAAATTCATCCACTGTTTGCTAACGAGACAATCCAGCCATCTGGCTTTAGTAGGCTGTACGTGCGTTACTGAAGTCAGAAAGTGCTATGCGTGATACGTAATACTTCAACCGATATTGAGAACAGAACAAAAAATCGGAGGTATCACTCTTCAGCACGCCGTTTTATTTACAGTAGTTTACATTTGCAACGATTTCTCACCAATACTGGAGCCGACAGCATTTCAGAAAAAATGTTCAAATGTTTGTAAATCTGAGAGACTTAATTGTTGCAGTTATCAAACTCTAGGCTTACACACTACTTAAAATAACTTCTGCTAAGGACAAAACACACACACAAACACACCCATGGTCGAGGGAGGACTCGAACCTCCGACGGCGAGCAAACGCGCGCTCAGCAGCAGAGCGCGTTAGAGCTCTTGGCCACTAAAACGCAGCTGCATTTCATATTCTCGAAGGTTTTGGGTAATACATGACATTTAATTATGCGAAGGATCAAGTGCCAGTTTCTAAACGTATGTTGATCTTCACCAGGTCTTGATACAGTTCCCTTTGCACTATATCAATGGTTCACAACCTTTTAAGTAGTGCGGACTATCTATTTAGAAAAAAAAACAACAAATTGTAGCCCTAATTTCAGAAACGGGTGAAAATAAAAAGTAGAAGAGGAATTGGTAGCATTGAGAGATGAAATAGTGAAGGCAGCAGAGGATCAAATAGGTAGAAAGGCAAGATGTTAAAAAAAAACCTTGGATATCACACGAAATACTAAATTTAATTGATGAAAAGAGAAAATATAAGAAATGCAGTAAATGAAACAGGCAAAATGGAGTACAGACGACTAAGAAATGAGATTGACAGGAAGTGCAAAATAACAAAGCAGGAGTGGCTAGAAGGCAAATGCAAGTCAGTAGAACAATGTTTAAATAGGGGAAAAATAGATATAGCCTAAAGGAAAATAAAAGAGACATTTGGAGACAAGAAAAGCAGCTGTATGAGCATCAGCCCCACAGCCCGGACATGTCGCTTCGTGACTTACATCTGTTTGGTCCGTTAGAAAAATATCTCAAAGGGAAACGCTTCAACTCGGACGGCGAACTGAAGGACACGGTAGAGGACTGGCTCTTGTCACAGGCACAGAAATTCTAGGAACATAGAATCCTTCAGTTCGTTAAACACGGGGATAGTTGTGATCAAAACTCTGGTGACTACTTTTGAATAAAGACTTCAATTATACCCGCTGAAGCTTATACTCAAGCTTGGCTACAAGAAAGGTAACCTCATTGTACCACGTCTAGCCTTTGCTGATAATCTCACCCTTTTGGCCAACAGCATGAAGGAGGCTACTCATCAACTACAGAGCCTCAATAATGTTGCAGTAAAAACCGGCTTGAAAATCAACATACAGAAGACTGAGTTCATCACCAATATCAAACAGGCTTCTTCTACAATCCCACTAGGAAACAATAATATCTGTGAAGATCCTGCAGTCAAGTACTTGGGAGAATGGATTTCAGCAAGTGAGAGCGAAACCTTGGTCGTAGACGCCAGGTGCACCAAGTTAGAGAGAGCCTTTCGTTCCTGTAAGAATATATATACCTCCAAGTACCTATCCAAGAACTTAAAACTGAAGCACTACAACTCGGTAGAAAGGCCCTCTGCACTGTATGCCTCTTGATGAATTGAAAGAGCCCACTCAGGAAACTAGAACTTAAAGAGAGGACGATCCTGAAGAGAATATTATGACCCATAAGAGAGGAAGACGGTACTTACAGACTCAGGCACAATAACGAACTGTATGAACACCAGTAAGACATAGTCACATGTATGAGGAAAAGGCTACTGACCTTCTACGGGCACATGACCTGCCTGAATCACTCAAGGCTCACCAAGACGATCCTCACAGTGACAAGCAGGGGAAAGGCGTCCAAAGCCAAGTGGTTCACCTCTGTTAGATCAGACTTACAAGGAAAGTACTTGGGCTCGAACAAATATAAATACACGAAAATCGTGTGTGAGATAATGAGAAGGTTCCTCATTGCACTAGTTATATTCCCTCACCTGCAAAGCTCTGCAGTCGCCCATTAGAGCCCCTTGCGTGTGCCACGCCGCACTGCACCTTGACCTGCCGGTACATCAATAGTGATGGTGCAGTGTGCCTCTGAAGTTGCGTTTTGTGACGTTATTTGTGTAGTGAAGAGTCGGATAAGTCGGCGATTGGTAAAAAATCCTGCTAATATAGTGTGACTGGTTAAGATGAAATTACGAAGAAACTTTCTTCGTGAAGATGGTATTGGTGTAGAAGATGAATCATTCGTATGTTACCTGGTACATACTGTAGTGTTTCTAATCTATGCTCATATAATAGATACCAGAAAACATGCCAATGATTCATCTTCTACACCAAGAGCGTATTCACGAAGAAGGGCTCTTTGGAATTTCATCTCAACCAATCGCAATATATTATCAGGATTGATTACCAATCACCGACCCATCTTCACTACACAAACAACGTCACAGAACGCAACTTCAGAGGCACACCGCAGTGTCCCTAGTGATCCCGATTGGTATACCGGCATGTCAAAGTGCAATGCGGCGTGTCTCATGCAGAGGCCTCTAATGGGCGACTGCAAAGTTTTGCAGATGCGAGAGTATCGCTAGTGGAACAAGGGACCTCTACATTGACTCTCAGACGATTTTGGTATATTGTGTTTGTTCGAGCCCGAGTACTGTCCTTGTTAGAGGAAATGCAGATCCCATTACATATAACCGAGAACCGAACGCAATACTGTCAGGCCATTTTACATGGAGTCTTTCCACTATCTCTCACAAGCAAGAAGTGTACAGGCACCACCAGACCTAAATGGACGGATGAGAGGAAGCAGGCTCACAGCCAGAAGATGAAGGCGTACTGAGCCAAGAAAAAGCAGAAGACCCTAGTTGAGAATTGGGAGGAGCCTAGTGGTCCCTAGTAAGCCAAAATGAAATGAAAAAAAAATCATCATCGTCGTCATCATCATTAGAGACTGATTATGCCTTTCAGCGTTCAGTCTGGAGCATAGTACCTCTAATAAAATTCCTCCATGATCCCCTATTCAATGCTAACATTGATGCCTCGTCTGATGTTATGCCTTTTACTTCAAAATCATTATGCACCGAATCTAAGTACTTTCTTCTTGCTCTACCTCGACTCCTCTTACCCACCGCTGCCGAGCTCATGAGTCTCTTAGGTAACCTTGCTTCTCCCATGCGTGTAACATGACCCACCATCTCAGTCTGTTCGCTCTAACTGCTTCATCTATGGTGTTCATTCCCAGTTTTTCCTTGATTTCCACATTATGGACACCCTCCTGCCATTGTTCCCATCTATTAGAGCCTGCAATCATTCTTGCTATTTGCATATCTGTAACCTCTACCTCATGAATAAGGTAACCTGTATCCACCCAGCTTTCACTCCCATACAACAAAGTCGGTCAAAAGATAGAGCGGTGCACTGTTTACTTAGTCTAGGTACTTACTTCCTTCTTGCAGAAGAGAATAGATCTTAGCTGAGCACTCACTGCATCAGCTTTGCTGCATCTCGATTCCAGTTCTTTATGTTGCCATCCTGTGTGAAAATACATCCTAGGTACTTAAAACTGTCTACCTGTTCTAACTTTGTTCCTCCTATTTGGCAGTCAATCTGCTTAAATCTCTTTCCCCACTAACATTACTTTCATTTTGGAGTTGCAGACTTTCATATCATAACCCTTACACCTCTGATCGAGCTCTGAAATATTAGTTTGCAACCTTTCAATTGAATCGGCCATTTCAACTAAGTAGTCGGCGTATGCGAGACTACTTATTTTGTTTTTACCTATTTTAATCCCGCCCTGCCAGTCTACTGTTTTCAACATTTGATCCATGAATAGTATGAACAGCAGTGGTGACAGGTTACAGCCTTGTCTTACCCCTGAAACTACCCTGAACCATGAGCTTAATTTGCCATCTACTCTAACTGCTGCCTGACAGTCTACGTAAAGCCCTTTAATTGCCTGCAGAAATTTGCCTCCTATACCATAATCTAGGAGAACTGACAGTAGTGTCCTCCTAGGGACACGGTCATAAGCCTTTTCTAGATCTATGAAACATAGATACAATTCCCTGTTCCACTCATAGCACTTTTCCATTACCGGCTGTAAGCTAAAGATCTGGTTCTGACAGACTCTAAGAGGCCTAAACCCACACTGATTTTCATCTAACTTGTCCTCAATTAATACTCGCACTCTCCTTTCAACAATACCTGAGAATATTTTGCCTACAACGCTACTAAAGAGATACCTCGATAGTTGTTACAATCTTTTCTGTTTCCATGTTTGAAAATTGGTGTGATTACCGCTTTCGTCCAGTCAGACGGAACTTGTCCCGATTCCCGCGCCTTCTCAATTATCCTGTGTAACCATTTGAGACCTAATATTCCACTGTATTTGACGAGTTCCGGCTTAATTTCATCCACCCCAGCCGCTTTATTGCACTGTAATCTACTGACCATTTTCTCCACTTCCTCAAATGAGATCCTGTTTCTATCGTCGTTCCTATCGCATTCTACCTGAAAATGTGACACATCATTGAACGTTTCACTTACATTGAGCAATTCTTCAAAATATTCCCTCCATCTACTCAAGGTATGCACAGGATTGACTAGCCGCTTTCCTGACCTGTACAAAACACATGTTAATTCCTTCTTCCTTCCCTTTCGAAGATTGCTAATTACGCTCCAAAATGGTTTTCCTGTGGCTTGACCCAGAGTTTCTAGCTTATTTCCAAAGTCTTCCCATAATTTCTGCTTGAAGTCTGCAATTATCCGTTTGGCTTTGTTTCTTTCTTCAACATAACTTTCTCTGTCTGCCTGGTTTCTAGTATGGAGCCATTTTAGAAACGCCTTCTTTTTATTTTTACAGGCTGCCTTGACTGTGTCATTCCACCAGGCTGTCTGCTTCTTTCTACCTTTACACAGTACTGTTCCAAGACATTCTCTGGCTGCTTCCAGTAATGTGTCCCTGTACCTTGACCATTACTGTTCCAGTAACTGTAAATCATTACATTCAACTAACTGGTATCTTTTCGAGAACATTGCTATCTATTTATGCCTAATTTCCTTGTCTTGATGCTTCTCCACTCTTATCCTTCTACACATGGACTGGACTTTCTGCTCTTTTGGCCTCACAAAATCAAATTCACTGCAGATTAAATAATGATCAGTATAATCAAAGAACCCCCTGAAAACACGTGTGTCCTTGACTGTCTTCCTGTATTCCTGGTCTGTTATTGTATAGTCAATGACAGATCTGGTTCCCCTTCCTTCCCAGGTATAGCGGTGAATGTCCTTATGCTTAAAGAAGGAGTTTGTGATAACTAAGCCCATACGGGAACAGAAATCCAAGAGCTGTTTTCCGTTCCTGTTGGCATTCATATCCTCTCCAAACTTACCCATAACCTTTTCATAACCTTCGGTTCGATTTCCTATCCTGGCGTTGAAATCACCCATGAGTAAAACACCATCCTTATCCTTCACTCTAACAACTACATCACTAAGTGCGTTGTAAAATCTGTTCATCTCATCTTGATATATCCCTTCACAGGGTGAATATACTGCCACAATCCTAATTTTCTTGCTGGAGATGGCCAAATCTATCCACATCAGACGTTCATTTACATACCTTATTGCAATTATGCTGGGTTCGATTGCTTTCCTGATGTAAAACCCTACTCCCCACTGTGCTCTTCCTGCTTTGACTCCTGACAGGTAGACCTTGTATTCTCCCACTTCGTCCTCTTTCTCTCCCCTTACTCTAACGTCACTAACAGCTAAGACATCTAACCCCATCTTACTTGAAGCCTCCGCCAGCTCTACCTTCTTCTCAGTGTAATCCCCACTGATATTGATAGCTCTCCATATCATTCCAGATCGTTTGCCAAGTCGTATCGGACGAGTCCCTGGTCTGTCAATTAGAGGTGAGACTCCATCACCTCCAAAGGTCCGAGGAATTTTGCTCTGATTGTTGCCAGCATGATATTGAAGAACCTGGGAAGCAGGTTGCTAGCCTTACTTGCCCAGGGCCACACTGGGTTTTACCCCTAACGGTTGAGGGACTAACCAATGGATTTGGTAGTCTTTGCCGTCTGAGCACAAAGGTGGCCACGACTCAGAATATGTCCGAGATGCCCAACCTTATTCCAAAGTAACTGGTATCCCAACTGTCAGGACCACTTACTTGGCCACTCATACGTTGCCCGAGGTTCATGAACTAGGACATGACTACAGAAACGCACACCAAAAAAAAAAAAAAAAAAAAAAAAAAAAACCACCCTCCAATATGAGGTAGGTTTTGGTGTATAGTTGTAGATGTGGGTGTGCTGACTTTGGGTAGTCTTCAAACGAGACAAGTTGGACTCAGCAATTTTGTAGTGTGCCATTTCGCGACTCTGTGCAGTGCCGATCTCTTGCCACATGATGACGTGCGTCCTTCGCCGCCAGAAGTCACACGGGACGGTGTGGGGAGTGCAGGGCTCATCAGGTGCCGCGTAACCGCCAACCGCTGCCGAGTGACGGGCGCCGACTGTCGCCGAGGTCGCGAGCGTCGCCGAGAGAAAACATTTTAACGGCGCGGCTTGGCGCGCTTATGAAAATCTTGCGGCGTGACAGGCGAACAAAGCGGGCCCGGGGTCAGCGCGCCGTTGACGTGACGCGACGCGCGTATTGACTGCGGCGACAAAGGCGCTGTTTATTAAAATACCTGCCCAGGGCAGGGGGCCGCGCACTCGATAACAAGGCGGGGAAGCGCGAGGCGCTCCAGCCAGCAACACCGGCGAGGGGCGCGCACCAGCACCGCGTCTCCACACCAAGGAGTGCTGTCCAGACAAAGGCTTCCACAAAATTCCTGGGTAGCTAAGTAAGGTTCCCAACAACAGGAGGACCAAATACGCATGTTTTGCGTCCCACTTTAGGTTTTTCTGTAGTTGATGATTTTTTGCAATCATTTCGGACAAAAATAATAAAAAATTATGGACCATACGATTACGACTCTATTATTGTGATAATATATGTGCACTCGACAGAAGCCATTGTGTTTATTGCTGTTACAAACGGTTTATCCTGCAACGAAATTGAGGCAGATACTTCCTGTGAATTGGTCTGGGTAGAGGTTATACCTGACCACCGAAATAAATTAATAATTTGATCTTTTTATCGGCCCCCTGACTCAGACGATGCGGTTGCAGAAATGTTCAAAGAAAGCTTGAATTATATTTCAATAAGGTATCCGAAGCATACTGTTATAATCGGTGGCGACTTTAATTTACCCTCGATATGTTGGCATAATTACGTATTCAAAACCGGGGGCAAATATAAAACATCGTCCGAACTAGTTCTGAATGCTTTTTCTGAGAACTACTTCGAACAGTTAGTTCATGAAACCACTAGAATAGTACGTGGTTGCGAAAATACTCTTGATCTCCTAGCAACAAATAATCCCGAGATAGTAAAGAGCATCAAAACAGATACAGGGATTAGCGAACATCGAGTTGTAGTAGCGAGACTAAATATCGAAATTCCCAAATGCACCAAAAATAAACGAAAAATATATCTATTCAATAAAGCAGATAAAAATTCGCTTCACGCTTTCCTGAGTGATAGTCTCCAGTCCTTCAAAACTAAAAATGCGAGTGTAGATCAGTTGTGGCTTACTTTCAAAGACATAATATCAGTAGCAATCGAGAGATTTATACCAAATAAATTAATAAAAGAGGGGGCTGACCCCCCCGTGGTACACAAAAGAGGTCAGATCACTGTTTCAGAAACAAAGAAAAACGCATGCAAAATTTAAAAAGACACAGAATCCGCAAGACTGGCAATCTTTTACTGAAACTCGCAACCTAGCGCGGACTTCAATGCGAGAATCTTATAGTTGTTTCCACAACGAAATCCTGTCTCGTAATCTTGCAGAAAATCCAAAGAAATTCTGGTCATGTGTGAAGTACACTAGCGGCAAAACACAAACAATACCTTCACTACGCGATAGCAATGGTAATACTACCGACGACAGTACTGCTAAGACAGAATTACTAAACACAGCTTTCCGAAATTCTTTCACCAAAGAAGACGAAGTGAACACTCCAGTATTCAATCCAAGAACAGCTGCCAGCATGCGAAACTTAGAAGTAGATGTTCCTGGAGTAGTAAAACAACTTAAGTCACTAAACAAAAATAAATCTTCCGGGCCAGATTGTATACCAACTAGATTCCTCTCAGAGTATGCTGATGCAATAGCTCCGTACTTAGCTATAATTTACAACCGATCACTCAGCGAAAGATCCGTACCCAAAGACTGGAAAGTTGCCCAAATTACTCCAATATTCAATAAAGGCAATAGGAGTGATCCCCAAAATTACAGGCCCTATCTCATTGACGTCGATTTGCAGTAGGATTTTGGAACATATACTTTGTTCGAATATTATGTACTACCTCGAAGAGAACGACCTATTAACCAATAGTCAGCACGGATTCAGAAAGTATCGCTCTTGCGAAACACAGCTTGCCCTTTATTCACATGAAGTGTTAAGTGCCATCGACAAGGGATCTCAAATCGATTCCATATTTCTGGATTTCCGGAAGGCTTTTGACACTGTACCCCACAAGCGGCTTCTAATGAAATTGCGTGCTTATGGAATATCTCCCCAATTGTGCTATTGGATTCACGATTTCCTGTCAGAAAGGACACAGTTCGTTGTAATTGACGGTAAGTCATCGAGTAAAACAGAAGTGATATCTGACGTTCCACAGGGAAGCGTTATTGGTCCCCTACTCTTCCTCGTGTTTATAAACGATTTAGGAGATAATCTGAATAGCTCCCTTAGACTGTACTCAGATGATGCTGTCGTTTATCGGTTAGCGAAGTCAACAGAGGATCAAAAGCAACTGCAAAGCGATTTAGACAAAATTTCTACTTGGTGCGAAAATTGGCAATTGACACTAAATAAAGAAAAGTGTGAAGTAATACACATGACCACTAAAAGAAATCCGCTGAACTTCAATTACGCGATAAATCAGTCAAACCTTAAGGTCGTAAATTCTACCAAATACCTAGGAGTTACAATTACGAACAACTTTGACTGGAGAGAACACATAGAAAATATTGTGGGGAAGGCGAACCAAAGGTTACGTTTCATTGGCAGAAAGCTTAGACGATGCACCAGCTCCACCAAAGAGACTGCCTACATCACACTTGTGCGTCCTCTCTTGGAGTACTGTTGCCCCTTGTGGGACCCTCACCAGGTGGGACTGACGGAAGATATTGAGAAGGTTCAGAGAAGGGCAGCTCGTTTTGTTTTATCACGTTACGGGGGGGAAAGCGTCACGGAAATGTTGCACGAATTGGGGTGGAAATCATTAAAAGAAAGACGTTATTCATTGCGGCGTGATCTGTTTGCGAAGTTTCAATCACCGACTTTTAGTTCTGAATGTGGAAATATTTTGCTAGCACCCACCTACTCAGGGAGACATGACCATCCCAATAAAATAAGAGAAATCAGATCGAAAACGGAACGATTTAGGTGTTCTTTCTTCTCGCGCGCTATTAGAGAATGGAACGGTAGAGAAAAGTTATGAAGGTGGTTAATGAACCCTCTGCCAGGCACTTAAATGTGATTTGCAGAGTATCTATGTAGATGTAGATAGATGTAGAAGTCATCTGATTTGAAGGGTTCTTTGTGCATTTTTTATATTTAAGTGGAAAGCAAATACTTGCGTCTTTGCGGGGTTTGGCTTTAGGCGGTTCTCTCTATAATATTTAGACATGTCCTCAGGTGCTTTCTCCAGTTTTTCCTCGATATCCTGGAAGCTCTGGGACTGCACAGCAATGGCCAGGTCACCGGCGTATATGAAGTGCCTGGCACCTTTAGTTATTGGTTGATGGTTAGATTAGATTAGATTAGATTAATACTTGTTCCATAGATCATATATACGACGTTTCGTAATGATGTGGAACGTGTCAGTTTAGTAAATTTTGTCTATACTTGACAATCAATATTTTTAGGATTTCTTTTATTTTTTTATTTTTTTCATTTTTTTTATTATTATTTTTTATAAGTTTTATCTAAAAATTCATCTACATTGTAGAAGGAGCTGCCATTCAGAAATTCCTTTAATTTCTTCTTAAATAATAGTTGGCTATCTGTCAGACTTTTGATGCTACTTGGTAAGTGACCAAAGACTTTTGTGGCAGCATACTTCACCCCTTTCTGAGCCAAAGTTAGATTTAACCTTGAATAGTGAATATCATCCTTTCTCCTAGTGTTGTAGCTATGCACACCGCTATTACTTTTAAATTGGGTCGGATTGTTAATAACAAATTTCATGAGTGAATATATATATTGTGAAGCTACAGTGAGTATCCCCAGATCCCTAAATAAATGTCTGCAGGATGCTCTTGGGTGGGCTCCAGCAATTATTCTGATTACACGCTTTTGTGCAATGAATACTTTTTTACTCAATGTTGAATTGCCTCAGAATATGATCTCATATGAAGGCAGTGAATGAAAATAGGCGTAGTAAGCTAATTTACTGAGATTTATATCACAAAATTTTGCAATGACTCTGATAGCATAAGTAGCTGAACACAGACGTTTCAGGAGTGTATACATTATACACAATTGGTGCCACCACGCTTGCCTGCGCAAGGCCATTCTTGTGATCTTTCCAGCTGCTCCTTTTCCCATGCAGTGAGACATAAAACCTTCTATTCTGGAGCATGGATTCTACCACTCTTACTAGGTTGTTAAAATTCAAATGTCTGTAAATCTATCGCACCAAACTGCGTGGTCATCAGTCCGTAGCTTACAAACTACTTAAACCTAGGTAAACTAACCTAAGGACAAACACACATACCAATGCCCCAGGGAGGACTCGAACCTCCACGGCGAGCAACCGCGCGCTCCGCAGCAAGACGCTTTAGACTACTAGGTTGTAATCACCCAACATATTATACATTTTGCAGAATAGTTTTCTATGATTAATAATATCATATGCGGCAGTCAGATCAACTAGAGCTAGCCCCGTTACGTTTTTCCTTTCGAAGCCTTGTTCAATAAATTCGGTTAGATTGAGGACCTGGCTGGTGAAAGATTTACCTGGCTAAAAGCCTGCCTGCTCTATCTTTAGTTTGTTGCAGAATCATTCTTTCGTATATCTTGAAGAGATGGCACAGTAGGGAGATTGGAAGGCAACTGCAAGCCGCACGTCGCGGTCTTTTCCTGGCTTCAGTAATGCCACCACTTTGGCTTTGCGCCACATTTTAGGGCTCTTGTAAGAGCATCACATGTATTGGGGAGACTTAGAAGCCACTGTTTTGCGATTGGTCCCAGATATTTTATTTGTTCTGTGCATATGTCGACTACTCCTGGGGGCTTTCCATTTTTCATGCTATTAATGGCCATATTTAGTTCACTCATTTTGAATTCAATGAGTGAGTTAGATTCATTTTGGACGTTTCGTACTAGATTGGAGCGACTGCACTTTTTTCAGGTTTCCCATTGAGCAGGAGTTGGTGTGCGACCTGGTCAGGGGTTACATTGCCATGTTGTTTTTTTTTTATGTTCTATTGGGTCGCCACAGTTTCTTGATAGTATTCCAGGCCAGCTTACTGCTGTGTGTAATGCCCATTTTCTCTAGGGTTTTCAACCATTTCACTTTTCTGGCTTCTCCGGCCGCGGTGGCCGAGGAGACTGAGGCGCTCCAGTCACGGTCTGCACGGCCAATACGGTCGGGGGTTCGAATCCCCCCTCGGGCATGGATATTTGTGCCGTCATTAGGATAAGCTAGTTGATAAGAAGTTTGTAAGTTTAGGGACTGATGACCCCGTATTTGAGTCTCATAAGCTTAACAAACATTTGAACATTCTTTTCTGGCTTCGCGGATAGCTTCCAAAAGGGTCGTTCCCCTATTCGATAGTCGAATCGCTGAAAGGGTCGTCCCCGTAAAGCCACTTGTACTTCTCCATCCAGCTCGTCAGTTCCCCTGTCATGCCCGGTAGGTATTGTTGTCCACACCCCCTTGGTATACATTTCCTTGAGATCGTTTTAATAAGTTCAACGAACCTTTCTTAGTTCTCCGGTATTGACTCAATCTTTACGATTTCTTTGTCAATTTGATTCGTGAAATCCGCCCACCAGACATTTTTGAAGTTAAATCTCCTTTTAAATGGGGTTGTTGGTGTTTTGTGTGCACTATTTACACTGATTCCTTCGGGCCGATGTTGAGTTCTTGGGATCGGACCATGCACCGTCTTAACACAGTTATTTTGGATGTTAGGTGTTGAGAAACAAATATCTGTGTTGTATCCTCTTTTCCAGATCTTACTGTTAAAGGAAGACGGTGGTTTAGTGTCGTGTATTAGACTTATTTCACTCCTCTCTGCCCACTGCTCTACAGCCTCGCCATTCTTGTCTGTTTTATCATATCCCCATAAGGCTCTATGGCCGTTGAAGTCACCTAGGACGAACTTTATTCTTTCTGACCAAAAGTTGCCAGAGGGTGTAAATTCAAAGTCAACACCTGGAGGTTTATATACAGATGTGACGGTGCTTTCTACAAGTTCAGTTCTTATTATCTCAATGCCTTTGTGGTTAATAGTACCAACGGATTTTATTACGATGTTTTATTTAGCGAACACAGTGCTGCATGTTTCTGGCTTTGGATCTCAACCAGCAACCTCATTCCAGGGATTCGTGGACTTTGAGCGAACTTTTCTCTACGTGTCTCTATATCTGTAAAAATAGATGTGTGTATGTATGGTCCCTATAGACTCCAAGACGGCTGCATCAGTTTAGATGGAATCTTCAGATCAGTCCAGTAGGTAATCCTGTGAAGTTTGGTAGTGATCGGATCAAGATAGTTATTTATTTTTAAAACATTAAGCAAAATATGGAACAATAATTACTCTTTGGAAAAGATATTTACTCTTTGACTTTTTATCTTTAGCATTTTTCATAAAATGCCTTTATTGGTAGTTGTGAACTGAAGAATCAATGGGAGATAACCAGTTTGGATTTAGGAAAGGAAAAGGAACCAGAGACGCCATCGGTATGTTAAGGATATTGTAGGAGAGAGTTTTGGCTGTCATTGAAGAAGTTTTTGCTCGTTTTATAGACTGGCAGGAGGCCTTCGACAGAGTCAGTTGGACAAAATTGATGAGCATCCTTAAGCAGGTAGGAATCAACTGGAGAGACCGCAGACTAATTCAGAACTTTTATCTGAGACAAAAGGTAAAGGTGCGACTGTACTACGGAGAAACAAGCAGCCTGGAAATAGGCAGGGGAGGAAGACAAGGATATTGTGTCACCAAGTCTCTTCAATCTGTATCGTGAATGCTGGCGAGAGAAGCGTTGAAAGGGTGCGCCTCATCAACACTAGCAAGTATGCAGACGACCTGATAGTGCTCGCCAAAAATCAAGGACAACTGCAACATATGATGAATCGGCCGGTGGAAACTGGTAGCAAATATGGTATGAAAATCAACATCGATAAAACATAAGTGATGCGGACATGAAAATGGTAGAAACCAGTCAAGAATCGAGAACTGGAGAATGTGGAGGAGTTCATGTGCTTGGGAAGCTTCCTGACAAAGGATGCCCAATGCACGAACGAAATTCGGGCAAGAATTGCCATGGCCAAAGCCGCTTTCAACAAGAAAAGGACTCTGCTGACCACCAAGATGAGCTTGGCATTAAAGAAGAAATTCATAAAGAACTTTTGGACCCTTGCACTGTGTGGAGCCGACACATGGACATTGAGAAGAAAGGAGAAAAAATACTTGGAAAGTTTTGAAATATGGTGCTGGTGGAGAATAGAGAAGATCAAGTGGACAGATCGGGTGACAAATGACGATGTACTGAGAAGAGTAGGAGAGAAGAAGAGTATACTTGTGTACAATTCTTCAGATAAAGGCCAACTGGATCGGATACATACTTAGACAGGAGGGTCTCCTACATGACATCATCGATGGGGGGATCAACGGAACTGCACGGCGAGAAAGGAGAAGAATTCAACACTTGGTTGACCTGAAAGATGGAAGGATCTACATCAGATTAAAGGAAGAAGCTGAAGACAGGTAAGATTGGCATCATAAATTCTCCGTTCGAAGACTCGGACGTGCCACTAGGCAGAATACTACGTAATAATCTTCTACGTAATATGATTCAACATAATGAATACCACGCTTAAATAATCCTCAACGTGTTTGACACATCCTAATGTAAACCTAAAAGTTAACGTCTGGCAATTGGAACAACATTAGCGCCCCTAGCGGAGAAAAGAGTCAACAGAAGCGACACTATCAACAGTCACGGAAGCGACGCTAGCGCTCCAAGCGGCAGCAGTGCAGTAACAGAACAGTGGCGTATACATATGGAGAACTTACAATTTAATGCTGTTATCTCCACATTTCTCAGTCACTAAATGTAGTTGCGAATTTTACAGTGCGAACAGAAAATCGAATTATTATTCCATCTCTTGTTAATACCAATCTATAGTAATAAAATGAATATTTGATCGCTTTGTAACCACCCGGATGCCACCACACTTGGAAGATTGGATCTCCGCTGATGCTCATTTCAACTTATCCGCACCAAGGTTGTGCAATGAAACGAGACTGACCACCAGAAAACTGAGAGCAAATTTAATCGAGGCAACAATCATCAGCGGCAGTTTCAGAGTCAAAGACCTAGTGATTCTAGGCATAGCGACGACTTGCAACAACTTACAAATCTAATTCAAGCGACTCCAGTTCCCTGTGCATGATGCCCGTGGTATCACCATCAACATAGCAAAAGGCCGGTCGTTGACTACTACTAGCTTAAATTTGGAACATTCTTAATTTTCATACGGCCAATTGTATGTGTCTTGCTCCCAATTTGGCGAGCCAAATAATTTATACGTTTTTACTCCAAACATAAAGAGAAAAAAATTATGTAACTGCTGGCCTTAAGATGAATTAATAAAAGCAATATAATTTCCCATTGGTCTTAAATACAAGTGTTTATTTGTGCTTTCTCTTTTTGCCTTGTGTGTAGCAAGGCACTGTACCAATAGATATATCTGCTAACATTTCGTCAGACAATCTTATCCGTCCATCCACCAGAAGTCATCTGGATACAGTAATTTCTGCTACCCGTGCAAGGCCGGGTCATGTCACTAGTAAAACATATAAGTTATTTTGCTGATTTTCCCACGAACCATTCCACTTAATCACAATGTCAGTAGCCATTGTGTTATGAAGTGAAATAATATGTGGGAACACCAGCAAAATGTTTTATTTCGGTGTTGTTTTCACTTTTGACAAGCTGATTTTTCCAGCATCCTGTTAGTATGACGCAAGACCAATGGTTGACATGAGAGTCATGAAATGCTAACAGCATGCAAGATATGACGAGCCGCGCCTTAATGGCCGCTTCCGTCAAAGTTTCGAGTCCTCAAATGTTCAAATGTTTGTTAAGCTTATGAGACTTAACTACGGGGTCATCAGTCCCTAAACTTACAAACTACTTATGAACTATTTTATACTAAAGACGGCACAAATATCCATGCCCGAGGGGGGATTCGAACGCCCGACCGTAGTTGCCGTGCAGACCGTGACTGAAGCGCCTCAGTCTCCTCGGCCACCGCGGCCGGCTTTCGAGTCCTCCCTCGTGTGTGTGTGTGTGTGTGTGTGTGTGTGTTTGTGTGTGTGTTGTCCTTAGAATAAGTTAGTTGTAGTAATTTGTAAGTTTAGTGCCTTTGCAGTTTGGTCCCTTTAGTTTACATACATTTGTACATTTTAGACCTGATGATAGCACCCTAGATCCTCCGAAAACTTTGATAAAGATTTTATGAAGCAATCTTAGGCAACTTGTTCACTTTTGCACTTTTTTAAAACTTAATGTTATAAATATATAACTTTGTTGTTATTTTTCAGGTTCTGTTATTCAGTTCGAAGACTGGTTTGACGCAGTTCTCCACGCTTGAAGATAGTAAGCAAGCGCCTTCATTTGAACTGGAACCGTCTTCTATTTCACTATTGTTGCTGTGTACAAGCCTTCGTTTCCCTCTACAATGTTTACCACCCGCCGTTTCCTCCATTATCAAAGTGACTACAGAGTAGTATGGCTGGCTCATGGCCATAGGTATTGAGTTGCTTCCGAAATTTCATAGCTTACGTCTTAGGTGGAATGGGTGGGAAATGATGACATATGGTGTAACATATTGCATTCCCGTGAGAAATTGCACCAATACAGCCAAGACGTATTCTGATTGGCTCCACCCATCTCTGTTTGAGAACCCTAATATGATTTTTTACTTATAAATTGTACATAAACTATTGTATAGAAGTTAACGTGATTTTAGTAATTAATGTGTTGTTATGTTGCTTTATTATGTTATGTTTTGTTTATGTAATTATGCTCTAGGTAATAAAAACAGTTGAATGTAAAAGTTCTAGAAAAAGCGCTTCCCGCCAGAATTTGTAGTATTCGGGATGAGCACTGCCCAGTGGCAGTCGCAGTGCAGCACAGACGGCTCTGGCATGAACAGCTGTGAAAATCGCGCTGTTAAAACAGTATGTCAGGCAGTTCAAACCTTATATTTTTCAACTATTAGGATTCAAGAGTACTGAATCATGGACAGTATTACATATGTCGCTAGTTGTTTCTCGACATATAAATAAACATTATGAAACAACTGGCATCCCTTCTCATTTGAAAAGCAGCCACAGTTTTAAATGTTCCACAGCACTTTACTTCAAGATACAAGGATCAACGACATGTGTGCTGCTTCTGCGTGGAGAAAACAACGGAAAAAAAGCCGAGTTAGTGAACAGAAACATTAACTGCACGCACCGACGATGCGTGTTGTTCTACGGCTCTCACGTGTAGTGCTACGTAATTAACTCTTACGACAATGGCACGAGTGTGATGGTAACACCTCCGAGGGAAAGTGTCAGAGAAAGTGTTATATAATATATCTAACATTCCAATAATTTTTAGCAAACTCTCTATCAACCTATTACCTCCGACCACGTCGTAACAGGCTGAGTCATATCAACCTGACCCTTCCATTTCGTTTACTTGTGCCTTAAATCTATTTTCTCTCCTTTTACATCTAGTAACTCTTCAATATTTATCCGACCTGCCCCTCCGTTATACAGCATTATTTTGCTGCTTGGCATTTCAAAAGCATCTGTTCTCATCCAGCGTCAACTGTTAGTCGTTCAGTTTTCTCTTCTGTAAAGCGGTACATTACTGAAACAAGATGGAGGAGAGAAATCGTTACACTAAAATTTATGCTGGATGTTACAAATTTTCCTTTTGGATGTGGTCTGAAAACAGAGGATGACGGGTAACGAGTGATGTGGAATGACGAATCACCCTGTACTCGGTGGGAGGCTGACGGAAGGGTTTGGGTTTGCCAAATGCCGCAACAACTTGCGGGGGAGGCGGCGGAACGCTAAGGGGGTGTTCTTCGTGGTTAGTGTGTTCTCCCTTTATTACGCTTAACAGAATGCTAAGTTATGAGTTTTGAAAACATTTTTTTTTCCTTTTGGAGGGCAGCGAACTGGTATAATTTTTTTATCACGAAAATATCAGTCTAGTTCGCAACAAATGTATACACTTTATTTATAATGTGGTGACCGATTTCGATCTTATACTAAGATCATCCTCAGACTGATTTGGCTTACGTTGATGCTGAGACAAATAGGTCTGAGGATGATCTTAGCATAGATCGAAATCTTATTATAAAAAAAGAGTATACATTTGTTGCGAGCTAGACTGATATTTTCATAATCAAAATATCCACGGGTATTCTGCCGGTCTATAGTGTCCAACGGGCACAATATTTCGACGATCATACATGTCGCCATCATCAGGTGAATTGACGGACTGAGCTCGTGGAAACGCGCCGGCACGGAGATCCTCACGCTACGGCGGCTCGAAGGGAACTGGGTTCTAGCCATTTAAATACCCTCGGCCCGCGGAGCGACCCCTCCGCGGTCCGCGCCCCGCGCCACGGTCGCGCAGTGGAACCGATTGCGACGGCGTCTGAGATGACGTCGGTGTGAGGGCTCTGTCCGCCGTGGTCGTCACTACGTTACGTTTGCTAGATTTACTCTTAATTACCCCAACCGCTGGCTCCCAAGCTTTGCTAAGATTATAGCCACAGTCACAGTTTATGAGGTCATTACTTGTGCGAATTTCAATGGCCTCTCTAACGACGCAGTCCCAGTATCTCGACGTGTGTACCAGAATCCTAGTGCCTTCATACTCCATCGCGTGATTCACCGACAAACAATGTTCAGCGACAGCCGACTTGCTGGGATACATCAATTGTGTGTACCTCTGGTGTTCAACGCATCGACCCTCGACGGTACGCATCGACTGTCCACACTGACACGGAATCTGGTACACGCCGGCCTTCCTCAAACCGAGATCATCTTTGGCGCTCCCCACCAGTGCACGAATTTTATTCGGCCGACAAAAGACAGTTCCAACCTGGTGTTTCTTCAAAATGCGAGCGACCTTCCACGAGAGTGCGCCGTTATATGGAATAAACGCAGTGCCTACCTCCTCCCTCGTGTTTTCATCCGTTTCCACAGGTTGTGCTGTAGTGGTTGGGCGGAGAGCCCAATGAATCTGCCACTCTGAGTACCCAATCTTTTGGAATACATTTCTCAGGTGTTCCAATTCCTGGGGTAGACTCTCTGCGTCGGCGGTAGTGCGCCCTCTATGTACTACAGTTTTAAATACCCCATTCCTCTGTTAAGGGTGATGACAGCTGTCTGCATTTAAATACGGATCAGTGTGTGTTGTCTTGCGATACACACCATGACCCAGGGAGCCATCAGCTCTTCTCTTGACCAAGACGTCAAGGAACGACAATTAACTCTCCGTTTCAATCTCCATAGTGAATTTGATGTTGGGGTGTATGGAGTTCGATGTGTAAGGAAGTCAAGGAGTTTATCCATACCATGTGGCCAGATGACGAAAGTGTCGTCCCCGTAACGGAAAGCCGGCCGCGGTGGCCGAGGGGACTGAGGCGCTCCAGACACGGTCTGCACGGCCACTACGGTCGGGGGCTCGAATCCCCCCTCGGGCATGGATATTTGTTTCGTCCTTAGAATAAGGTAGTTGATAAGTAGTTTATAAGTTTAGGGACTGTTGACCCCGTAGTTAAGTCCCATAAGCTTAACAAACATTTGAAGCCGGCCGCGGTGGCCGAGGAGACTGAGGCGCTCCAGTCACGGTCTGCACGGCCACTACGGTCGGGGGTTCGAATCCCCCCTCGGGCATGGATATTTGTGCCGTCCTAGTTCGTAAGTAGTTCATAAGTAGTTTGTAAGTTTAGGGACTGATGACCCCGTAGTTAAGTCCCATAAGCTGTACAAACATTTGAAATTTGAAACATTTGAACATTTCAACATCGTAACGGAAAAAAGCAAGTAGGTTTCCATTCAGATGATGCCAGGGCTTCCTCCTCGAAATTCTCCATGTAAAAATTTGCGACCACAGGGGAGAGTGGGCTACCCATGGCAACTCCCTCCGTTTGTTCGTAGTATTCGCCATTAAAAAGAAAATACGTGGAGGTCAAGACTTGCCTAAAAAGTTCGGTGGTCTTCTCGTCAAACTTCTGGGTGTTACAAAAAGGTACGGCCAAACTTCCAGGAAACATTCCTCATACACAAAGAAAGAAAATATGTTACGTGGACATGTGTCCGGAAACACTTAATTTCCATGTTAGAGCTCATTTTAGTATTTACGGATGAGGCTTCATTCCAACGTGATCAAACTGTCAATTTTCACAATCAACATGTGTGAGCTGACGAGAATCCGCACGCAATTGTGCAATCACGCCATCAACACAGATTTTCTGTGAACGTTTGGGCAGGAATTGTTGGTGATGTCTTGATTGGGCCTCACTTTCTTCCACCTACGCTCACTGGAGCACGTTATCATGATTTCATACGGGATACTCTACCTGTGTTGCTAGAATACGGATCAATGGAACGAACAGCTAATCTAACCTAATCTAACCGATCCTAGATACTGCAACTTTCGTCATTTCACCGTCTTGATTAATTTACGTATTGTGTTCATTCTTCTCGATACTTCTACGTCTGTTACTCTGCGACCAAGGCATTCTCAATACGCGCCTATAAAGCCACAGTTCAAATACCTCCGACTTTTTCACCGTGTTTATTTAAGGTCCGTGTCTCTACACCATAAAGGAGGACAAAATACACACGGCAAAAGTCTGATTATTTTTCTTAGAGTTAGGATAAGGCTTTCGAAGACAAAAGTCATTTTCTGAAACACACATCTTGCTTTGCCGATACGAATCTTGATTATGAGTAATCCCAATTTTAACGTATTATGGTTCCAGAGTATGCATATTGTTTTACCCTTTCTACTGTTCTTTGATTCATGACTATATTTACTTCTGCAATATTTTCTATACTTGTGACCGTGAGTTTAGTCTTCGTACTGTTTATTTCCAGCCCATATTGACTGCTGACTCTTACAGTTTTCACACAAAGGAATTTACGAGGCCAGTTGCAATTTGGCATCGAAGTAAATCGACGGAAAATTGAAAATTTGTGGTCAGCCGGAATTCGAACCCGGGTTCTCCTACTTACAAGGCAGTTGCGCTTGATCACAGCGGCACTGGGGGTACAGCGAAAGCCGCCGCCGTGAGGACCAACCCTGCTCATCTCCCGCCAGGCGTGAGTTCTCCACTTGTTCACACAGTACTAATTCCCGTAAGACTCCAAGCCTTATGTGCATTCGCACTGAAGTATTGATCGAAACAATAGACACCAGATACACACACAAACACACACACACACACACACACACACACACATATATATATATATATATATATATATATATATATATATATATATATATATATATATTCTATCCATTAATAATTGTAGCGTTTGAATGGTGTCAATCAGCATATCAAATGTTGTTTAATCTTACTCCGTTTTTTTTTTTTTTTTTTTTTTTTTTTCTCAAAATATTTCTTCTACTTCTTACAGGGCATCTCTATATATGAGTAGCTTGATATCAAAGGCGGAGATCTGTCGTTTGCAAGTAACTGAGATAAACGCCATTTTTATTACGAAAGTGGAGTTAATACGTATGCGTGCTAGTTTGGTCATCATTTAGTTGCAAATGATCACCAAACAAGCATGCATACGTATTAGCTCCACGTTTCGTAATAAAAATGGCGTTTATCTCAGTTACTTGCAAACGACAGATGTCCGCCTTTGATAACAAGTTACTCAGTGGCGTAACTAGGACTTGGCTTGGAGGGGGTGGTGATAGATCTGCTTGACGAGCAAAATTTTAGTCAGTTTCCAGAGAGACTATCATCTACCACTCCCATTGAAGAAATTAATTGACTCCCATCCAATG
The DNA here is from genome assembly GCA_026315105.1 of Locusta migratoria. Classification (NCBI taxonomy): domain Eukaryota; kingdom Metazoa; phylum Arthropoda; class Insecta; order Orthoptera; family Acrididae; genus Locusta; species Locusta migratoria. The sequence continues at coordinate 222,278,118 of CM048749.1, forward strand.
AAAGCTTATGGTAAAACACCCCAAGTTTCCAATCTTTAACTTTACCAGATTGCTGTTATACGATTTCTTTCTTCTTCTTTTTTTTTCGGTTTATGGGCGGGGTTCTATCAAAAATGTTCAAGCTTATGGGACTTAACTACGGGGTCATCAGTCCCTAAACTTATCAACTACCTTATTCTAAGGACGAAACAAATATCCATGCCCGAGGGGGGATTCGAACCCCCGACCGTAGTGGCCGTGCTGACCGTGACTGGAGCGCCTCAGTCACCTCGGCCACCGCGGCCGGCGGGGTTCTATCCCCCTCATCCCCCCACAGTTACGCCACTGAGGCTACTCATATGATTTGTGACTATATATTAAATAGTATGAGTGACAATCCCTGTCTTGCTCCCCTGAGATTTTTTTTAACGTATCATTGTGTTCTCCTTCAAAACGCAACACTGCTACTTCATCATAGTACAGGTTCTTGATGATTCACAGGTCTCTTTCCTCCATTCCGATATTTCTCAAAACTTCCAATAATTTATCGTGTTTTATCTGTTAGGCAAGCAAACACATTTTTATTTACATCCACACATCTCTCAAACAATATTTTCACACTCAAGAAGGCTTATCTCGTACCGAAATGTTCAAATGTTTGTTAAGCTTATCGGACTTAACTACGGGTTATCAGTTCCTAAACATACAAACTACTTACGAACTAATACTGAAGACAACACAAACATATATGCCCGAGGGATGATTCGAACCTCCGACGCGGGAGGCCGCGCAATCCGCAACGTGGCGCTCCAGACCGCTCGGCTACTCCCGCGCGCCTCTCTCGTACCCATGGCATTGACAAACACAAGCTGATTAGGGGATATCCGTTCTACATCGACATCTACATATACATAATTACTCTGCAAATGACAGTGAAGTGCATATTAGAGGGTTTACAGAACTGCTTTCCTATTATATCTCTACCTTTGCACTCCCTAATAGTCCACGGGAAAAAAAGACGACCTACATCTTTCCGTTTTCGATCTGATTTCTCTTATTTTATTATGTATTTCTATGTACGTGGATGCTAACAAAATATGTTCGCTTTCGGAGGATGAAGTTGGTGAAACAAATTTCGCAAATAGATCTCGGCGCAATGTATAACGCCTTTCCTTTTATGATTTCCACCCTTGTTCGCGCATCATTTCCGTGACACTCTCTCGCCTGTATCGCGATAATATAAAACGAGCTGCCTTTCTCTAAACTTTCTCTATATCCTCCGTCAGCGTCACTTGCTGTGGATCCCACAATTTGCAGCTATACTCCAAAATAAGATGCACTAGTGTAGTGTAGGCAGTTTCTTTAGTAGAACAGTTGCATATTCTAAGTTTTTTGACAATGAAACGTAGCCTTAGGTTCGCCTTCCCAAAAGTATATTGCATGTGTTATTCCAATTTAAGATGTTCGTAATTGTTATTCGTAGTTATTACTTGAATTTACGACCTGTAGATATGGCTGATTTATCGTGTAAATCAAGTTTAACGGATTAGGTTTAGTGGTTATCGTTATTTAGGGTCAATTGCCAATTTTTGCACCGTGCAAATATCTTATCAAAATTATTTTGCAGATTCTTGTGAACTTCTGGTGACTTTACTAAGCGAACAGTCTAAGAGAGCAACTGAAGATTGTCCCCTAAATCGCTTACATAGATAAGGAACGGCAGGGACCCCATAACACTTCCCTGGAGAACGCCAGGTATAACTTCTGTTTTACTCGATGAGTTTCCATCAATTACAATGTACTGTGTCCTTTCTGAGAGGAAAGACGCTTGTGAGGTACAGTGTCAAAAGTCTTCTGGAATCGATTTGAGAGCCCTTGTCGATAACAATACTCACATCAGGTGAGTAAAGATTTCAGTGCACAGCAAAAAGCACGCTAAACATCATAAAACATTAATAACACGCCACAAACAAGCAAGCAGCAACACCACAGCTCGAATATGTCAGCCTGTGAAAACTTTTCATTCTTCAATTGATGCAGATGCAAATCCAGTGAATGATATAACAAAATAAAAGGCAAAAACCCACGGAAGATGGCACAAAAAGTGCCGGAACATGTTTGGGTATTAAAACCAAACAAGGCGTCTTGCATGAGGCGGATTCCCATGAACCACAGACATTGCCGAGGTGGGGTGGCTTGCGTGCCTCAACGATACAGATAGCCGTACTGTAGGTGCAACCACAGCGGAGGGGCATCTGTGGAGAGGCCAGACAAACACGTGGTTCCTGAAGAGGGGCAGCAGCCTTTTCAGTAGTTACAGGGGCAACAGTCTGGATGATTGACTGAGCTGGTCTTGTAACATCAGCTAATGTGGCTTTGCCACACAGTTTCTGCGAACGGTTGAAAGCAAGGGGAAACTACAGCCGTTATCATTCCCGAGGACATGCAGCTCTACTGTATGAACATATGTTAACACGAATTATATACAGAAGGATGGAAAAACTGGTAGAAGCCGACCTCGGGGAAGATCAGTTTGGGTTCAGGAGAAATGTAGGAACACGGGAGGCAATACTCACTTTACGGCTTATCCTAGAAGATATATTAAGAAAAGGCAAACCTACATTTCTAGCTTTTGTAGATTTGGAGAAGGCTTTTGACATTGTTGATTGGAATAAACTTTTTCAAGTTCTGAAGCAAGCAGGAGTAAAATATAGGGAGCGTAAGCTTATTTACAACTTGTACAAAAACCAGACAGCGGTTGTCAGAGTTGAAGGGCATGAAAGGGATGCAGTGGTTGGAAAGGGAGTAAGACAGGGTTGTAGTCTTTCTCCATTGTTATTCAATTTGTACATTGAGCAAGCTATAAAGGAAAGCAAGGAGAAATTTGGAGAAGGAATTAAAGTTCAGGGTGAAGAATTAAAAACATTGCGTTTTGCCGATGACATAGTAATTCTGTCAGATACAGCAAAGGACCTGGAAGAGCAATTGAACGGAATGGACAGTGTGCTGAAAGGTGCATATAAGATGAACATTAACAAGAGCAAAACTAGGGTAATGGAGTGCAGTGTAAGAAAGTCATGTGATGCTGAAGGAATTAGATTGGGAAACGAAGCAATAAAGGAGGTAGATGAGTTTTGTTACTTGGGCAGTAAAATAACAAATGATGGTCGCAGTACAGAGGATATAAAATGCAGAATGGCAATGGGTAGAAAAGCGTTCTTGAAATAGAGAAATTTGTTAACATCGAATATTGATTTAAGCCTAAGGAAGTCCTTTCTGGAGGCATTTGTATGGAGTGTTGCTTTGTATGGGAGTGAGACATGGACGATAAACAGTGCGGACAGGAAGCTTTTGAAATATGGTGCTACAGAAGAATGCTGAAGATTAGGTGGGTGGATCGCGTAACTAATGAGGAGGTACTGAACAGAATTGGGGAGAAAAGAAATTTCTGGCATACCTTGACTAAAAGAAGGGATAGATTGGTAGGACACATTCTTAGACATCAAGGAATTGTTAATTTAGTGTTGGAGGGAAGTGTGTGGGGTAAAAATCGCAGAGGAAGACCAAGAGATGGATACTCCTTTTGCTTTGCTTGAATATTGGAGTTACCTTTGCAACTTCCCAGTCTTTGGGTACGGATCTTTCTTTGAACGAGCGGTTGTATATGAGAGCTGCTTTTTTTAAGTGATTTAAGTTGCTTTATTACTTCGGGGATATCTACTTATAAATTACATATGCTAGCAGCTGTTTTTATCTAGAATTGTTGAGTTTTTTCTTCGTTTTCTCTGGTGAAGGAATTTCGGAAAGCTGTGTATAGCAATATTGCTTAACAGAAATGGTATCACTAATATCACCATTGCTATCGCGTAGCGAAGGTATTGATTGTGTTTTGCCCCTGGTGTACTTTACATATGACCACAATTTATTTGGATTTTCTACCAAATTCCGTGACAGTATTTCGTTGTGGAAACTGTGATAAGCTTCTTGAATCAAATTTCGCCGCAGCGGAATGGCCGAGCGCATTGAGACGCTATGCTCCGATGCGCGAAGCTGTTCCCCGTCGGGGGTTCGAATTCTCCCTCGGGCATGGATGTTTGTGTTTTATTTAGTATAAGCTGTTTTATTAGAAGTTTGTAAGGTTATGATGACCCCGCAGTTAGGCCCATAAGCTTAACAAACATTTGAAAATTTTTGAATCAAATTTCGCGCTAAATTTCGAGATTGTTCTTCTTGTTATTATTCGTGAGAAAGACATCAATTACAAGTTAATTACAAGAAAGCTTATCAGTTATAGAATAAATAAAGTGCCGGACAACAGGCATTAACATATAAAATGCAAAAAGGCAAATAATAATTAAATTGTTTTCACTCATAAATCGGCTGTGTTCAAGGTATTAGAGTAAACATACAATTGTATTTTTATATAGATGAACAATCATTATATATGGATAGGTTAACAGTCATTTAATTAAATTATTTGCGCCTAGAAACGGGCTACGTCCAAAGCATTAGAGTTGGCCAGCCTTAAATCTTCTTCAGTGCAGGATGACGGGCACAATTTGCTGTTGCATAGGTGAGACATTGTCTGTTCCTCCCCACACGCACAGGTTGAGGGTCCACTAGAGTAGACCCATTTTTTAAGGATTATTTTACACTGCACAGCACCAGTATTGTATGAGGGACTTTCAGGTAAACCATCTCTCATTATGACCGGGAGGTAGTCCTTCTGTAGGTTTTCTCCACATGTCTATCGCTTGGTTTCTGCTGTTGTTGGGAACATACGCTATTACGAAACTATTTCTGGACTTCAAGCGATTTTGGGTTTGTGTCTGTTTAAATTTGGCATGCTATTTCTTACATATACATCTACATGGGATACTCTGCAAATCACATTTAAGTGCTTGGCAGAGGGTTCATCGTACCACCGTTATACTATTTATCTCCCATTTCATTGTCGAATAGCGCGCGGGAAGAAAGAACACGCGAATCTCTCCGTTCAAGCTCTGATTTCTCGTATCTTATTCTGATGATAATTTCTACCTATGTAAGTGGGAGTCAACAATATATTTCCGCATTCGGAGGAGAATGTTGGCCATTGGAGTTTCGTAAGTAGCCCACGCCGCAGCAATAAGCGCTGTTGTTGTAATGATTCCCACCCCAGATCCTGTATCATTTCCGTGACGCTGTCTCCCCTGTATCGTGACAATACAAAACGAGCTGCCCTTCTTTGGACTCTTTCTATGTCCTCTGTCAAACCCATCTGATTAGGATCCCGCACTGGACAGCAATAGTGGAAAAAAGGACGGACAAGCTTAGTGTATGCAGTTTCTTTAGTAGTTTTGTTGCATCTTTTAAGGGTTCTGCCAATAAAACACAGTCTCTGGTTCGACTTTCCCACGACATTATCTACGTGTTCTTTCCAGTTTAAGTCTGAAGTAATAGTAATTCCTAGGTGTTTAGTGGAGTTTACGGCCTTCACTTTTGATTGATTTGTAAACAAAGTTTAACGGATTTCTTTTCGAACTCATGTGGACGACTTCAAACCTCTCATTATTTAGACTCAATTGCCAATTTTTACACGATAGTAATATATTCAGATCGTACTGCAGTTGGTTTAGATCTGCAGATGATTTCACGAGACGGTAAACGACGGCGACATCTACAAACAACCGCAGAGAGCTGCTTAGATTTTCTCCCAAACTGTTTATGTAAATAAGGAACAGCAGAGGACCAAGAACACTACCCTGTGGAACGTCCGATATAACCTCTGTTTTAGTCGATGCCTTATGCAGTGGGACAAGCACCTACAACTCATCACAAGCCCTTTATAAGCTCAGTTGGTCAGGTAAGGGTTAAAATCGATAATTTGTTTCATTAAATGTTTTGTAATAAAGTTATTAATTTTTATAAATTGTGTACTTAAAAGTTTGTATTTGTTTTCTGTTCTGTGTCTCTTCGAGAGCGTCACAACGCGGTCAGCAGAGTCCTACACGCCGGAACCAAAGATGTGATTGCTGACCACCAACCGTCGCGAGTCGACGGCCATTCGGCGTAAAGAACCGCAGTCCGTTGTTGCGTCGTGATCAGTGATCTCTATACTACCTGGATGTTGAACTACAGATTTCTGAGCGTGCCCGCCAGAGATGTTCATATTCTGTTTCTTGACTAATTACAACATGGCTACTACGAATTAGTACAGGCAAACGAAAAAGAAATATGTTTCGATTACGTACTCAAGCGAATCGGTTACTTCGCATATTGACATAAATTTGAAATCCAGAGGTAATCTAGCTATTATCTGTCACGTACTAACTGATGGAAATTCGTTTGACTAATTACGACATGGTGGACAATGCAAAACATATGAATGTGTTGGCACGCTATAGTTCTATGCTCAGATACCAGAGTTATACATTCAGGTTATATAGAGATCACTGGTAGTGATCGAAGAAGACATTTACTTAAAAATTAATAGATTTTCTCTTTGTAAAAAGTTATGGAGAAAATTCTTTGAAAAAATGAGTTAGTTCCGATTGTCATGCCAAGCTGTACAAATCATATTATATTAATAAATGTGAAAGTTTGTTAAAATATATTACTACATATGAATTTTATTGAAGTGTATGAACGTTTGGTTACAGGATCTCTACGTACACCTCATTGTGCTGGTGGGTGTCGTTTTATGCAAAACTCTGCAATCTTGCTGTACATAGCACTGTAGGTGTAATTGTAGACGCCATACGCAATGCGGAAATCTTAACTATAACTTATGTAATAATCATCTTACATGTTATTTAACGTATTGTCGTCAAAAGCCGTGATGATAGTTGGAACTTTAACCTTCTTCTCGGAAGACTGTTGGTATTCACTGCCACGCTTCCATCGCCTCTTCCCGCACTTATCGTAGCACTACCGCTTGCAATGAGTTGTTCGTCATTATCATCCCTATTATCATTATTATGAGTTTGTAACAACAGCATCTAACTTATGCTCATATTTATGTACCATAACAGATACGAGAAAGCATGCGAATGATTCATCTTCTACACTAATACTATATTCACGAAGAAGGGTTCTTCGTAACTTCAACTAATCGCAATACATTAGCCCCATCTGACGCTTCACCACACAAATAACGTCAAAAAACGCAACTTCGGAGTCACACTGCACCGTCCCTACTGGCGAACCGACAGGTCAAAGTGCAATGTGGCAAGGCATACACAGAGGCCTCTAACGGACGACTGCAGAGTTTTGCAGATGCGGGAGTATCACTTGTGCAATAAGGGATCTTTACATTATCCCTCATACGATTTTGGAGTATATGTGTTTGTTCGAGCCCAAGTACTTCCGTTGTTAGTGGAATATCTTGGAGGTAAAACTGTATGAAATCATTTGTGATTTCTGGCTTTTGTGCACATAGACCTAAGTGTTACATGAAGCTAAAATCCTCTTTAAATGTGAGAACTTAATGATATTTTTTCGTGTGTCAGTGGGCGTCAAATTGGAAACGAAGTCCACGGTTAAATAAAGTTTAAGTTTGTAGACCTAACATGAACTTCAATGCTGTTATAGTAATTTGCTTAGCAGTAAAAAGAATTAACAGTTTTTCAGGCAGCCTCTTACCCAAAAAAAGACTTGTGTTCGCCCTTCCCACTATACTTATCATCGATTACTACATACTGTGTACTCTCTGACAGGAAATCCCATATCCAGTCGCAACTTTGGGGCGATATTCCACAAGAAGTGATATCTGGCGTTCCACAGGGAAGCGTTATAGGTCCATTACTCTTCCCCGTATTTATAAACGATTTAGGAGACAATCTGAATAGCTCCCTTAGACTGTTCGCGGATGAGGGTGTCGTTTATCGGTTAATGAAGTCAATTGAGGATCAAAAGCAACTGCAAAGCGATTTAGACAAAATTTCTGCATGGTGCGAAAATTGGCAATTGACACTAAATAAAGACAAGTGTGAAGTAATACACATGACCACTAAAACAAATCCGCTGAACTTTAATTACGCGATAAATCAGTCAAACCTTAAGGTCGTAGATTTTACCAAATACCTAGGAGTTACAATTACGAACAACTTTGACTGGAGAGAATACATAGAAAATATTGTTGGGAAGGCGAACCAAAGGTTACGTTTCATCGGCAGTACGCTTCGAAGATGCACCAGCTCCACCAAAGAGACTACCTACATCACACTTGTGCGTCCTCTCCTGGAGTACTGTTGCCCCTTGTGGGACCCTCACCAGGTGGGACTGACGGAAGACATTGAGAAGGTTCAGAGAAGGGCAGCTCGGAAATGTTGCAAGAATTGGGGTGGAAATCATTAAAAGAAAGACGTTATTCATTGCGGCGTGATCTATTTGCGAAGTTTCAATCATCAACTTTTAGTTCTGAATGTGAATATATTTTGCTAGCACCCACCTACTTATAGGGTTGCCAGATTGAACTACAGGCAGGCCCGGAGACCAGACGTGCCCCCCTCCCCCTTGGCCAATGACTCCCCCTCCCCCAACCAGGATTACACGTGAATTGTAAAAAAAAAAAAAAAAAAAAAAAAAAAAAAAATCTAATCATCTCCTCCCTCCCAGCAAGTATCCCCCTCCCCCCCCCTCCCTCCGGTGGAGCATTGCTAGGGATGGCCTTCACATGCCGCCGCCGACCGGCCAGGCCGCCAGTTGCTGTGGATCAACAATCGGCACACTGCAGTCGGCGTGGCAGCAGAAGTGGCGGCAGCATCAACGCTGCTCACATCAAAAGCTGTGCCTTCCAAGAGTTGCCGCTTGAGGCTCCGCAAACTGATCACCAAGTCACCAAGAAGAGCGCCAAATACCTAATAAACTTTTGTAGCCACTCTTTATAATTTTCTTCCTGCAACCATTCTTCACGGAACGAACTTAGATATCGTCTCTTCATTTCACTGTTATTACTCACTAATCTGAGTTAATGTAAGCTTGTCTGTTCACACACGATCCGAGTATTCCAAAAATTGCCTGTAAACTGATAACAAACAATGAACGAACGAACACAAATAATAGACGTCGCCAGTTGACACGTTGCCGCAACAGTGTTTGCTTAATAATGCGCTAGCCGATTACTAATGACGCAACAGCGAAACGTTTTCAGAGGAAAAATAGAAAAGTGGCGTTTTGTTGCAATAAGAAATTGACATTTATATAAAGTTATTCATAATTACTAGAGAGGAGCCGGCCGGGAATGGCCGAGCGCACTGAGGCGTTTTGCACGGTTCGCGAGACTGCTCCCACCAGAGGTTCGTATGCCCCCCCCCCCCCCCCTAGGGCATGGATGTTGTGTTCGTCCTTAGTTTAAGTTACGTTAAGTTCGATGTAGATCGTCGCTATATGAGCATAGTACTTAAAAAGCGTCGTAAAAGAGTTAAGATGAAGGTTACATTCAAGCCCGGAGATGACAGTCATTGGCCCGTAGACCCGGAGAATTCATTCCAAACCCGGGCACTCCGGGCGGCGCCCGGAGATCTGGCAACCCTACCTACTTAGGGAGACATGATCATCCCAATAAAATAAGAGAAATCAGATCGAAAACGGAACGATTTAGGTGTTCTTTCTTCACGCGCTATTAGAGAATGGAACGGTAGAGAAAAGTTATGAAAGTGGTTAATGAACCCTCTGCCAGGCACTTTAATGTGATATGCGGAGTATCTATGTAGATATATGTAGAACCACGCAATCTGATATATTGCATACCAGGTACCTAATTGTACATGACGTGAAACGGAATCAAAACAAGTAATGCAGCTGTAAGCGTGGATTATAACGGAGTGCGGAGTGTCAGGAGAAGCGCGCGTCTTGTCTGGAGGAAGAGGCGCCCTCGGCCCTGCGCGGCGTTCCGTTATGCGGCGGTGGCAAACTTGACTCCCGGTACCGCAAGGCTGAGCGCAGCGGTTGGCGCACACAAAGGCCCTCGGTGTCCGGTTTCCCAGGCCAGACCAGCTGCAGACAGCACAGCGCTGCTTGCCAACCGCAATGTCCCCTCCTCCGTACTCCTTCGCACCCCCTCGCCCCCCATTCATCCCCCCTATTTCCCATACTGCTCGCCATCTCAGTTTCCAGAATTCTGCAAACCACTAAGTTCCTTCGAGTGGCCCAAACGCTGATAGTTGCTGATAGTTACTGACGGTATGGAAGGCCTCCACTGCGCATGCGCGCTTTTTGACAGTTTCCAACTCCGAAGCCAACTCGAACGATTATTTCACCTGTTTCGCAGTTTGGCCACCTGTAGCGCTAGTTGACATCTTTGCTCTCTACCGATGTTGAAAGTGAGGTTATGACTGGCGATATTTTATATATTTCTCAATTGATAGAACAAAAATAAAGGAATGCGGTCTTAGAAAATCAGGCAATGCTGAAGGAATTAGATTAGGTAACGAAACAATGAAGGTGGTAGATGAGTTTTGTTACTTGGGTAGTAAAATAACATGTGATGGTCGCAGTACAGAGGATATAAAATTCAGAATGGCAATGGGAAGAAAAGCATTTTTGAAAAAGAGAAATTTGCTAACATCGAATATTAATTTAAGTGTAAGGAAGTCTTTTCTGAAGGCATTTGTGTGGAGTGTTGCCTTGTACGGGAGTGAAACGATGGACGATAAGCAGTGCGGACAGGAAGAGAATAGAGGCTTTTGAAATGTGGTGCTACAGAAGAATGCTGAAGATTAGGTGGGTAGATCGCATAACTAATGAAGAGGTACTGAACAAAATTGGCGAGAAAAGGAATTTTTGGCTTACCCTGACTAAAAGAAGAGATCACTTGGTAGCACACATTCTTAGACATCGGGAAATCGTAAATTTATCATTGGAGGGAAGTGTGTTGGGTAAAAATCGCAGAGGGAGACCAAGAGACGCGTATAGTAAGCAGATTCAGGTGGATATGGGTTGTCGTTCTTATGAGGAGATGAAAAGGCTTGCTCAGGATAGAGTAGGGTGGAGAGCTGCATCAAACCAGTCTCTGTACTGAAGACCATAACAACAACAAAACTATTTAAGTCGTCATGAAACATTTGCCATTTACCGTTAAACAAAAGTATAATAATAAAGATTAACAAGACACATTTGTCTGCAAACCGTGTATCTGTAGAGTATAAAATGAAAATGGCGTGACGAAACTAGGTTATATTGCGAGTCGCGATGTTACCAGACGACCGTTCCATCAAAAAATTCCTCTTCAGAAAGCTCACGTTGACGTGAGGTGACGGACCGGTGACGGACAGTGTGAATTCCGCCATTAGAAATACATTGTGGAATACATTCTGATCATAAACTTCGACAAAACGCAAAATATGCGTAAACATGTCCCCCAATTTATAAATAATGTAGCCAATTTAACCTGACAAAACCTGATACAAAAATGAGGTAAATTAGGATAGTTGTGTGTGAAAGGAATATTTGGTAACATACAACTTCATATGCATTTTGTCCCATTATTATGAGTTACAATAAAATTTAAAAAATTGAACATACAAATTAATATACAAAAATTTGCAGGTGCTGTGCAAGAATTATCATCGTACATGATTTTCCCAGAAGTTACACATTTAGTGCAGAAACGCCCACATTGGCACTAATAGATTTCTATAATATATAACCACAAGGAGAAACACGGAACAGTAATTGTGAGACGCTATAGTGGCACATATAAAGATGTCGGTTATAAAAATCTATCACTGCTAATGTCTGTTGTGAACTATATTATTCTTATGTGTCAATCACTTCATTTACAGATGGCACAGAAAATCTCAGTAGGACTATTTTGACTTCATTTTCAGGTGAATATATCACAATCCAAACGGTAAAAACATACGCATTCATCTTTAAATTCGTATGTTATGAAAATTTCCACACCTTTCATTTACAGTATTGTATGGGTGAAATAAAAAGGGGACGTACTGTATTAAAAGGCCACATAAGTTGAAAGAATGCCTGTCTAATATACAAAGCTCAGCCTCAATCAACAGGAAAATAGAAGACTTAGAACACAAACCTCTTCGTAAATATGCGGGCTTGTCTTTTGGAGGAGGCTTGTTAAACGCTTTGGAGTCAGTCAGAAAACAGTTGGACGAAAATCCGCTGGCTTAAACAAACGGTCGCAAACTATCAGCTCCGCCACTCGAACACCTGATTGGTCAGTCAGATATCGTCAGAAAGAGTCAGAAGTGCCACTCGAACCCCTCAAACCGTTCCAGACCGTCAACAGCGCCACTCGAACGAAGCTACTGTTCTAGAATCGCACTAGGTTCGTTCGAAGAGCTGCATGAATGCAGATCCTGCAGCAGCAATGCAGGCACAACTGCGCATGCGCTGCGAAGGTGACGTCACATGCCGTGCATGTTGCCTGCAGCTTGCAGTTTGCGTATCACGTGTGTTCTCACTTGTTCTGTGTAGTTCGAAAATGGCGGTAAACCAGCATAAGAGAGTGATTTATTGTGCTACTTACTTTCTTTCATTTAAGGAATTGAAGTATTCGTGTAATATTTTGTGTATTTCTGTGTAATCCAGTTTGAAAATTTCCGTATTAAGTCTTCCTTTATTTGCAGGCGCGGAATTTATAAAGTTCCAACTTCCCGCACCGGCGCCTACTCTTGTACCTGTACAATTACCTGCACAAGAACAGGAACCACCTACACAGAAATCGGTGAGAGCACAAACGCCACTTTAGCGTTAATAGAGTTTTACGAGAATAATAAAGAAACACCTGAAAACGTTCTACAAATTCATCTTTCAAATACTGCGGAACCACACACACACACACACACACACACACACATATATATATTCTGCCTTTTATTTCGGCGTAACATTTCATCGAAATCGTCGTCACTAGACAGCAAATCTGAATCGCTCGACATTTGCAACAAACGGAATTTGAAAATGCTTTTGTAACTATGTTTGCTTGTATGGCCATCTTCCGCAGCAGCTGTTAAAATCGAGTATATTACGTAATCCGTCTTATGCTGACTGCAATTAAAGACATTTGTTTTACACCAGATGCGTTTTGATTTTTATTTTAAAAGCATCTTCTGTGTTCTGTAAATGATAAAGGTATGTACATGCTGCAGGAGCGGCGCCTGGAGCTCCTCAAACACGACTTTTCGTACTGCGCATGCGCTGCAGCATAAATGCAGCTCTTCAAACGAACCTATTGATTTCAAAAGTTATCAATTGCTTGGAACACAACGATCTATTGACCCGTAGTCAAGATGGGTTCAGAAACTATCGCTCTTGTGTACCACAGTTCTCCAAACTAGAAAAACAAGCAACTAAAATAGGTCTGCACATCTCCTTCGGAAAAACCAAATTTATTACAAACAAACTTCCAGGTAAATAAAACTGAAATTGTTAAAAGAGTTCAAATATGTCCGAGAATTGATTATTTAAAATGCTGCGGAACGCAAAGCAATGGAGACCCTGCGCGAAGCATACAGTAACTACCACCGTCTTACCTTAGAGACAAATCTTGCCGAGAACCCTAAAAAATTCTGATCTTATTTAAAAACTAGCTGGAAAACCGGCTTTACCAGGGTATTTATTTATGTATTCCTGCCTTGAGTTAGTAGATCTCCTTTCTCTTCTCTCTCTGTCCATCTAAAATCATGTTATATTTATCGCAGAATAAACAAGAAATAAGGCTAAAACTTTTATCCATTATGTGTTGGAACCCTGTATCTTGAAATAGGTTTCAGAAATTACTGCAACCAGTCGCCTTTTTTCTTCTCAATGAAGATTTATTAAACCATGACCGGTTTCAAGGTGCCTAGCAGTTCATCATCGGATGGTATATATATGTTTAGTGCAAATTACATTTGTATACTTAAACTATACAAATGTAATTTGCACTAAATGTATTTATACCATCTGATGATGAGCTGCTAAGCAGCTTGAAACCGGTCATGGTTAAATAAATCTTCATTGAGAAGAAAAAAGGCGACTGGTTGCAGTAATTTTTGAAACATAAGAAATAAGGCTGTCTCACATAATCTACAAAATTATAAGTGCAGTATCCAAAAAAAGAAAGATAGTACTGTAATCAAAATACAAAAATGCGTACTATCTCATATTTATTGAGTTATGTGTTATACAACTGTATAATATTTCAGGTATGTATTCTTTTGTATAAGTGCTGTATGTCTGTAAAAACTGTTGCGAATACAATTAGTAGATTTTCGCGCATCTCATTGTTTATGACGTCATATCTCGTGAACTATGTGTTGTACGTAATACTTACACTTACTTAATGGACTGAAGCTTACGTGTACAAAACTTGAAAAATATTGGACCAAAACTGTAGATTTATATGCAATACGTACACACAATCATACGGGCACTCTGTATATAAAGATGAGTTGCTGTCTTGCATGTGGATGATGCGCACATGTCCATATGGAAGCTGAGAATCCAGTTAAATTCAGCCATTTAGATCATATTTTCATCCTGGATGTCGTGATGGCCGGAAGATGGCACTAATGAGGTGCTGAAACTGGTTGCCAGTTAATAAAATCATTATTGTTTCGGCTGTTGGTTTATATATTTTTAATATACTTTGGTTATAATTTCAACCAGACATAGTCCCACTCTCCACATTAGTATGGAGCTACATCAGTTATTTAAAATCGGCACGCGGATCAAAGGTCTCGATCTGTTCACTCGCTGATCATTCTGAGGTGGTGATAGAAGACAGCAAAATGAAGGCTGAATCTTCAAATTTAACAATTAAGAAATCACCCACCAAAAGGACGATGCAAACATACTTTCATTTGATGGTCGCACTGTCTCCCAAATGGAGGCCATAGTAATAGGTATAGCTGGTGTAGAGAAGCAGTTGAAAGAGTTGAAAACAAAGTCGCCCGGTCCAGATTGGGTTCCAATCCGGTTTTACAGAGATACTTAGCTTACACTTTTCGCAACCAGATCGGTTTAAAGGAGGACAAAGAGACAGTTCAGAGACGGGCGGCGAGGTTTGTAACTGGTAGATGCGACCAATGCGCGATTGTAACTGAAATGCTTCGGAAACTCAAGTGGGAGTCGCTGGAGGAAAGGCGACGTTCTTTTCGAGAAACACTGTTGAAGAAATTTAGAGGGCCGGAATTTGAGGCGGACTGGGGAACGATTCTACTGCCGCCAACCTAAATTTCGTCTAAAGATTAGAGAGATTAGGGCTTGTACGGATGCATACAAGCATTCATTTTTTCCTCGTTCTATATGGGAGTGGAACAAGAAAGTAAGTAACTGGAATTGGTACTAAGTACCTTCCGCCACACACCTTTGAGTGTATTACGGAGTATGTATATAGATGTAGAAAATTCACTACTAATACGAACACCTCAAGTAATTATTAAAACCGAAAATTTAAGATTCTAAGAGAAATCCACACTAAAAGCCAAATCTGTTTTCTCGAGAAACGACAGGAAACGATAAAAAAGAATGATGAAGTTGAAAGACGACCGTCTGTCGTCTTCCATATATTTTTGTATATTTCTGTAAAGTTATAATTTATTTAATGTCACTAGACTATCATTTTGTTAAAACTTGAACCCCACTCTTTTCAAGGCGTGAGGAGTAGCATCTTTATTTCATATGTTAAAATATTAGTTAATATTGCTTGGTTTTTCTTATTTTGTTATGTTAATAATTTATTATTATATTAATTAATGTGGCAGAAGTATGGCTTCTCCGCTACGCCCCTGTCCCAGTGAGAATGTGCAGTTGTTTTACTTTTAAATGGATGCGAGAGTCTATGGCTGTGTGAATGCGGGGAGTGATAGCTCGCTTTGCATCGTTCTCTCTGGTTCAGTGTCGATAGCTGCTGATACTACCAAAGAGGTTTCCACACCCTTTTGTTTGCGAACTAGTTGGCGAGCCATCCCTCAAGCGCGAGTCTACTCGGTCTCCGTCCCCACCACCGTTGATCTTGGATTTTCCGGCTTCCGGTGGCTTCCCGCGTCTCATGGCCGCTCGGTCTGGTCAATCTATACTGGGCGTCTGGCGAGGTAAGATTGGTTCTTCTCTTGTATCCGCGAGATGGTAGCATTTCATTGTCTAGCATGTTTAACTTAGACTCGTGAACTTAGAATCATTTTTTGGAATATTTTCTCTGGTCGTGTGCGGAAATGTGTTCTCGTTTTTCAATTCAGTGATGACTAATAGATAAACGCGGTGTGTGTGATTTAGTTGCAGTTTGATAACGGCCTGGTATGTTAAAACCTTTTGTGATCATGTGGCGGCGTATGAACTCTGTGTAAATACTTTCTAGCTTTCTAGGGCCCGTTTTGTACAGTGCATGTAAAAATCTTCTCATCGTTTCCTTCCGTGAGTGATATGTGTTCCACGTGCTTGCTTCATAGAACAAAGCCTTCAATTTCCACTCTTGTTTGTTTCATGCCCTTTAGGGAAGTAACTATGCGCGTATCCTTCTGATTTCCACTAATATTTCGCGATCTTCTCTCCCCGCCTATTTTAATTTTGCCGTTTCTTCTCCGACTGGTAGTACGCACTCTGTCTTTGTCAGTACTTCTCTCTGAGCCTTGCACAACCTCCTTCAATAGCTTCCTTATGTAATTCTAAGCATTTCTATGGGTTGCATGCTGTAATTCTTAATTTTATTTTTCCGACTTTTTAATTATTTCGCTTTTACGAGTTTTTTGAGACCGGACTTCATCCGTCTCTGTAAACGCTCACTATCGCGTTTAACTGCATTTCTTTCGCTTCGTCATTTAATTCTAAGCATTTCTAGGGGTTGCGTGCCGTATTCCTATTCTTATGTTTCCGACTTTGTAATTATTTCATTTTTGTGGTTTTTCTGAGACAGGACCTCATTTGTCTCTGTAATCGCCCCCTATCGCGTGTAGCTGTATTTCTTTTGTTTTCTTATATAATTCTAAGCATTTATATGGGTTGCATGCTGTAGTTAATTTTCTTTATTTTTCGGAAACTGAATTTATTCAATTGTATCGGTTTGCGGAACCACGTGGGTCCGAGTTCCGACTTCTGGGGTTTGCAGCTAGTCGCCTGAATTCACGCCACTTCTCATATAAAAAGCAGTACCTAGATCGATTTCTAACAGACTGCAACTTAAGAATCCACCGTGATTTTGTGTAATGAATCCGACTTTCAACCACTTCACCTTCAGTGGAGTGCGTTCATGTAACGTAGCCATTAGCGTGTTTGCTCGCGGTCCAATTCAGATGTAATTTAACTTGCTATACACACGCACCATCTCAAAACAGGCACGACAGACCAGAGCCAGCTTCAATGTGTTTTTGTATATTGTCTCAGCACGCTGATTTTGGTGAGTTTCGCTGTGGCATTGCTAGTGTGTTTGCGAATGAGTGTGGTTTGTGAATCCCTCCCCCCACTAGCGTTAAATCATATTTAATTTAGGCTGGGTACCGTCCGCATTAATCTATGTAATCTATGCTTCCCAATTTTGCTTGTTTTCTATCTGAATAAACAAGTCTAAGTTCAGCATAATCGTAAGTCGCCTATAAATTGTAGTTTTAGAGTACCTTCCCTCTTTTACTTAATATTGTTTTTCACAAGTGCTGAGAACAAGCTCAGATGCAATTTTCTTATGTCTAAATTCCGTTGCGCCATAAATGTTTTCTTAGCCACCTTTCTAAGATAACTTTAATTGTGGTGGCATGCTCATTACTGTCTGTGTGCAATAACGTGTGAGCTGCTGTGGTATTAACTTCCTGTTATTGAAGTAATTTGAAACGAGGCAGTTCTCAGTTTGGGCCAGGGAACAAGGCTTTGTAGCAGGGAGTATCCAGTAGTTGACAGGGACCTCATTTGCTAATTTTAGTTATAAAACAAAGCTCTTGTTATGTACAGTGGTCGAGTTTTAAAGTACTTGGCACTAAGAACAAAACACTTACAGAAAAATTATTGATTGAACGTACCCCAAGGAGAGTGAAACGAAAGAAGAGAGTCTTTTCATGGCAGCAGACAAATTTATTTTATTGCCTTTAAATGTCATACCCAGCTAGCTCATCCACTCGTGTTGGGTGTGGTGCTAGGAATGCCAATCTGAGTTCGTCCTGATAATTTCTGATTTGGTCACGATTGGAATTAAAATAAACATATGCTGTTAGCAAGAGCCCTTATTTGAAAAATGTCACCTACTTACGATTTCTAATAACATATGATATATATTTCTCCTGATTCTGCATATTTTTCAGTTTATCAGCTGTTATTCGAAAACCAATAAAGAATGGGTCTGTACCCTGAAATAAATTATTTTTAATCGTCTTGGGGTAGCTCTTCTTCTCCGTGATTGCTTTACCAAAAGTAATTTTTTAATTGGGTTGCACTTTCAGCATCTTCAGAGGGCTTTCATTAATTTATATTGAACTACAGAAAACATTCTTATAGTATGTACAAATGAGATAATATGCAAGATTTTATGTAGGCCTATATGTATACCATGATTTACAACGTGAATGATTTTTTAAAAAGTTTTTTGTTGGATTGGCTCTTTTTTTTCAGTTTGTCATTTGCAACTATATATATGTGACTATTTTACTTCGAAATTGTTGCACTGGTATTTTTATGGTTCACAACGGTATGTCACCTGCAGCCCGACAAGCCAAACACAAAACCGAAATTACTTCGCTGAAACATGAAATTAGATACCTACACACAAAGAAGCAAGAAGTCAATGTTGAACCATAAAAGTACCAGATAATATATTTAGAATAAATAAATAAAAATAAATAAATGAAATAAATAAATAAAACTGTAAAAAATAAAAATTTTTAAGATGTAAATCGAAGTATACCTACATGTAGGCCAATATAAAACCATGCTTGTTTTTTTCCCATTTGTAAATATGATGTAGATACTGTATAAAAAAATTAAATAAATAAATAAAATAAAATAAAAATAAAAGCTCATTGAACATGTGAAACTACAGCGAAAGAAGACAGACCAAAGAAAATTAATTTTTTTTTCTTTACGTTAGGCTGGTTCTCCACATCAGCCTAGTTGTTGCAAATATCTACAGCACAACTCGCTCCTGGTTTATTACATGCAACGAAGTTAAACCTTTTACGACTGGTATATTTCCTTCAGGGTATACTTGCCGAATCGGAAACATACAAACTAAACATATCAACTTGATCAGTAACAGAAATACGAAATTTTTTCAAAGATCCCTGTTCCTCGAATATTCTTTTGTTTGCGGCATTGTAGGTCGTTATAATTCTATCTTAACATTAACACAATAAATATTGGTTACAATTTTATTTATTACTAGCTGCGAAACTCAGAATTACCGGGTTATATATTTTCGAGCCTTATACTAGAAACTAAAGGGATGTATTCTGTATACTTTTTGTATGCATTTCCTCTTCCCCATATCTTTACCCATCTCATCCTCACTCCTCCTGTACGTCTCTCCTGTCTCTCTCTCCAGTCCTCCATTCCCCCTTCCTCCCTTCTCCCTCTCTGCATTTTCTCCTATCCACTCTATCTGCCAGTCTTCTCCTTCCCAATATCTCATGCCAACACTCCTTCTCTCTCTGACAATCTCTTCTTCACATGTTTCTTCCTAGCCACTCTATGTTTGCCTATCTCCTCTTCCTGCCTACCTCTCTGTTCCATTTCATCCTCTCATTTATATCTAGTTACTCTTATTTTACACTGTCTCTATCTCCTCATACCCTCTCTTTATGCCCATCTCCAACACCCAGATATATGTCTGTACATCATCTCTTGGTATCCATCTCTTCCTATCCTCTCTCACATTCCATCTCGTCCTCCTCTTGTTTGTCCATCTTCTCGTCGCCACTCTTTGTCCATCCCTTCCTCCAGCCTTCTCTCTAAGTCTTTCTCCCCCCCCCCCCCCTTTCTGACCATCTTCTTCAGGCCAACCTCTCTGATCAATTCCGTTCCTCTGTGTATCTCCTCCCCTAGCCTGTCTCCGGCCATTTCTTCGTACCGCCTCTTCTGCCTCTTTTTGTCTGTTCATCACCTGTTACCCCCTCTCAGTCTGTCCAACTCCTCCTCTCCTGTCCACCTTATCCTCCTCATTCTCCCTAACCATCTCGTCCTCCACTTTTCTCGCTGTTTCTTGTCCCTGACATGTAGACTGCCCTGTAGAGCAGATCGATAGGGTAGGCTGCGCTGGAGTGGTCGAGCGTTCCAAGGTGCCTGGCGACAGAGCGCGCAGTTACAAACCGTTGGAGTCCTTCCTAGGGCATGATTGTGTGTGTTTGTCCTTTCATTAGTTTAAGTAATTTGTAAGCCTAGGGACTGATAACCTTAGAAGTTAAGACTCAAAGAGTTACAAACATTTGAATATTTCATACTATTCACACACAACACACTAGATGTGGAGAGCAGCCTATATGGCAGGGATTGGCAAACAGGTTATTGCCCAGATCTCCGCTCTAATGGGAGCTTGGTTATAAACCACACGATGCCGATTATCGTGTTGCAAGCAGTATAAACACCAAATTTGGTTGAAATAGGCCCAGTAGTTTCGGAGATGTGGAATATACGTACACACATACTGACATTTTTGTAATATATAGAGATTAAAGACGTATATTCTGACCAAATAACTTAAATTTGTCATCGATATAATACATGTTAAATGCTGTCAATGGTTTTACATCTTGTACGAAGTACTGCGTCGTTCCTACTTTCCCAAGACGAAATCTAATACTCTCGTTACTTCCGTTTGCCATCTACACATTGCCGGTCTAGCACAATTTTTCAGCTTCGGCATTGAATTTATTTCGTTGTGCAGCAGCGCTCGAGATGTTTCAATACTTATAATTCGAAAATATATTGTTGACTCTCACCTACATATGGATCGTGATCATCTAAACAAAATAAGAGGTATCAGAGCTCGAACGAAGAGATTTATGTTTTTTCTCACCGCATGTTCTTGGAAAATGGAATGGTAGATAAGTAATATGAAAGGGATTCGATGAACCCTCTGCCAGGCGCTTCCGCGTCATCTGCAGAGTAACGATGTAGATATTAGTGATGTGACGCAGTAGGTTTTATCTGAACCTAAGACGGAGTCGGAGACTGCGCCTATTTCCATGAGAATCGGAGGCAACATAGAATTGTAACAAGTATGTTTGAAAGGGCCGCGAGGTGGATCGATATTTCCGGGTGTCATGGTACTCGGTTTGTATTTGTGCAAGGGACATAAGGTATAGAGGCTTTGGTTTAGCGTGAACCAGCGCCTTTGTCTAAACCCATTATAACACTGCTTTACTAGAGCTATGTTGTGTAAGCAAGTGAAGCTTCAACGAGAACTGAAGCTGGCAGCCAGCAACTGTGCGAATATATTATTTTCTTTTGCAAAAGACATAAGTTGGGCTAAGATTAAAGCTTAGCAAATGGCAACATTTAGTTGCTTCTCTATGACGATATTTTTATACCGCCATACATGTTTTGCTACAGCTGTAGCATCTTCAATGGGTTTTCAATTGCTCATTTTGCATGTTGAAGTAGTTGACAGTTTTCCAACATCATCTGCGTAGGTTTTGTTCAAAATTTGTCATCTTCAATGGGTTTTCGATTGCTCATTTTGATTGTTGAAGTAGTTGACAGTTTTCCAACATCATCTGCGTACGGTTTATTCACAATTTGTCATTTGGAAATGTGTTGGTGTCTTAATTGCGAATTAGTGAAGTAAAATAGCAGTAATTCAGTGTTCACTTTTACTATCTGTAAATTCAAACTTCCCTCCTCCTGCACACTCAATTATCAACTTCCCACTCAAAACACAGTGAGCTGTCTACTTCATCTGCCATTTTATTTTCACAGTTCACAAACAGTGACAATGTATACTGAAATACTGCTATTTTCCTTCACTATTCCGCAATATTTGTAAATGACAAACTGTCAACGAAACGTTCGTAGAAGATGTAGGAAAACTGTTAACTAGTCCAACGGTTAGCTGCTTGCAAATCCATTAGCAGCTATGGAGACGACTTTCCAAAAACAGTGTCGTAGCTCTTCACAAACTGAACAATCAAAGACTACCGTCGTCAGCTAATAGTCAAGCCAATACTGTAAAAAACGTTAACTTATGAAACTTCCTGGCCGGAAACGGGACTCGAACCTGAGGCCTTTGCCTTCGCGGGCAAGCGCTCTACCACTTTTTCTCTTCTTCTTCTTTTTTTTCTTTTTTTTCTTTGTAGATCTTTGCTTCGCGGTTGTTTGGCTGGATCGTTCTTGGTTGTTCGATGAATATTTGGATCAGTTTTTTCTATTACAGACGGCGTTTAGCCCCCTGACCGGCCGCGCTGAGCCACGGCGCCCTGCCACCACTGAGCTATCCCGACACGACTCACGTACCGTCCTCCAACTTGACTTCCAGATTCGAGTCCCGGTTTCGGCACATAATTTTAATTTGCCAGGAAGTTTCCTATCAGCGCACACTACGCAGAGTGAAAGTTTCATTCTGGAACGTAACTTTGTTTTTTTGATTGAAACTATCATTATTAACGAACTTTTATAAAATATAGAAAATTCCGAATAAACAAAAAACACGCATTTTTCATAAAACTTACCGCTAGAAAATGTTCAAATGTTTGTAGAGCTTATGGGACTTAACTACTGAGTCATCAGTCCCTAAACTTACAAACTACTTATGAACTAGCTAATACTAAGGACGACACAAATATCCATGCCCGAGGGGGGATTCGAACCCCCGACCATAGTGGCCGTGCAGAACGTGACTGGCGTGCTACAGACCGCTCGGCCACCGCGACCGGCAATTATTATTAGACATTAAAATTGTGTAAGTATTCGAAGACAACGAAAAAAATAAAAATAAGTAGCTGTCACAGAAGGATTCGAACCACCGACACGCCGTTTATGAGGCTAGGACGCTATCACCTGAGCTACACCGACAGAAGCAGCAGTTGTTTCGATTATTCGTACTTATGCGAACCTGCAAAACTTCGAAGTCGATTTTATCGAGAATGTTTGAGAGCTGCGTCGAATTGCTTTGGTTGATTGTTATTTGACTTCTGAACTCCACATGGAATATCATCATCATCATTAGAGACTGATTATGCCTTTCAGCGTTCAGTCTGGAGCATAGTACCTCTAATAAAATTCCTCCATGATCCCCTATTCAATGCTAACATTGATGCCTCGTCTGATGTTATGCCTTTTACTTCAAAATCATTCTGCACCGAATCTAAGTACTTTCTTCTTGGTCTACCTCGACTCCTCTTACCCTCCGCTGCCGAGCTCTCTTAGGTAACCTTGCTTCTCCCATGCGTGTAACATGACCCACCATCTCAGTCTGTTCGCTCTAACTGCTTCGTCTATGGTGTTCATTCCCAGTTTTTCCTTGATTTCCTCATTATGGACACCCTCCAGCCATTGTTCTCATCTATTAGTGGCTGCAATCATTCATGCTACTTTCATATCTGTAACCTCTATCTTATGAATAAGGTAACCTGTATCCACCCAACTTTCACTCCCATGCAACAAAGTTGGTAGAAAGATAGAGCGGTGCACCGCTAACCTGATTTCTAGTAAGGAGCCATTTTTGAAATGCCTTCTTTTCCTTTTTACAGGCTGCTTTGATTGTGTCATTGCACCAGGCTGTCTGCTTCTTTCTACCTTTACACACTACTGTTCCAAGACATTCTCTGGCTGCTTCCAGTAATGTGTCCCTGTACCTTGACCATTCCTCTTCCAGTGACTGTAAATCATTACATTCAACTAACTGGTACCTTTTCGAGATCATTGCTATGTATTTCTGCCTAATATTCTTGTCTTGAAGCTTCTCCACTCTTATCCTTCTACACATGGATCTTTCTGCTCTTTTGGCCTCACAAAACCAATTTCACTGCAGATTAAATAATGATCAGTATCATCAAAGAACCCCCTGAACACACGTGTGTCCTTGACTGGCTTCCTGAATTCCTGGTCTGTTATTATATAGTCAACGAGAGATCTGGTTCCCCTTCCTTCCCAAGTATAGCGGTGAATGTCCTTATGCTTAAAGGAGTTTGTTATAACTAAATCCATACTGGAACAGAAATCCAAGAGCTGTCTTCCGTTCCTGTTGGCTTCCATATGTTCTCCAAACTTACCCATAACCTTTTCATAACCTTCTGTTCGATTTCCTATCCTGGCGTTGAAATCACCCATGAGTAAAACATTATCCATATCCTTCACTCTAACAACTACATCACTAAGTGCGTTGTAAAATCTGTCCATCTCATCTTCATCTGTCCCTCCACAATCCTAATTTTCTTGTTGGAGATGGCCAAATATATCCACATCAGTCGTTCATTTACCTACCTTATTGCAATTATACTGGGTTCGATTGCTTACCTGATGTAAAACCCTACACCCCACTGAGCTCTTCCTATTTTGACTCCTGACAGGTAGACCTTGTATTCTCCGCCTTCGTCCTCTTTCTCTCCCCTTACTCTAACGTCACTAACAGCTAAGACATCTAACCCCATCTTACTTGAAGCCTCCGCCAGCTCTACTTTCTTCCCAGTGTAATCCCCATTGATATTAATTGCTCCCCATCTCATTCCAGATTGTTTGCCAAGTCGTATCGGAGGAGTCCCTGGTCTGTCAATTAGAGGTGGGACTCTATCACATCCAAAGGTCCGAGGCATTTTGTTCTGATTGTTGCCAGCATGATATTGAAGTACCTGGGAAGCAGGTTGTTAGCCTTACTTGCCCAGGGCCCCACTGGGTTGTACCCCTAACGGTTGAGGGACTAGCCGGTGGATTTGGTAGTCTTTTCCGTCTGAGCACAAAGGTGGGCACGACTCAGAATATATGTCCGAGATGCCCAACCTTATTCCAAAGTAACTGGTATTCTAACCCACGTGGCATAAATATAAAAAAAAATTCTAAACGCCGATACTCATGTTGTCTCCTTGTTAGATGCATCTGAGATACAAAATTAAATACTTTGGAATCACTGACAGCTTTTTTACGGGCCTGGGGGTCGCGGGTTCTACTCGTAAAAGGTTGAAAAACACTGATCTAGAGTGACCAGATGCCGGACAGATGTATTGGGAGCAGACTCAGGAAGTGTAGCCCATCAGTAAAGAGTACCTCAAGAAACACTTGTTTGGCCAGCACTTGAATGCTGCTCGTCAGTGTGGGGTCTAGAGAAGAGCAACACGCAGATTTATTTTGTAAGCTGAGGCGATAGGCCAGCTCCGGTGACAGACGTTGCAGGAAAGGCGTTCTAAATCACTTAGTGTCGAAGTTCCAGGATCGTGCGATTCTCGAAGAGTCGTTCAATACATTGGTTCCTCCTACACGTATCTCGCGAAACGCCGAGGATAAAATTACAAAGATTATGAGCCACCCGGAGTATACAAACAAAGAAAGGTTTTCATCAAGATGAAAATGATATGTAACCTTAATAATACATTTAATTCAGAACTTGATTATAAACAATATTTCCGGTTGCTTTTCCAAAATCTAATATGAATAAATTCTTATGCTCTCCCCTGAGCAAGCGACATGTAGTTGCCCGTGTGAGAAACATGGAGATGTCAAAACCACTCTGCAGTATTTAAGAGGTTGCCCTGTGACTTATTAATCACAGTAGAAAATGCACTCACTGGAAACTACAGTATCTTTAAGTTAAAAGCTACATCTCCCGGACATAACGGGTATTCGGTGGATGTACATTGTTCCAAAAAAATGTTCAAATCTTTGTAAAGCTTATGGGACTTAACTGCGGGGTCATCAGTCCCTAAACTTACGAACTACTTATGAATTAGCTTATACTAAAGACGGCACGGACATCCATGCCCGAGGGGGGATTCGAACTCCCGACGGGGAAAGGCCTCGCGCATCGTAGCATAGCGCCTCAATGCGCTCGGCCGCACCGCCGCGGCTACACTGTATCATTCTCTTCCTTTCCCTGTAGCAGTTTATAGGATCCCATATTTATTGAATTATATGTTGAAAAATTGTATAACTTTGCAGGTATATATATCGTTTGTATAAGTGCCGCATGTCAGTAAAATCTATTACGAATACAATTAGTAGATTTTCAAGCATCTCATTGTTTATGACGTCATACCTCGTGAACTATGTGTTGTACGTGAAACCTGGTGCGTGATGGGGCGGTTGGTTTTCCACGAACGTCACTGTTAATGTCCTCATTTCTCATGTACAACGTGTCGTACTGTGATTCAGTTTCGAAGGCACATTTAGCTATATGTGAGTATACTGTCTGTGAAATTTTCTGCGGTTACAATTTGTAGTGTAGAAATTGTAAATTGTAACGTCATATCGAATGCCGTAGTTTTAGTCCATGAATAACGGAAAAGCAGTAGGCGAGAAACTTTTTTACATTCATAATTTTACTGTGGTTGTCGGCGAGAAAAAGTTCAATAAAGGTTTGAAATTATGTTTAAAGTTTGTTGCAAGTCGCTAAGTACTCTCATTCTCATATAGTGTATTTATAAAGTCTCGCCGCATTATGTGGCAGTTTCTTGCAACTCCTATTGTTTATAATGTCATATTCCTGGTGAATGGTGTGTATGTATGATTCTCACCCCCCCCCCCCCCTCCGCAGCAATTGTTATCGCAAGGTAAGGAATGTGAGCACCAAATTTGTTTGAAATCGGTCCAGTGGTTTAGAAGAAAATGAGCAGCATTGTCGCTTAAAGCAGCAGTTTTTCGCGTATCTCATTGTTTATGACGCCATATCTTGTGAACTTTGTGTTGTACGAGATTCTTACATTTACGGCGGTCGTCCTCATGGATTGAAGCTTACGTATTCAAAAGTTCATAAAGATTGCAATAAAAATGTAGATTTGTTTGCAATATGTTCACACAAATATATGGACACGCTGCTTTATATATCGAGATACTAGTTTCTCAGTCCTTCGGTATATTGAAGCGTCCTCACAGCATCAATAATGTTGACAATTTTTTTCAGTGGGAAACGTGGTTGCACAATGTTAACGTGTCTACATCCCAGAAGAAAGCGTAAGCTGCGCTTATATTAGTTATTGCTTGCAAACTACAGAAACAAAAGGAAATGGGTCCGAGAATGATTGAAATAGAGGAGATTTCAGTTACTTTCGGACGAGTCCCGCATCTTACGACGACGGTACGGCATAAAAGAAACAAAATTTTGTAATGAGAGAGGCAATCGGAGTCGATGAGATACTGGGTATTACATTAAGATTCTTTGGTGAGCATATCATTTGAATACTTGAATTATAATGGCGTAATGTCTGCAAATACTAACAGAAAAATTTTGATGGAAGCCTGTGAAGCCATTTATGTGTCCTGCAGCAATATACTACGTTTTGTTTGTATGTAACTTGGCGAGACATATCACACATCACCAAGAAAAGTAGCACAACTCAGAAATGCTACAGGCCTACTTGAAAAAAATCCACCAGCAATGATGTTTTTAACGTCTTATAATTTGGCTTCTGCGTTACGCGAACGATATATTACAAGCTCCTCTTCGTATGCCGCATTTTTCAAGAAAATTTCTATCCGTATATTATTTTCGACATTAATTCCATAGGACTTCATTACTTTGGTAGCAGTCAATAAAATCTATTATCATAAGTCTACAAACAGCACACAAACGAGCAGAACAAAACGGGACACACATACACGTGGACGGAATAAAAACATAAACATAGGCAAGAGAATGAACACAACAGCAAAGCACGCTAGCGCCTTATGGCTGTTTGATGAACCTGTGTCAATATCTGAAAGGAGAATGTTGTCAAACTGTCAGTATTACACCTCACACGCTCAATATATATTGACAATATTGAAAATATTTTGGTGGCCATCAATATTACTCGTCAATATTGTAAGTATTGACAATACGTCAATACGCGCTCTCAGACGGGCAATATACTGACGGTTTGACAACATTGTTGAACGTTTGAGGGGCCCTTAAGCGGCTGGAATAGGAAAACGAAGTAAGAGCGGAGCACAAATACTGTTCAAAAAATGTAAGTCTATGGGACTTGACTACTGCGGCTATCGCTCCCTAGGCTTAAAAAACTACTTAAACTAACCCTAGGACAACACACACGCACACCCATACACCCACACACAAACACACACACACACACACACACACACACACACACACACACACACACGAGGGAAGACTCGAACTACCGACGGGGAGAAACCGCGCGCTCCACAGGAAGGCGCCTTAGAGCGCTCGGCCATTCCACCGAGGCAAAGTACGGTTCACCACACACCTTGAGCTACTTTGGTGTATTTTAGGAAGAATAATAAATATTTCAGGAGGTCCTGGGATTTTTATCTGTTACTGTCCACTTCTTTCACCTCTGGCAGTATTGCTCGTGTAAAAAATACCGAGTAGCACCGTGGTTCGGAACCCACGTTTAACTGTAGGTCTCCCTATAACTGGCTAAGTCAGTTCAAAGGTCGGAGGAAGGCAACGGCATACCACCTCCAAACAGGACTATGTCTAATAAAGCACTGTGGTGTTCAAACCAATCTTCGGATTGTTGACTGCTTTACCTTAGTAGAACAGACGAATTAGAATTTAAAAAAAACCAAAACCATAGAACGTGTGCCCAATTTTCCTTCGATATTGACATACAGTTCTTAGTATGTAACCGAAACAAACTTAAAACAACGGTAAACGAGGTAATTATGACTGATTCTTCCGACAGTTCTTGGTACATCATCATCAAATTGAATTAAAAGAATAATTTTGTGTAACCAGAAAAATCGGTTAACCAAATAAAAATAAACTGTAGAACTTACCAGAAATTTTGTATTAATTCCATATGATCATTTTCTACCAGAACCGAAGAAAGAAGCGGTAAAAATATTCTTTTTTGCATTTACTTTAAGGGGATCTAGAACTGAACGGGCTGCATTTTCATAGCTTGCTTTCGGTGCACATTACTCTTGATCTACGACGTGGAGGAAGTTACGATTTTCTACCAACACTGAATGACATTAACTCAAGCTGTAAGAGGAAATTTATTGAAATATCTGTTATAGTTTTAAAAATACAATATTTTGCCTAATAGATATTTTTATAAACATGTTCGCATTCTGGAACCATTTTTTGCTGCATCGTCAATTTAATAGCATTTAGACAATGGCAGACTGCTGTCAACATTCGTAGGAACACATTATGCTTCTTGTTTCATAGTTTGGAGCATAAGCCTATCTGAGGAAATAGAAAAACTCTTATTAAACTTCATTACTATTTTGTCTAAAAATTACCATTAAAATTATGTATAGAACTACAAACATACCTCATATCTGCAATGTATTAGCGTAATACAAAGATACTGACCCATTCTTCAATTGGGAGAAATTTTTGTGAAGCTAAAACCATTACGAAGATATATGTACTTAATGTTCTGAAAATGTAGTTTCGAGAAAATGAGAAAAGAATGTTCACAGTGTTAATGACTCACCGTATACCTCTTTCAGAAAATTCCAGTGACATAATCTTGGTGGCCAGCTGCTTCTTTATCCTCTGCAGACTTTTCAGGAGTCTTTTCCTTACTCTGGACTCTTTAGTGGTAGCTTCAGCAGCTCTTTCAGTTTCAACTAGTCCTGAACGCCTAATTTGTCCATTACCTTTGTCCTGCTAATTACACCAGCATTGAAACAGGAACAGCATCCATCACACCTATTGTGAATTACTGTCCATCCAACGAACACTGTTTTCGGTTCTCGTTGCCACAGGCAGCTGTTAAAACTCTTGTATTTTTGTACGGCCATACATATATTTGCTAAGTAAATGTTTATATGCAAGGTGCCTGTATATTGGCATTATTGTTTCCATGACTGTGGCAGGCATGGAATGTTTATGGTGATATTTCTTGCCTGAAGCATCAGCGTGGCCAGTGTGCAGACATTTGTTCAAAGCGCGTTTAAGACTATACTACCTACTTAAAAGTAAATAAACCATACATTTTTGGAAACTGGAGAAATTTGTCTTTCAGATGGAGGCAAAAATGGTTTTTT
The DNA here is from genome assembly GCA_026315105.1 of Locusta migratoria. NCBI lineage: Eukaryota > Metazoa > Arthropoda > Insecta > Orthoptera > Acrididae > Locusta > Locusta migratoria. The sequence goes on from CM048749.1 coordinate 222,308,112, forward strand.
CGATTTTTCAGTCATTTTCATCTACAGGTCCCCTTAAGTCTGTTTAGGTTATATGCAAACATCTGTATCTCTGACTCAATAAAAATTGGACACATGTTATATGCCATTTTTATTGTTATTCATCTATACTGCTATCTCAGAAAATTACTATTCCTCCTGAAACACCTTTTATGTAGAAGTAAATGTTTCTTTGACTAGTGGGAGTGTCACAGAGATGGTATAGAAACTGAAATGACAGATTCTTGAATATACAAAATGTTCTATCAATTCAATTGTTTGTAAATCTATGGGACTTAACTGCTGGCCGGCCGCAGTGGCCGAGCGGTCAGCGGTGCACCAGTCGCAGTCTGCACGGCCGCTACGGTCGGGGTTTGGAATCCCCCCTCGGGCATGGATGTTTGTGTCGTCTTTAGTATAAGGTAGTTCATAAGTAGTTTGTAAGTTTAGGGACTGATGAACCTGCAGTTAAGTCACATAATCTAAACAAACATTTGAACTTTTATTTATTTATTTATTGACAAAGCACAACGCCCTGCCCGAGGCCTTGAGTTAGTGCTTTTCGTATCCCTTCTCTCTTTTTCATCCTCCTTTTCTCTAAGAACATCTTATATTTATGATGGAATATGTAAGAAATAAGGCTGTGCTGCATAATGTACAAAATTAAAAGCAAAGAAAGGTAGTAATCAAAATACAATAAGGTGTAACAATCATTCATCCATGTAATTCAAAATTTGACTATAAACAATAATTCTTGTTACTTGTCCAAGATCTAGCATGAATAAATTACGGATAAAGTGGCTACAGAGGCTGCCTTCAAACACGTCTCCCTCCACATCACATTATTATTCTGCCTCAGTGTTCTCTGTGAAATACAACATACTTTAATTCTGCCTCAAAGTTCCCTTACGAAATACATAGCCACGGCGGAGCGGCCGAGCGCATTGAGGCGCTAGGCTGCGATGTGCGCGGCCGTTCCTCATCGGGGGTTCGAATCCCCGCTCGGGCATGGATGTTTGTGCTGTCTTTAAGGTAGTTCATAAGTAGTAAGTAGTAAGCTTAACAAACATTTGAACATTTTTTGAACTTAACTGCTGCGGTTATCACTCCCTAGGTTTACAAACTACTTAAACTTATGCTAAGGACAACACACACACACACACACACACACACACACACACACACACACACCCGTGCCCGAGAGAGGACTCGAACCTCCGACAGCGAGAAACCGCGCGCTCCGCAGTAAGGCGTCTTAGAGCACTCGGCCACTCCACCGCACCTTTTGAAGATAAATTCTCCATTTGTGTGGCCATGATGTCCATAGTTGCTTTACAGGTATGTGAGGTGTTATTTGTCCGTCGATACGACTACAATAAGAAGCGATCATTTTTCATGACAAGTTTCGTTTTATTGAAAAAAAAAATGTTCAAATGTTTGTTAAGCTTATGGGACTTAACTACGGGGTTATCAGTCCCTAAACTTACAATACTTATGAACTACTTACAAACTAGGACGGCACAAATATCCATGCCCGAGGGGGGATTCGAACCCCCGACCGTAGTGGCCGTGCTGACCATGACTGAAGCGCCTCAGTCACCTCGGCCACCGCGGCCGGCCGTTTTATTGAACATAAGACAGCTTCAGTGGTTTGAAATGACATGTACCTACAATTTTATTTGTTTTTAGAGATCGAAAAATAGTTCGTTATATTTTTTAGTTAAAAGTTGGTTTTCTTACTTACGGATTTTGTTTTAGGTTTTTCGCCTCACATCATGAATCGCTGACGTCTTGCACAGTTTACGTTAGGTTTATTCTTTTTGCATCAGTGTTTTTACGTCTAGCTTATACTACACTTTAGCACTATAAATCTTTTACGCTTTCTTACAAACAATGCACTTCGCCGGCCGCAGTGGCCGAGCGGTCTGCGGCGCGCCAGTCACAGTCTGCACTGCCGCTACGGTCGGGTGTTCGAATCCCCCCGCGAGCATGGATGTTTGTGTCGTATTTAGTATAAGGTAGTTCATAAGTAGTTTGTAAGTTTAGGGACTGGTGACCCCGCAGTTAAGTCCCTTAAGCTTAACAACCATTTGAACCTTAAGCTTAATTTAATGACGAAGCGAAGACAACTAGACGAATGTGGATCCAAGAACAAAGCGTACACCACTCTCAAAGAATGGTAAGTTGATTCATCGTGCGCTCAAAATGGGTTATTCGAAAGAAAAAAGAGGGGAAGAGCGAACGAATAAAGTCATGGGGATGGATAGAAGGGGTCAGGAGGAGGAGGAGGAGGAGGAGGAAGAGAAGTAGGAGATGGAGAGAGAGAGGGGGGGGGGAGTAAGATGGACAGAGGAATTGGTCAGGGAGGACGCAAGAGGAGATAAGCTAACAGAAGATTGGAATAAATAAATACCCGGGCAAAGATGGGTTTCTAGCCAGAAACAGATTAAAGGGCATGGAACTCTGTATTAAATCCGTTATCCGATATTATGAAGGTGAGTGTGACTAATTAAAGTTTTAATGTTTGAACGCACTTAAAAAGACATTTCACAGGAAAGTTACGACGATTATCTGTGTATACTGACTACGTGACGATACCAGGAAATGGTGTTACCTGATTCCGAACAAACGATGATAGCTTCGTCGTAAGCACATCAGCACTTAGATCGGGCATTCACCTTTTGGTCCTCCCCACACCTGCCCGAGGCAATGATACAGATCGTTACTCGACGCAAGGCCAGGGGCAATCAGACCTTGGAGGACACGAAAACAAGAACTCCATCTGCACCGACATCGTCAGCAAGATAGCTCTCAGGTACAGCGCGTTCGTCTGCGTTATCACACTCCTAATGCAGTTCCGCCTCATATTGATGTAAATATTTTTCCTCTCCAAAACACAGATACATTTTTCTCTGTTGGGACATAGCCTTTCTGGACGTTTTCCATCATTTGACAGCATTACAAGAAACGCTGAAGTTTATTTGGAAACGCGATATTTATTCGCGACCTCGTTGTTGATAGAATTTGCTCCGACTAATGATAACCCAAGTATGTTTCTTTATCTGGAGCTGTTAACTCCGGATGGAAATTTCGGGCGCCCGGTGGCCCTTATCACCTTGTGGTAGGCGCCGCTGAGCGCAGTAGCACTTAATCCCAGCTTAACGTCCCCGCCAGAGGAGGCAAAGTGTTTGCCCGCTTACGCAGGCCGCGATGGCTGGGACAGACCAGCACAGCTTTCACTCGTTTTCCGTGACTAGTTGCGTGGCTCTCATTATGGGGCGCGGAGCCGCAGGCCTGTTGTGGGACGACTGTGTGTTGCGCGGGTGGCCTCTCCTGATTCTTGCAGGCGTTCGCCACACAGAGCGCTTCCGTCACTTTTACCGCAGATCGAAATACGAACGATGATGGGTCGCACATGCGTAGAGAACAGATCTTTGCGGGTTTGAAGCGACAGTTGAGCTACAAATATATACGTTCTTTACATCTATTGGCCAAAGGTCAACGCGGATTTAGAAAATATCGTTCATGCGAAAAACAACTAGCTCTTTACTCACATGAAGTGATGGTTGCTATCGACAAGGGTTCGCAAATTGATTCAGTATTTCTTGATTTGCAGGAGAATTTTGACACCGTACCTCACAAACGGCTTTTAATCAAATTGCGTGGTTATGGTATATCGCCCCAAATTTGCGACTGGATAGGGGATTTCCTGTCAGAGAGGACACAGTACGTAGTGATCGATGGTAAGTCATCAACTACAACAGAGGTGATATCGGGCGTTCCACAGGGTAGTGTTATTGGTCCTTTGCCGTTCCTTATTTACATAAACGATTTAAGAGAAAATCTAAGTAGCTCTCTTAGGTTGTTCACAGATGACGCCGTCATTTACCGTCTAGTAAAATCATCTGAAGATCAAAACCAACTGCAGAACGATCTGAATAAGATATCACTGTAATGTAAAAATTGGCAGTTGACTCTAAATAATGAGAAGTGTGAAGTTGTCCACGTGAGTACGAAAAGGAATCTGTTAAACTTTGTTTACAAGATAAATCAATCGAATGTGAAGGCCGTAAACTCCATTAAATACCTAGGAATTACTATTACTTCAGACTTAAATTGGAAAGAAGACGTAGATAACGTCGTGGGTAAGGTGAACCAGAGACTGCGTTTAATTGGCAGAACCCTTAAAAGATGCAACAGAACTACTAAAGAAACTGCATACACTACGCTTTTCCGTACTTTTTTGGAATATTGCTACCCAGTGTGGGATCCTTATCTGGTGGGTTTGACGGAGGACATCGAAAGAGTCCAAAAAAGGGCAGCTCGTTTTGTATTGTCACGATAAAGGGGATACAGCGTTACGGAAATGATACAGGATCTGGAATGGGAATCATTACAACAACGGCGTTTATTGCTGCGGCGTGAGCTACTTACGAAATGTATTCAAATGTTTGTATAGCTTATGGGACTTCTTAACTACGGGGTCATCAGTCCCTAAACTTACAAACTACTTATGAACTAGCTAATACTAAGGACAGCACAAATATCCATTCCCGACGGGGGGATTCGAAACGTACCGTAGTGGCCGTGCAGACCGTGACTGGGGCGTTCTTTCTTCCCGCGCGCTATTCGAGAATCGAATGAAAGATAACATAGTATAACGGTGGTTTGATGAACACTTTTCCAGGCACTTAAATGTGATTTGCAAGTTATTCCATGTAGATGTAGATCTGAAGAAACCTTGTTGTTGTGGTCTTCAGTCCGTTGTCTGGCTTGATGCAGCTCCTTGATGCAGCTCTCCACGGTACCCTGTTCTGTGAAAGCCTCTCCATCTGAGAATACGTACGGCAACCTACATACATTTGAGTCTGCTTACTGTATTCGTTATACGGTCTCCCTCTATGACTTTTACCCCACATAATTCCTTCTAATGCTAAGTTAACGATTCCTTGTTGTCTCAGAATGAGTCCCACCAATCTATCCCTTATCTCAGTCAGGATATACCAGAAACTCCTTACCTCCCCAATTCTGTTGAGCACCTCCTCATTAGTTACGTGATCAACGCATCTAATTTTCATCCTTCGTCTGTAGCACCACATTTCGAAAGCTTCTATCATCTTTTTGTCTTAACTCCTTATTGTCGAAGTTTCACTTCCATACAATGTTACACACAAGACAAATGCTTTCAGAAAGGTCTTCCTAAAATTTAAACTAAAATTGGATGTTAACAAATTTCGGTTCTTCAGAGACGCTTTTCTTCCCATAGCCATTCAACATTTTATATCTTCTTTACTTCGGCCATCAGAAGTTATCTTGCTACCCAAATAACAAAACTCATATATTACTTTTATTGTCGAATAACCTAATCTAATTCCTTCAGCATCGTCTATTTTCTGACACTACATTCCATTACCTTCGTTTTACTCTTGTTAATGTTCACCTTATATCTTCCTTTCAAGACATTGTCCATTCCATTTAATTGCTCTTCCAGGTCCTTTGCTGTCTCTGAATGTCATCAACAGAACGCAAGGTTTTTTATTCCCTCTCCCTGGACTTTAATTCCCTTTCCAAATTTCTCCTTGCATTCCTACACAGCTTGCTCAATGTATAGATTGAACAACATTGGGGAAAGGCTACAACCCTGTGTTACTCCCTTTCCAACCACTGCGACCTTTCCATTCCCTTCGACTCTAATAACTGATTTCTGGTTTTTGCTCAATTTGAATATAACAATTCGCACCCTATATTTTACCCCTGCTACCTTCAGAATTTGTAAGAGTGTACTCCAGTCAACATTGTCAAAAGCTTCCTCCAGATCTACAAATGTTAAAAACGTAGATTTCCCTTTCCTTAATCAATCTTCAAAGATAAGTCGTAAAGTGAGTATTAACTCGCGTATTCTTACATTTTTCCTAAATCTAGCTTAATGTTCCTCAAGGTCGGATTCCACCAGATTTTCCATTCGTCTGTAAATAATTCGTGTTGGTATTTTGCAACCATGACTTATTAAACTGATAGTTCTGTAATTTTCACATTTTCACATTTGACCTTACAGGCCGCAAGTAATAGCTCTCGCTTGCTTAGATAGAATTATTTACATGCCAGCAGCATCAGCGATGACAACTTGCAGCAAATAGACTAAAATACACCAAATAACTCGCTACACTCAAGTATAATTTTGGAAATGTAGCGGAGCGTTCAGAACAATACTGAACGCTCAATAGCTGTCGGAGAATGCGTGACGTAGATGCGCAGACAGAGCCTAAAATCGGCCGCCGTCGTTCGTGGTTCCAATTACAGTGTTGAAGCGAACATGCGATACATACATGCATGCAAGAAAACAATTAGCACTTGAATAATTATGTGCCGAGTAAAACGGTGTAGGATGGCGAAGATCCACTGTAGTTCGATGTTAGATTATTGCTATTAAACCAAAGAGCGCTTCACTCGCGGCTCAGCGGCCGAGCGCATTTAGGCCCTATGCTACGATGCGCGAGGCCTTTCCCTGTCGGGGGTTCGAATCCCCACTCGGGTATGGATGTTTGTGCTGTCTTTAGTATAAGCTAGTTCATAAGTAGTTTGTAAGTTTTGGGACTGATGACACCGCAGTTAAGTCCCTTAAGCTTTACAAACATTTGAACATTGTTTTGAACATAAAACGTCACTGCAAATTTAAAGGTAGCGATAGACTCTCAGACACGTAAAAATTAACCGAAGCCAAAAATAAGGTGATGAGGGTCATGTGTGATACGATTAACGGATACACAAGTAAAGTTCTATGCACCGACTTGGCAGAAAGTCCTTGTGTTAAATCATATGTCCAGCCACTCCCTGACAATATGATAATCGTGTTGAAATAGAGGATTACACCCTATAGGCGGAAATACTAAACGTCTTCCTCCAGAGCTCATTTACATAGGAATATCGCACTGCAATTCCTGCACTAAATCGTCGCGTGAAGTACAACATGACAGACATCGAAATAAACGAGGAAAGGATAGGAAAAAAGTGATACCACTTCAGTTCTACAGAAAGTATAGGAAGGGACTTTCTCCCCTTCTAGCACTAGTGTATCGCAGGTCTCTAGAGGAGTAAACTGGCCAAAGACTGAAGAAGAAATAACCACACACTTTGTCAACACTGAGTTGAAGGTGCTATATTTAAATGACGTATATGTAAATAAAGTGCTTCTGGCTTTGAAAGGTGGTACACAAAAAGAAGATCCTTCAGTTCAGAGGGACTTGGCTTACAGTACAGCCAAATGCACATTTAAGGCGACAGTTCCAAATTATAATGTTCAAGTAGACCTAGCTAAGAGAATTGCTTTTCTGGAGGAAGTGGAAAATAAAACATATGAAGTGAGAGAAAAAGAACGGGAAAAAATTGGACAGGTTTTACAGAAGGGAAAAAAAAACACCGCCCTGAAGGGCATTTGAAAAAAATCCAGATCCGCTGATGCTGCATTCCTGTCCGAAATGTACAGAAAATTAAGTTCGCCTCCATCACATCCGTTGATGTAGTACGTTCATTCTCGGCATATCGTGGCTTTTCTCTGGAAAATCTATAAAAGGTATCAGTCATTTATTGTGAAGCCGTCTGAGTGTTAGAAACCACTGGTATATTCAAAATTTAAAAAATTTTATAGACCTATTACATGTATCATAACATAAGGCTTCTGATCTGCATTGTATTTTTATCTTTGAAAAATATAAAGGTTTGGTGTCAGTTTAAGCACTAATGTTGTGTGATGTTTATTGTGATAAGTGATTGAAAATTTCATCAACACTACATATTATTATACTTTATGTTTATTTCATCTGATGAATTCTTTTAGGGGACTATTTTACATTTTACTTAGCCTAAATGAAGTAAAGAAAGTGCCTATTTCAGGCGCCTAGAATGCTCTTTTTATGACCTAAAATTCCGCTGTCTAGTTATTACACGCTGACTGACTGTTGGTACCAAAGAAAGAAATATATGTGTCCAGAATGAAATTTTCACTCTGCATTGCAGTGTGCGCTGATATGAAACTTCCTGGAAGATTAAAAATTTGTGCGGGAACCGGGATTCAAACGTGGGACCTTTGCCCGTAAAGGCATAGGTCCTAGGTTCGAATCCCGGTTCTGGCACACAATTTTAATCTGCCAGGAAGATTCATATCCGCGAACACTCCACTGCAGAGTGAAAAATTTCATTCTGTAAAACATCCCTTAGGGTGTGGCAAAGCCATGTCTCCGCCATATGCTTCCTTCCAGCAGTGCTAGTCCAGAGAGGTTCGCCGGAGAACTGCTGTGAAGTTTGAAAAGTAGGAGGCGAGGTACTGACGGAAGTAAAGTTGTGAGGACGCACCGTGAAGCGTGTCGGGATAGCTCAGACGGTAGAGCGCTTGCTCGCCAAAGGCAAAGATTCCAGGTTTGAATCCCGGTTCCGACATGCAATTTTAATCTCCTACGAAGTTTTATAATTAGGCTGTTTTGTAAGTACATTACATTAGTAATATTGTGCTACCGACGTTATTCCGGGTAATATTCTCACATATTAAAAAAAAAAATGTTTGTAATTCTATCGGACCAAACTGCGTGGTCATCAGTCCGCAGCTTACAAACTACTTAAACCTAGGTAAACTACCCTAGAACGACATGTAAGTCAGGTCGTGGGGAAGGCTGATAATCGACCTCGGTTTATTGGGAGTATTTTGGGAAGATGTGATTCGTCTGTAAAGGAGACCGCACATAGAACGCTTGTATGGTCCCCTTTGAGTATTTCTCAAGTATGTAAGATCCCCACCAGATCGGTTTAAAGGAAGACATAGAAGCAATTCAGAGGCGGGCGGCTAAGTTTGTTACTAGTAGGTTCGACCAAAGCGCGAGTGTTACTGAGATACTTTGGGAACTCAAATGGGAGTCGCTGCAGGGAAGGCTACGTTCTTTCGAGAAACTAGACACACTCTTGAATAAATTTAGAGGGCCGGCATTTGAAGCGCACTGCAAAACGACTGTACTGCCGTCAAATTACATTTTTGTGTGTGTATTAAGACCACAAAAATAAGATCAAAGAGATTAGGACTCGAAGAGGTGCATGAAAGCATTCGTTTTTCTCCGTTCTATATTGGAGTGGAACAGAAAAGAACTGACTACCCTCCTCAAAACATTTAGGAGATCATGTGATATACGTATGGTAACAATTTTATTCAGATGTTGATCACAATTGTAATTTGGTTGTGATATTCGCTGTCTCAATTCTTTGCTTCAGGTTTACATGGCGTTTACTTAGAACGAGACACTATGGGGCTACCATAATTGAGGAAAGGTCATTCTCGTTGCCCTCTAATATGGTGTGCGATCACCTCGGACAGCCAGTACAGTTGCACTCCTGTGTGACACGTACAGTATGAGGTTATCAGTCAGCTCTTGGGGGATATTTGGCTATTCCAGCATGAGTGCAATTTCCAGCTCTGCAACCGTTGTGGGAGATGCACGTGTGGCTGCAATGCATCTTGCAGGTCAGACTTGTAGTCTTGATGGAGGTGTCCAGCCATAATTATCAATGTAATGAGAAAGAAGTTAAAAAAGCTGATTGGCTGCTGATAATATAACCATGCAGGTAACGATAAAATCTTTATTCCTTTTGCACTGACGCGTTTCGGCCGTAGCCCATCTTCAGAGTACCTGGTAAGCGTAAAAACTAAGATAATACATGTACAGTCAAACAGTTAAAAGTAAACGTGATACAAAAAGATAAATGACACAAGAAAGAATTTATACATACCACAATACTACCCATTTAAGTATAGACAAAACGCAATGGCCAGTAGAGGCTTGCCACTCATCAAACACTGATAACATTAATATGTGTGTACAAAACTTAATGCATTCGTCGAAAGCTAAAAGTAAACTGAAATCAAATTTTTCAGTGCCGTTATGGCGAATACAAACCACGTGAGGGCAGCACCTCACCTAAGACGTCATAAAGATAAATGAATATCACAGTCCATACATACAAACAAAATAAAATATTTGGTCTTGTACAGACATTTGCAGAATATTAACAAGGATAAAATTAAGATTTTCTTAGAATCAGGTCTTAACATAAATGTGACAGGCACAGCGTATGAGAGCCGTTCGCCAGAGGGCAGCTGCTGCTGAGTGGCGGAAAGTTTACAAAAATGGTATTAAAACTTGAAAAGGCAATCAGGTTCACTGATACAGTGCATCCCAGACATGCTCGATCGGCTTCAAGTCCGCTCAACTAGCTGGCCCTTCCATTCGTTCAGTTCCCTCAGCTTCAAGCGTGTTCTCCACCACTGCAGCTCTTTGGGGACGAGGTTTATCGTCCACCAGAAGGAACTGTTATGGCACAAGCGTAGAGCACAACAAAGGTCGAAGGATCTCGTCTCTATATCTCTGAGCATTTAAAGCGCCATTGTGAACGACATAGAGCTCCGTACGTCCGCCAATACTGACTCCTGTCCACACCATGGTATGGTGATGTTTGCTGCATATAACCAGGCTTTTTCCGAGTTCCAAGTTCTCTCCAAATGTTGGTACGACGATTGTCCGGCTGAACACAAAATCTTGACTCATATGTGAACAGAACCCGGCGCCGTTCGTCACGACTCCAATCCTGATGTTCTTTAGCCCACTTTCTGTGGTTTTGACGGGACACACACCATACGCCACCACGCGTAGTCCTGTTGCTGCCTGTAGGGTGCGTTGCAGATAAATTGCATTCAGCCTTCTGTATAGACGAGCTGTTAACTTGAGATATCGGCCATCTCTTGCTGATGTTACCCGTGGACGGCCTTTGGTCTTGCCTTCTTTTAACGGTCTGTATTAGCGTCCAGATCCTAGAAATTATACTTTGGGACACTCCACCTCCCTCTGTGTCTGCCCTGCTTCCAACCTTCCTATAGCTCTCCATGCCATAGTTTCGGCTAAGTGACGCTGGCCGGCCGCGGAGACTGAGGCGCTTCAGTCACGATCTGCACGACCACTACGGTCGGGGGTTCGAATCCCCCCTCGGGCATGGATATTTGTGCCGTCCTAGTTCGTAAGTAGTTCATAAGTAGTTTGTAAGTTTAGGGACTGATGACCCCGTAGTTAAGTCCCATAAGATTTACAAACATTTGAACATTTGAAGTGACGTTGTTGTTGAATTGTACTACCTGCTCACTACACTATTTGAACTCAATTGATTGTATAATTCATTTCACAGAGTAAACACAAGTCAACACCTATCCCTCTGCAGCAACTTTCTGTTATTACCCCTGTCTTGGTTGCTGTAATGTTGTTGTCTCCATTTCGTAGAACCGACAGAAAGACGTCGAACCTTCTTAGTTCATTCTGCGGATGACAATATATCTCAACTGATCCCCTAATTTACAATGATACGTCTGTTCTTAAAGAACAGACGTTGCCGATGGCCCGCAGCTATAAATGTTAAATATACATTCACTACATCGCAATTTGCGATAATTTCCGACTTTAGCTGCTCCTCTTTAGTTGGTCTATCATTTTGTAACATACGAAAAGTTGTGCCGGACCGGGATTCGAACACGGATCTCCGGCTTTTCGCGAGCGGTCGCTTAACCACTTTGCCACCTGGACACGCTTCGCGGCCAGACGCAAGCTTCCATATGTTACACATGTCTACTTCCCTTGTTGCTCGCACGCATTAAGCAGTGATTCCCGCGACGGGGAGAGACGTACTACACCATCATTAGCCTGTATTGGCTGTCATATTTACCAAGACAGGCTAATGATGGTGTAGTACGTCTCTCCCCGTTGCGGGAATCACTGCTTAATGCGTGCGAGCAACAAGGGAAGTAGACATGTGTAACATATGAAAGTTTGGGTCTGGCCGGGGAGCGTGTCCGGGTGGCCGTAGTTAAGGCGACCGCTCACGAAACGCGGGAGACCCGGGTTCGAGTACCGGTCCGGCACAATTTTTCATATGTTACAATATCAAATGTTCAAATGTTTGTAAAATCTATGGGACTCAACTACGGGGTCATCAGTCCCTAAACTTACAAACTACTTATGAACTAACTAAGACTAAGGACGGCACAAATATCCATGCCCGAGGGGGGATTCAAACCCCCGACCGTAGTGGCCGTGCAGACCGTGACTGGAGCGCCTCAGTCCCCTCGGCCACCGCGGCCGGCTGTTACAATATGATAGACTAACTGAAGAAGAGTAGCTAAAGTCGGAAATTATCGCAAATTGCGATGTAATGAATGTATAGATCCCCTATTTGTTTTGACCAGTGTATTAGTGGTCCTAGTACCCTCGGCCACGCACTTTTCGATGGATTTCGGAGTATGTTTATAGGTGTGGAATGACGTTAGGGATAGAATAAATTATCAAAACTACGTGAAAGAAAAGAAAAAATTGTTGCCTAGCTGTTTTATACTGGCAGTGTCATGGTTACTGTTTTTCAACAAAATATGTTACAAACAAAAACATTGAATTACTTTTGATTCGTTGAAGTTATAAAATTTATATTTTGTAAAAACTGTCTGCATACTGACAGGTGGAGGCATTTTATGAGATTGTTGTCAATCTTTCCCTAAATCACTGCACGCAAATTCCGGGATGGTTCATTGCAAAGAGCACGGCCGACTTCCTTCCTCAATCCTTACCCAAACAATCGAGCGTGAGCTCCGCCTCTAATGACCACACTGTCGACGAGGCGTTAAACACCAATCTTTCTTTTTTCCTTCCTGTTGTCAATCTGGCTGCTACGTAATCCATTTTCGAAAGACATCTTTGACAGACATAAGTTAAACAAGAATATAACTTTTCCAGCTTCATTATGAGAACGTGGAAACTACCCTACAGGCAATCTTTGTGCTCTTGGATAGTTTTTAACGTAATATATTTGCCTTTCAGTCGGAAATATGTCGGTTTGTTCTGTAAATACAAAGGCGCACTTGCAAGTGACACAGCAAATGGACTTGAAAAGTGTCAAATAGAGATGCGGCGTTGGCAGTATCCTGAAAACCAGAAAGCTTAAGGAAAAGGGCGCTGGTCATTGAAAAAAAAGTCGTACTATGGGCTGGAAGAAACGTTGCCTCATCGCAATGCAAGATGAAATGTCGCGGCGTGGCGAGAAGTGTGGAGCAATGCAGGGGCAGTCGGAGTCTCACTTACTCTAAAACTTTAGCTTATGTTTTTCGATTGAAACCATCGTTATTAACAATCTTTTATAAAATATAGAAAATTACGAATAACCAAAAAATGTGCATTTTTCATAAAAAATTACCATAAGATATTAAAATTATGCAAGTATTCGAACATAACAGAAAAAAAAAACCATCTGTCACTGCAGGATTCGAACCACCGGCCCTATGGTGGAAAGGGTGGAAAGATACGCCATGAGCTACACCGAGAGTTGGTGCAGCTGTTTTAATTATTGGGACTTACAGGTACTTGCAAAACTTCAAAGTCGAATTTCTCATGAGTTTTTGAGAGTTAGGCCGAATGGCTTTGGCTGATTGTTATTTGAGTTCTGAGGTTCACGTATCATAAATATCAAAAAATTATACAACCCCATACCCATGTGGTCTCATGAGAGATTCACTGGAAGAACCGCAGGAAGTGTAGTCCGTCAACAACATTGTTTACAAAACTCTCGTTTGGCCGTCGCCTGAGTTTTGCTCGTTAGTTTGGGGTCCGTATCAGGTATGATTAATAGAAGACATAAAGAAGTTCAATCGGAGAGCAGCACGCTCCGTCATTTAGTCAGCATGATAGCGTCACAGGGAAGATTAGGAAATTCCAGTGGCAGACGCCACAGGAGAGGTGTTCCGTATAGCGGTACGCGCTTTGTCAACGTTCCAAGACCAAACGTTTCCTGAAGAGTCAACCAATATATTGCTTCCTTCTACGAAATACTCACTTTACGGCTTATCTTAGAAGATAGATTAAGGAAAAGCAAACCTACATTTCTAGCTTTTGTAGATTTGGGGAAGGCTTTTGACAATGTTGATTGGAATAAACTCTTTCAAGTTCTGAAGCAAGCAGGAGTAAAATATAGGGAGCGTAAGCTTATTTACAACTTGTACACAAACCAGACAGCAGTTGCTAAAGTTGAAGGGCATAAAAGGGATGCAGTGGTTGGGAAGGGAGTAAGAGAGGGTTGTAGCCTTTCTCCAATGTTATTCAATTTGTACACTGAGCAAGCTATCAAGGAAAGCAAGGAGAAATTTGGAGAAGGAAAAGTTCATGGTGAAGAATTAAAAATATTGCGTTTTGCCGACGACATAGTAAACCTCTCAGAGACAGTAAAGGACCTGGAAGAGCAGTTGAACGAAATGGACAGTGTGCTGAAAGGTGCATATAACATGAACATTAACAAAACTAGGGTAATGGAGTGCAGTCTAAGAAAATCAGGTGACGCTGAAGAAATTAGGTTAGGTAACGAAACAATAAAGGAGGTAGATGAGTTTTGTTACTTAGGGAGTAAAATAACACATGACGGTCGCAGCACAGATGATATAACGTGCAGAATGGCAATGGGTGGAAAAGCATTCTTGAACACGAGAAATTTGTTAACATCGAATGTTAATTTAAGCCTAATGAAGTGTTTCTGAAGGCATTTGTGTGGAGCGTTGCCTTGTATGGGAGTGAAACATGGACGATAAACAGTGCGGACAGGAATAGGATAGAGGCCTTTGAAATGTGGTGCTACAGAAGAATTCTGAAGATTAGGTGGTTGGATCGCGTAACTAATGAGGAGGTACTGAACAGAATTGGGGAGAAAAGGAATTTCTAACATACCTTGACTAAAAGAAGGGATCGATTGGTAGGACACATTCTTAGACATCAAGGAATCGTGAATTTAGCATTGGAGGGAAGCGTGTGGGGTAAAAACCGCAGAGGAAGACCAAGAGATGGATACAGTAAGCAGATTCAGACATATGTAGGTTGCCGTTCTTATGTGGACATGAAGAGGCTTGCTCAGGATAGGTTATTGTGGAGAGCCGCATCGAACCAGCCTCCGGACTGAAGACCACAACAAGAACATGTGCTGATATCTCGCGAATAGAACACAAGGATAAGCTCGTAGAGATTATGGCCCAAATAGAGACGTACAGGCAGAGGCGCCGACTTCTGAAAATCAGTTTGGGTGCTCTATATCACGGTTCACAAATGTTCGAAACCAACCCTCCTAAAAATCATATTCATGCGTTTTTGAATGAGAAATACTTCATAAAAGTAAATAGGCATTTGTCTGGCCTTTAAAGGTAGAAGGAAGAAGGAGGAAGAAAAGGAAAGCATGGCTGCGTTAGGACACTACAATAAAGCGATCTAATTGGCCGAAGTGGATATTTCGATATAAGTAACATCCCAATGAAATAATTGTTCACTGTACACTAATCTAACACTATTTGTGCGAAGCTATTCTCTCTGACAAAAGCGTTTGGTAGAACATATTCACCAAGGTTTAAAGTAATCATTGAAATATTTTGAGATTTTGAAGTCCGACATCGAATTTTTTTGGTCAGTTACAAGCAAGAGGTGTATACTTCATGGAAAAATTCATCACTTCGAGATAACTTCATGACATCTCTGACAGTGTAAATATAGTCCAAGGTTTTTTTCAGCACGAGAGAAAAGCATTAAAAATTTCAACTGAATATATAATTTTAATTATAAGGGAAGTGGCAATGAAAAACGTTTAACTTTAGCATCAGCATCAGATTCTTCGAGCTAAATTCCCGAAAGAACACAATTGAAAGTTCATAAATAGGTCCACCTGAAAGGTCAAAAGGACCGACAAGCTTCAGGATGAATAAAGCTAGCATAGTCGCTAAAACACGGACACTCATTAGGACTCGCTTCGGGACCCGCGTACAAAACTGATCATTTCTTTCATGTATGAAATATCGTCTCTCTTTATGGTCACGTTTTGCATTGCGTCTTGAGTCATAAGGTAGGTTTTCATTTTTCCTGATTTTTTTTTAATTTGTACAATTTTATTTTCCACCTCAATTTAATGTGGGTGCTAGCACCCCCAAAAAATTCTTGGGGGTGCACGAGCCCCGGAACACCCACGGAGTCGGCGCCCCTGCGTACAGGCAATCATTTTTCTCCCAAACCATACGCGACTGGAATAGGACTGCGTCTCTGCAATGTGTAGATCCTTGCCAAGTCCTGCCTGCATCCTCTGAGGATGTGGCAGCACACGTGCACCCCGTTCTCCGCATTTGGCTCCCTCGCGAGTGTGACGTGGGAGACGGCAGCGGGTGTATTAACGATGACGGCCGGTGGGTTTTTTTGCGACTGTTTAGCGGGGAATTTGGGCCGAAACGGGAGCGGCGGCACGCGCCGCGGAGACAGCTGGCGGGCGGGCAGATGCGGCCGCCGCAGCCCGTTCAGGGAAACGAGAGCCGCTAAAAATGGAACTGGCGCCGGCCGCAAGGGGTGAGCCAGCGCTCTCCACCACGAGTGGCTGCCGCGACGCCGACTGCGCAGTCTGCCACCGGCCGCCGTCTGTGCTCGCCGATACGCCGATGATAAGCCGCCAGCACACGGAGCGAGTAGCTGAACCAGTGTCGCCAGCGTGGCGAGTTGCTGACGTCACAACGTGCGGACCGCACGTTGGCGAGGCTTTTCCAGCGTCAGTGTCAAGCGTGCCAGATTTTCGGCCATATGTAGGGTTGCCATATTCATCTACATCTACATACATACTCCGCAATTCACCGTAAGGTGCGTGGCGGAGTGTACACTGTACCACTACTAGGCATTTCCTTTCCTATTCCACTCCCAAATAGACAAATAGAAATAGGAAAAAAAAAGAATGCCTATATGCCTCCGTACGAGCCCTAATTTCTTGTCTTTGTGATCACTACGCGTAATGTAAGGAGGCGGCAGCAAGATCGTACTACACTCAGCTTCAAATTCCGGCCCTCTCAACAGAAATTCACGAAAAGAACGTCGTCTCTCCTCCAGCGATCCCCAATTGAGTTGACGGAGCATTTCCGTGACACTCGCGCGTTGGTCGAACCTACCAGCAGGGTCGAACATAAAGAGTCGCGAAACTTGCAGTGATTTACTGCAACTTCGCTACTGCAGCGCTGCCAAGCGGCCGGGTCGTAAAATTACACCGCGAAGCGATTGAGTAATGAATGTGTATTTGAACTGAAGCAGCATTTTCAAAATAACTTAGTCTATACGAGCTTTTGTGGCGCTATAAATTGTAGCAACTGTCAAAAATATAATTCGGAAATATCTCATTTGCAAAGGATGCTCAGAAGTAACAGAATAATGTTATGAATAACAGGTGTTCGTTTACTGTGGTTAGTTATACTTTTAGGTATATAAGTAAATCTTCAACAATTCATTCGCGTCCATACTTCTGCTGTTAATGAGAATCACAAATACTTGATCACTATTTCATAATACTACTGCTGAATAAAAGTAATGTATGAATGACTGCATTAGGTTCGTACCTCAGTTTCCCAAAAATGATAACCCTGTATACTAACATATTTTGTCGGTTACCTACTAGTCTGATAAAGTGAATACGTAGCTACAAATAAATAATATGTCCATATATAAACTGTTAATGTTAGCACGTCATATTCTTGAAGATATTCAGTTTGATGCCTGCCAAGTAGCTAAAAAATTATGATAGGTACACGAAAGACACAGAACCAAGGACGAGGTGAAAAGATGGTTTAAACGACGATGTAGAATCTAGTCCCCTACAATGTAAAAATCGTGTGTAGTTTTCAAAACATTACAATATCCGAAATCCGCTAAAACAAAACTCGTGCAACATATCAGTACGCACCCAGCACGCGAACATAATCACAATCCGTTCCTTTTAAATACTTCAGCACATCAGGTTGCAATTCATTTCTGCTTTCAAAAGGTTTCAGACGATATTAATATGACTCGGGTGTTGTGAACTGTATGAATTACACTGCACTGACAGTTTTTTAAATTATAAACTGCCATCAACAGAGGCAGTGATATTACTTTAATGATGTTTTCGTATTTGTATTAGAAAATTCACAGTAACGTTCAGTGACGAGGAAACATGAAAGTAACAGCATTAAAAACGGAAACTTGTCAGTTGGCATCATGCCATTCCTCTGTTATTCCCTACTGACCGCTTGGAGCGCTAGTATCGCTTCAGCTGCAATTTTTTTCCTAGAGAGTTTCGCGACTGTCTGTGATAGACTGTGCTACCAGTAAGAAACCTAGCTGCTCGCATCTGATTGCTTTTATGTCTTCCTTCAAACTGATCTGCTGCGGATCCCAAACACTAAAGTAATACTCAGGACGTGATCGTACAAGCGTTTTATACGCGGTCTCCTTTACAGGTGAAGTACATCTTGCCAAAATTCTCCCAATAAACCGAAGTCGGCTGTCCGCCTTACTCACAACTGTCCTTACATGTTCGTTCCATTTCATATCGCTCAGCAATGTTACGCCTAGACGCGACAGCATCAAGAAGCTCACTACTAATGCTGTATTCGAACATTATGGGATTGTTTTTCCTACTCATGCGCATCACCTTACATTTTACTACATTAAGAGCTAGCTGCCATTCACCGCACCAACTAGAAATTTTGTCTAAGTCATCCCGTATGCTATTACAGTCAGTTAAAGATGACACCCTCCCATACACCACAGCATCATCAGCAAACAGCCGCAAATTACAAGTTACTCTGTCCATCAGATCATTTATATAGATAGAA
The DNA here is from genome assembly GCA_026315105.1 of Locusta migratoria. Lineage (NCBI taxonomy): Eukaryota > Metazoa > Arthropoda > Insecta > Orthoptera > Acrididae > Locusta > Locusta migratoria. The sequence continues at coordinate 222,326,821 of CM048749.1, forward strand.
AATAATAGTGGTCCTATCACCCTACGGCACGCTTGACGATACACTCGTCTCTGATGAACACTCGCCGTCGAGAACAACGTACTGCGTTCTATTACTTAGGAAGTCTTCTAGCCAGTCACAAATCTATGAACCTATTCCATAAGCTCGTATCTTCTTTAGCAGTCTGCAGTGTGGCACCGCGCCGTACGCCTTTTTGAAGTCGAGAAAAACACAATCCGCCTGTTGTCCTTCATCCATGGCTCGCAAGATGTCACGTGAGAAAAGGGCAAACTGAATTTCACATGATCGATTTTTTCCTAAACCCGTGCTGATTCATAGGAAGAAGCTTTTCAGTTACAAGGAAATTTACTATATTCGAACTGAGAATATGCTCCAAAATTCTACATACAACTGATGTCAACGATATTGGCCTGTAATTGTGTGGGTCAGTTCTCTTTCCTTTCTTATAAACGTGGGTCAGCTGCGCTTTTTTCCAATCACTAGGAACTTTGCGCTGAATTAAAGATTCGCGATAAATGCAAGCTAAGTAGGAGGCCAATGCCGCAGAATACTCTTTGTAAAACCGAACTGGTATTCCATCCGGACCAGCAGACTTTTTCGTATTTAGCTTTCTCAGCTGCTTCTCTACACCGGAAATACCTATTACTATGTCCTCCATTTCGGAATTAGCACGTTGATCAAATGATGGTACATTTATGCGGTCCTCCTGCGTGAAAGATTTCTTAAAGGATAAATTTAGAACTTCTACTTTCAGTTTGCTTTCTTCTATTACTGCCCCGGAATGATCAACGAGTGACTGGACAGTGGGCTTTGACCCGCTTATCGATTTTACATAGGACCAAAATTTTTTCGGGTTCTCGGAAAGGTCTTTTGGTAATGTATGGCTGCGGTAATTATTGTATGATTCGCGCATCGATCTGTTTAGAGACGCACGAATATCTACTAACTTTTGCCTGTCATCATTTGCGTGTTCTTTTTTTAATCGAGAGTGCAACAGTTTTTGCTTTCTCAGCAGCTTTCTAACATTATTATTATACCACGGTGGATCTTTTCCATCCTTAATCGTCTTTACGGAATCCAAAACCAGGACAAAAGTTATGGTCAGCGTAATTGATGGAAGGAATTGGAAATATGAGGATTAAGGAGTCCTCATGGCCCTAAACTAAGAGAAATGTGCATTTATAAATGATCCAGAGTTTAGGAAGGATTGCTTCATTAAGAAAGCCTTTAAAGGCAAAAATAGGAATATGCATTAAGTTCCATCATCATCATTTAAACTTTTCTTATATTAATCGTATTTTTCAGAACCATGAATAGATGAAAGGAACTTGATCTGGTTCTGTCAGTTTATGGCTTGTGTTTTCGTTTGGTGCTGGACAAGTTTACTGCAACTTTGGAGTCACTAAAAACCTGAGATATAGTTTTTCAAGTGCAAGAACGGGAGTTGTATGAATGATGGTGCTTGACACAGTGAAATTCAAATGTAGCTTCTACTGCAGCTACTTTATAACCATCTGTCTGTGTTTTGAAAAAGCTCGTGAACTTTTTGGAAGATGATGAAGCCACTGCCGTCTCATGCTTTTTCGATTCCACGTTGTCGTGAATATCACGTCTACTTCCATTACTGATTGAAATGCAGGAATTGTGAAGAACGTATAATAGAATACTTTTTGTAGGAAAACAATGATGTAGCAACTGCAGAATTAACAATTTAAAACGATTTCAATGGGTCTTTGTATACACGTAATGTTACTCACCCGTAAATTTTGCAGAAAGCTTCATATTCAGTTCTTCCTCACGTTATACTTTGAAACTGTTTACTACACTCCTCACAGAACTTAACCTTTCGTTTGTCCGACATTATTAAACCATCAGAAAAATAATAACTACTTAATGCAATATAACAATGCAGTATAACAATATATCACTGACCGCCCACTGTTTCGAAACCTCGAAAGCTGTTATGTTCTCTTTGCATTTTATATAATGTCAAGGCAAAGAGACAACATATTATTGATGCTTATTTGACAGCAATTTTCTAAATTACCGGACGTTGACTTCAAATCCATCAAATATCGCGGACATTGGCCTTTTCGGCCCGGACGTTTTCATTTACCCTGAAATCGCTGACTGTCCGTGAAATCCGTGGCGTATGGCAACCCTAGCCGTACGAATAAAACGGAGTATCTACTTTATACTCTGAATTACAGAGAGCATACTACGGTTCGTATGAATAAAGCGAGTCGGAGAATATACTTCAACCGAGTATGTTCCCAGCGTGAGTAAAATGGTGGGGGAAGTTGCTCACAACAGAGAACATTCTCCGATTTCGTATGAATAAAGAAGTTTCTCAAGACTGGAGGACGTTCTCCGTTTTCTGAAATCAGCTCTCTAGCATACTTCGTTCTGAGTAACTTCCATTAAGGTTACGTTTTACTGAGGTATATAATAAAAATGACAAAATTTTTGTTGCTTAGAACGAAAAAAAGCTCCTTTATACTTAACCTGAAGAAATACGAGAGGAACTAAAATGTTAATGCAAATAAAAACATTTCGCTGACGAGTAGCTTCCTTCACAAAAATCATAAGTGTGACACTTCAAGCATTTTATATAGTGACGAAAGTGATGTCAGAGGAGTGTTTTCATTACCGACATAGAAATAAAAGACATCTGGATTCAGCTGCGTCTTTTACCCATTTGTTAGGAGTGTACATTTACAGTTGAAAACAGCTACATAGCAAAATAATATTGTGTTTTTAAATAGGGTCTATTGATAAGGCCTTATGGTGTTAGTTCCAAATAAAGCGCATCCCAGGACTTCAGAGTTTGTGTCACAAAATAAACATTGACGTAATGCCAGGTTGGCATACTAAAGTATTGTTTGTATCAAATCGGTTGCCTATTTAAGATGCGTTTACTGACTTCGTAATTGTAACTTCTGTTACGTTAGAAGTCAGTAAGCACGACAGGAAAATTAATAACTGATTAACTACATACTTAGCAGCCTGTTGCTTGTGACAAAATCGCATGGCCAAGCGCTTATGAGCAGACCATTGGGTGTCATATTTAACAAGTACCTCGTGTTAGAAGGCTCAGACAGCATTCCACATTGCACGTTGAAACGGATGAATATGTGATGCATTCTTAAAATTTTGTTCGCAAATTGTGCTAACCCAACTTCAATAACAAAAAAGTTTCTCGCGTGACGAAAATTTTGTAACATCATCAGAAGAATACATTTCCGTAAAAAGTGCGTATTTAGTATTAATAATATGCTGTTTCACAACAAACTAATATGTAAACATAGTGCAGTTCTTCCTCAACATGTAGATGGCTACTCCATATTTGTACACTGAATAATTTGCCTGATTGGGCTAGTTTAAAGAAATACACAACTGAACAGCTCATCTGTGGCGGACATGACTTACGGAGAACTTACTCAAGAAGGAGGGGAACTAGCGACAATGAACTTCCTGCTCATAGCATATGCTTTGAAGTTTTTTTGACAAGTTACTCAGTGAAAGTGCTTTTGCACTGAGAATCTTCTCTGGAGCAAGTGCTCAGTTTTATTCATATGGTCCAATGCCTGATATTTGGCATTCTCGAAACATTGGTCTACTTGTTACTGTGAGTCTCTGAAAATAGATTTCTCCAACCATCTCCGAAATGGAAAGTACCATATGACTAACTCCAAAACTTGTAAATTCCCGTAGTGCGGCCATAATCGCGACTTAGATCATTTTAAGTGAATCACCGCAGTACAAATGACAACTACGGCAGTACATCGCCCTGACATACTTTGCGTACTCGATGCTATTGCCACCTCTACCTTGTTAAGTCCAAATGTTCAAATGTTTGTAAATCTATCGGACCAAACTGCGTGGTCATCAGTCCGTAGCTTACAAACTACTTAAACCTAGGTAAACTAACATAAGGACAAACACACACACCCATGCCCCAGGGAGGACTCGAACCTCCACGGCGAGCAACCGCGCGCTCCGCAAAAAAACTCAACACGTACCATACAACAAAATCAAAAATGCTACAATCAGGAAAATGAGGGACGAGGTTGAGCTGAAATAAGAAAAATTAGTAATCATTAAGTTATTTATTGAATTAAAGAAGCATACCTTTGTTGAGTCTTCAATATAATACAATGGTTTTATACAATTCCGTTCCATACAAATATTCTCTTCCTATTGATACAGAATCCACTGTCCAATATAATACGTTTGTATTCATAAATATAGAGTGAAATAAACCAAACTCAATACAATCATTGCTGACCAATTCAACTTTAGTACACAACACAGTTGCCATACGACTGTCAGCTAGCCTAGCCCACAATCTACTCTTCTGCTCAACAGCTCACTCTCTACTACTCGCCTCAGCAGCCAAAGAAGCTGCTGTAGCGCAGGTGCTACATCGCAGTTGCACAGACATTATAATGTGCAGTAGTTACAAACATGGACTGAGATTATCGATCATGGATGACTTTCACATACAAAATAAAGCTATAAGGCGCATACACGTTCATATTCACAAAAATAAAGCTAAAAAACCATAAATAATGAACTTCGGCCTATGGCTGCCTACTTTTAATGTCTCACGACTGCTTTTGATGAACCTCTCACACTGACTGATTTCAATGTTTGTAAACTTATTTGAATAAACTGCTGTGGACACCAATCCTTCGACTTCCATACTACTTTAAGTACACCTAGGACAACACACACACACACACACACCCCAATGCCCGAGTGAGGACTCGAACCTACGGTAGGAGCGGCCGCTCAGTTCTTAGCATAACTTCTTAGACCACGCTGCCATTCCGCGCGGCTCTCCCATTAGTCTCGAGCAACTCTCTCTGTATCTATATACCCGACCGAGCGAAGTGGCGCAGTTGCAACATCGCAACATTTTTTTTTTTTTTTTTTTTTCTGCGGGTGAGAAGGAAGAAGGTTTAGGAAGGAAAGAATTGACATTACCTGCCTTGGGGCACTGAAATTATACAATGACGTCAAGTGAAAATGTGAGCCGGGCTAGGAATCGAACCCGGGTCTTCCGCTTTGGGCCAAATGTTGCCTTAACAACTAGGCTACACGCGCTCGCCCTTCCGTCCGTCTCGAACTTCCACATGTCGCACGCTATGGCTGTAGCACCCAACGGAGATTAACCTCCTCGGTAGCGCCCCTATCGTTCATGCCCTCTTACACTCGCCGTTACGGATTCTCGTCGCGAGCTTGAACGTATGACCGCATCTGCTGTGAAGTAAACTAACCAGTCGCCGTTTCCGCTTGTAATTACTTGTTATGTCCAAAAGAACAGACACCACACCAATCTATAACAAGCAGTGCTAACACATTGGACTCGCATTCGGAGGGACAATGGTTCAAATCTACCTCCGGCCATTCTGATGTAGGTTTTCCGTGACTTTCCTAAATCCCTACAGGCAAATCCGTGATGGTTCCTTTTAAAAGCCAAGACCGATTTTCTTACCCATCCTTATCACAAACTCCGAGCGTCAGCTCCATCTCTAACGACCAAGCTGTCGATGGGACGTTAAGCCCTAAGCTTCCTTGTTTCCTTATATGTATACGCAAACGACGTTCTGTCTAAGGTAGAATCATCTGTATTGCTGATAACAGTAGTACTACACAGATACAAGACATATCTAGAACAATAAAATAAACAATAAATAATGTTGTTACAAGCAGCGAAAACGGGGTATAGCAGGGAGCGCGGTCGCTTTCCTCCTTTTTAACAGTTCACATTCTTGTCTGTAAGATATGTGTTCGCATTTGGGAGTATTAATCAGTATCGCCTGTTCAACTGATTGCTGACTTGTCAAGATTTGTGCCGTACTGAGATTCCGACCCATATATTGCGTTGTTCGCGAGCGATCGCGTTACTCACTACCCTGTCCATATGCTTTCATATGCCATACATTGTCTGCTACCCTTCATATGCCATACATTGTCTGCTACGTTTAAATGTTTGTAAATCTATCGGACCAAACTGCGTGGTCATCAGTCCGTAGCTTACAAACTACTTAAACTAAGGTAAACTAAGCTAAGGACAACACACACACACACACACACCCATGCTCCAGGGAGGACTCGAACCGCCGACGGCAAGCAACCGCGCGCTCCACAGCGAGGCGCCTTAGACCACTCGGCTACTCCACCGCGGTTTATCTGCTACCCATTAGTGATTGTACACCTCGTTATCTAAATTTTCATGTATCACAAAATGATAGACTACCTTAAGGACAGTACCTAAAGTAGATAGTTTTCGCAAATGGCGAATTAATTAATGAAAAATCAATGCTATATATAATTAACGAGAAAGTAATAAGGAAGGAAGATCTTCGTACACGTGCGCTAATCTATTTATTAAAAAAAATAAAAAAAAATTAAAAAAAGCCCAGAAACAAAACACTAGACGCCCTTCTCAATCTCTCTCTCACTAACTCACTCACTCACACACACACACACACAAACAAACAACTCAACAGTTAGCAACACCATCAAAAACAAAATAATCACTTTAACATATTGGCCTCTGCCTACTGCTGTGAATAAATATTCCATTGAGATAAAGGAAAAAAGAAAAACAGTTAACAAAAGGTGGCGGCACATGTACAGCAGCAGATACAAGAACTGTAATCCTTAATGAAATCATAATATCGCTCTTCATAAATGGAAAAAACGGCCGTAACTGCTTCTAACCTAAAATACCAGAAAATTAAAAGACGAAATAATGTAAAACATAATCATGTATAGTAACAAAATGCTGACTTTCACGGCCAGAAGTGTCATGTCCATTAAAATTATCGGGGCTGTTATGCCGTGATCGGTTGAATTGGCTTTCAAAACCCAACGTTTCGTCCCCGTCTGCGGAGGACATCTTCAGGGGGGCCAGTAGGATTGGAGGTCCAACACACACACTGTCTCGCTACTGACTGCCGCTAAAGCCCTTTCTACACGGAAATTGAGAGCTTACAAGATTACCCACGATGCAACGGTTACGCCGCACAAGAGGTTCGTTCCAGCAGCTGCCAGACGGCTACTTTCAAACGCTAAGAAGCAGGTGTTACTGCGCATGCGCAGCTATTATGACGTAAAAACCCTTGTTTGATACTTGCACTGCTGGAAAGCTTTTAGCATTGTTTCTGGACGCAGACGAAGGTGAGTTTAAAGTAATAATTAAAATACTTTCCTTCCTAATAACGAAGAAGTGTAAACGAAAAATATCTGAACTCAAGTGGGATTGCAGTGACTTCGAAATAATTGAAAAACACACGCATATCACATGATGGCAACCCCCACTCTAACTCAGACCTTTCTGCGCATGCGCAAATTGGCGGCTTGACCGCGCCAGAAATATTTTTCCGGGTAGCCTCTGGCTGCTTGCGGCAACAGCTGGAACACCAAACAGCCACACTCCAAGTAGCCAGAAGTGGGAGAAGGCGCTACTGGAACACAAATTCTGTGTTGCGCATGCGCGTCGAGCAATCTGGCAGCTGCTGGAACGAACCTAAGATGCACGCATACGATCACTTGTTGACAGTATAGGATGGATACTATTTTGACGCCTACGGATGTGCTTCGCGCATGCGCAGACGATCGAGTGGGAAGCCCAGCTGAAATCAAGTCGCGAGTTTGTTTGAGAAGTGTGTACCTGTCTCCTGTTCAGAGAAACGCAGTTGTTAGTCTCATATGTAAAGGGTGTTTCGGGAGTAATCGTAAATATTTTAGGAGGTGGTAGTATAGACGAATTGCAATGAAAACACTATATAACACATACAAAACTCTAACTGAGCACAGAGATACAGCTATTAATATGTAAAGTAAACAAACTTGGAGCAAACGTAAATGCAAACATTTTTACTTATTCTTCCTTCTGTTGTTTTAGAAAAACATCATATTTGCTAAAAAGTACAATTTTGTGTATTTTCTACTCGTTCATATTTTATTAGTTAAGCGGTTTTCGACCGACGAGGCCAAATTCAGACTTTAGCGAGCTGCGAGCGCTGCAAATAAGCTGGACAGCGGCACGCACCGCAGCGCCGCGCTGTCTCTCGAGAGCTTCTCGCGAACTGCTCGAGCACCGGCAGCTCGAGAAATTCTCGGTGCGCTCGAGTTGCCGCACCTCATAATCCCATCTCGACTGTCACCCTGCCCATACACACAACAGCTGTGGCGGGCGTGCTACGCGAGACCGCATGTGCCCCACTTGACCGACGCGACGGAGCGAAGATGGAGCGGTATCCCGCTCCCAACATTGAGACTCAAACAGCCGCCACCGAGCGCGGTGCGCTCGAGCGAGTACGGGCGAGCAAAATGCAGACATGTAAGTTAGTACACACAGGCGGTGCAACGTGACGTCAGCAGACATCCCAGTGCCAGTGCTGAATGGCAACATGCGTGAGGCGGCGTGGGGCGAGTGCAGCGTATGATGAAGTCTGCGGCTGCGTGTGCTGCTGACAGCTGAGCGCGTGCGGCTAAGGAGGGGAGCGGCGCAGTTTTTCCGGTAAAAAAGCCGGTCTGCGCACGCGTGCCTGCGCCCACCTGGCCGCGCCGCCCGTAAACTAAACTCTAGGGGGAGGGGGCTGCCGCTGTGTCAACACGACGCGCTGCCTGCCTCCTTACCGTCTCTGACAACACTGCCTCTGTCAAAGGAGTGCACTGACAGGCTGTCAGAAACAAGTATCGTACAGAGAAGGGGCTAAAAATACGCATTTTACTAAATATACCGGGTGATCAAAAAGTCAGTATACATTTGAAAACTTAATAAATCATGGCGACAAACATGCTTGAAATGCCATGGGGCATAATTAGAACAATAAATAAATAAATAAAATGTCCGACAGATGGCGCTTCATCTGATCAGAAAAACAATAATTAGCATAACAAAACAAGACAAAGCAAAGATGGCGTTCTTTACAGGAAATGCTCAATGTCACCATCATTCCTCAACAATAGCTGTAGTCGAGGAATAATGTTGTGAACAGCTCTATAAAGCATGTCCGGAGTTATGGTGAGGCATTGGCGTCGGATGTTGTCTTTCAAATGTTCAAATGTTTGTAAATCTATCGGACCAAACTGCGTGATCATCAATCCGTAGCTTACAAACTACTTAAACTAAGGTAAACTAACCTAAGGACAAACACACACACCCATGCCCCAGGTAGGACTCGAACCTCCGACAGCGAGTAACCGCGCGCTCCGCAGCGAGGCGCCTCAGACCGCTCGGATACTCCACCGCGGCGATGTTGTCTTTCAGCATCCCTAGAGATGTCAGTCGATCACGATACACTTGTTACTGCAGGTAACCCCAAAGCCAATAATAGCACGCACTGAGGTCTGGGGACCTGGGAGGCCAAGCATGACAAAAGTGGCGGCTGAGCATACGATCATCACCAAACGACGCGCGCAAGAGATCTTTCACACGTCTAGCAATATGGGGTGGAGCGCCATCCTGCATAAAAATCGTACGTTCCAGCAGATGTTTATCAGCCAAGCTGCGGATGGTGCGATTTTGTAACAATCGGCGTACCTCTCACCCGTCACGGTAGCAGTTACAAAACCAGAATCACGAAGTTCCTCGAAGAAAAAAAGCCAGATAACGGTAGATGCGGTAAATTCAACCCATACCGTGACTTTCTCGTCGTGCAATGGATAGTGCTGACGTCCTGCAGAAGGACGAGAACGGCAGCTTACTTTTTTAATTCTTGTCTGTAAGGATTCGTGCACAATGTCATATTTTATTTCTTTGAATCGCCTGCTCCCATGGCAGATCAATTTTAGCTTGTATTGTCAATTGCAAAGCGGTTGGATACAGCTGCAAAGTTGAGGTTCGTACAGAAGATACTGAAGACTTCCCCGTAGTTGGGTTTCTATTTCTTGAACTCTCTTTAAATTTTGAGTCATTTATATGTATATATTTCCTCTTAAATGTTGTTTTGATAATAATGATTCATCAGATTAAAATTATAAAACATTCATTTTGACGTCATACCATAAAGAAGGGCAGTATTGCAAAACTGATGGAGTGATTTTGAAAAAAAAAAAATCACTTTTAACGATCTTGTGCAGTCACATAAAGGTAATAATAGCTTCTGAAAAAAAAAGAATTACAGAAAAACAATTCCGCGCTACCTGGGTTAAAACATTAAGTTCATTCTGAGGAGAGCCAGCTGCGCAATACGAGCTCATAACATTTTAAGGAGTGAGGATGGTCACAAAAAGCGCGACATCTAGAAGTGAAATATTAAAAAAAGTACTTGTCCTTTTCTTTTACATATTCAATTGCACTGACGTTTATTGACATCAGAAAATAGAGAAAATGAATTTATGTAGTAGTGTGCGACGCTTCGAACGAAATATTTTTCCTCACTCTCTATTAACCCATGTAACCTCAGAATAGTGTCGGTTTATTTGTGATTGAAACAAATACACAGTTTACATTTCATCATGATCAAATTTTTCTCCTCGTGTTATTATGTTCATGTGAATTTTTGTTGAAAGAGTTCCTAATTCGTTTTCCATATAATTTTTGTATATAAACTTGAATCCGCATTTCGCTTGGTCAAGATTTGACTGATTTGTTTTTAGTTCTGTTTGAATTCCAAGCAGAAGACTTTTATGAAATAAAAGCTTCGGGAATTCGCACGGAAAATTGGAAAATTTGAGAAAAACTAAAGGTCAATTTTTAAATGATTTGCATATTGGTAACTTCGTGTAGACGTTTCATTTTCATTCAATTATTGTTACAGGGATAATGAAAATTTTCTTAAAAATAATATTTGGAAAACCAAGCTTTGGGGTAAGTATCCATCAGCACCGGGCAGGAGTAGAAGCACTTACTTAAATCCAAACTGAACGAAATTAAAAGGATTATTTGTAAACAGATGGAAACCCGGCGTTGGCTGGGTATTTATTTACTCTGTACTCTCGTATTCCACTTCCCCTCCCCTCCTCTCTCAAAATGTTCAAATGTTTGTAAAGTTTATGGGACTTAACTACGGGGTCATCAGCCCCTAAACTTACAAACTACTTATGAACTACTTACGAACTAGGACGGCACAAATATCCATGCCCGAGGGGGGATTCGAACCCCCGACCGTAGTGGCCGTGCAGACCGTGACTGAAGCGCCTCTGTCCCCTCGGCCACCGCGGCCGGCCCTCCTCTCTCCCCATACATCTCCCCCTCTTTCGCCCGATTTCTTCCACTACCGCTCCTCTGTTCATCTCACCCCCCTGTTTAGGAAAACTCGCATTTGTCAATTTTCGTGATGATCAGTGAAAGAAAGTTTATTGCAAGGTACCCTTTTTTCATGCACAATACGGTGGCTAGCGGACTGTAAAAACCCTGTATCAATGCATAGTTTCGCGGCGAAATTTATTGATAAAATTCTCTTGGGCTGTCAGCCACGTCAAGTGGTTTGAAATCCCGGAGCTTTCGGCCGAGATCTTCTCGGCCATTTTCAAGTGGTAATTGTCCAACTTTTCTTTTTTTTCACTTCCTCTGATAGAGGAAGGCGGGCTTTTATAGAGTGTCTTGATGCACTTTCAGCCATTGGGTTTAAAACTTTTATGTTCGTACATATTGCTTATGCACTTATGGTTTGGTACAGTTGCATTGTCATATTTTGGATGTTAATTTGGTCTTTCGCCGAGGTGTAGGGGTATTATTTCATTTTCCGTTATTGGTGTCATAGTTGGTGTCAGATCTAGAAATAAATGTGTTTTGTGCGATTGTTCTTGCTGGTGTAGTATATTTGAATTTTGGTTTTCTGGTTGTGATAGGTTTTATTGTAATGAACTCTTCTGTCTGGCCTTTTCGTAATATATGGCTTCTGCATCTGGCCCTTAGTCGCACTAGGCGTGTTTGTAGTGCGGTAGTTCTGGCAGAATGGTATTTTTCGTTGCTGGGTATTTCAAATGTTCAAATGTTTGGTCACGGTCCGCACGGCCACTACGGTCGGGGGTTCGAATCCCCCCTCGGGCATGGATATTTGTGCCGTCCTTAGTTGTAAGTAGTTCATAAGTAGTTTGTAAGTTTAGGGACTGATGACCCCGTAGTTAAGTCCCATAAGCTATACAAACATTTGAACATATTCGAGTACTGGTCGTACATATGTTTTATATGTAAGTAATAGTTTGGTTGTTGCAGGCATGCATGACACCTTGTGCGCGTCTTATTAGTCCTTGTCTCTTTTGAGCTTTGCCTAGTGTGATTTGTAACTGTTCTTTCAAAGTTAGATGTTTGTCTAGGTGGAGTCTTAGGTAGCGAGCTGTGCTTGACATACTGAGTGGTCTGTTCCACATGTTCAGGTGAATGTCCCTCTCTTCTTCCCTCTGGCATTGGTGTATTTCGTGTCCTTAGCATAGGTTATTTCAGTAGTTTGTAAGCCTAGGGACTGATGACCAGAGTAGTAACGTCCCATAGATTTACAAATATTTTTTTCGGGGGAGTGTTTGTGTCTGTAAGCATGTGGCTATGTATTCGTGTTTATTGTTTATGTTAGGCGGTCAGTAAGCTTCAGAAGTGTGTTTTTTGCAACATTGGAATGGTCATTTGTTTCTTTCCAGTTATTGTTTTATGGATGTGACAGTGTTCTTGTAGAGTCAGGAGGTGTTTCTTCTTGTTGTTTATTCTTATGATTTCCACGTCAGTAAAGTGAAGTGAAAACAAATAAAATCAAAAAAACGAGCCAACAAAATACGCTAAATTTGCCGCATACATACAAAACGAACATCACAAACCGGCTAACTCCACCAAACGAGAGGGATAGAACAGCACTAGGTTGTAAAAAAAGGCTGTAGCATCGTAAGTAAATTCCACAGAAACTTAAAAACATAGATCTTTCACGAAAAGTTAATAGCTGGTTATAATCTATAATGGAATAAATAAATAAATAAATAAAAATAAAATAAAAGTACAAACCTTGGAATACACATTTACATGACCACAGAACATGGTTTATAAAGCGGAAGGCTTCTGTTGTGAAAACATTGTCCTAATTGCAGTCAGCATCAGACGGAAAACCTATTATAGATGGCGCCATAACCAAATACGGTATTATAGGAACTGTTCGCTTTTCTGTGACTTTAACGACTTTGTGTGCTAATTTTATTTGCCTCTTTATATATATGGCGCTATTCAGCCTACAGAATTTCATCACAAAAAAATTAAAAATTAAAATAATAATTAAAAAAACACACAAGGAGTACATAAATGGACCAAAAACAATTCACAAGATGCATGAACATGGTGAAAGTATGAAGGTAAATACTGCGTCGAATGGCGTGAAATGAAAAATGTATGAACATACATTGCGACGATGATGGAGTACACAACTCTGTAGCACGAATGCAAAGCCGCGGCGGAGTGGCCAAGCGCATTGAGGCGCTATGCTACGATTCGCGAGGCCGTTCCCCATCGAGGGTTCGAATCCCCCCCCCCCCCCCTTGGGCATGGATGACTGTCGTCTTTTGTATAAGGTAGTTCATAAGTAGTTTGTAAGTTTAGGGACTGATGACCACGTAGTTACGTCCCATAAGCTATACAAACACTTGAACATTTTTTTATTAAGTACAAACGTGCTAGATACAATTTAATTCAAACCGGTTTCATGTAACAACATAAATATAAAATATTTTCTTTATTTTTAGACAAATGAACTACATTATGCAAATACTTGAAAATTGTTCATTATGTCATAAAGAAATAAAATTTTTAAATAGAAATCCAGCCATAGCATGAAGTTTTCAGTTCAAAATGATATTTTCTACAACTATGAATAACATCATACGCCATCAATACATTATCGTAGTCTAATGTCATTCTGCACTTCGATACATTTTCCAAAGTTAAAATTACAGTCTATGTAATTCCTTTTGGAGCCCTACTGCTCACCATTGTTTGTAGACCGTACTTCGAAATTTGCACAGACATAGGGAAATACAGCAACACATTTCTTGCAAACTATTTTGACACACGATGCACATTTGTAAAAACCTTTTCCTTCTGTGCAGGATTTTCAAACCTGTCAACGGCAGCAGTTACCACCTACAACTGATGCTTCAATGTGAACTGGTGGAGATCCGACCCTGGTTTCTGTATAGGCTTTGGCTTCATCTGCATGCTTCAGAAGGAAATCTCGTCTTGTTATTCTGATGCCTGCTAAATCTGGAATATTATAGAGTATGAAAAGGCCATCTTCTTCCACCAGCTTTCACTGAGTATTTGCGGCCCATTTGGTCAACAACATTTACTCCATACTCGGATTCATTGTAGCTTTTCACAGTGTCAGGCTTTGGCTTCATATCATTTCCAATTTGTACATTTGAATGCAAGAAATTGAGAGTTTTTACGTTTTTTTCCTGGAGGGTCATGTCATCGTTTTTGAAAACTACAGTCTTGTGTAGGTTCTCACGAGCTTACTTCATGCTCTCAGGGACTCCTGTCTAATTTTGTTCACGGTACCAAGCAAGATGGTTCGATTTGTTTTCAGCTCTCTTGCTAGTGAAAGTGACGTGAAGAAATTGTAATTATCAGAATGTTCTTCACTGCCCTCTGATTCATTTGAGCTCTCTGTCGTACTTTTTTTTGCATCATAATCAAAATAAGTTGAAATACCATCAACATTTTTCTCTTCGGATATATCTTCAATATTATTCAGCAACGCTAACAGCTGCTCATCTGAAAGACCGCGCCGACGAGCCATGTTGCACTACCACACAGGCCCTGTTACCTATATTTATATAAACTTTTACTGTCAAAGGCACTGAACTCATTGCTTCACATCAGCATTGTAGTAGCTGACATTAGTAAAAGCCTCTAACAGTGTGCAACGTTTAGTGTATACAATGGGACAAAAATGTCCCATCGGCGGTTTTCGGTATTTGTTGTTTTTTCTAGATAACTACGTAACACATAGCGATGACTTTCATTTAGAAATGGACTGGGATAAGAAGCATTAAACGTCATGGAGCCTCATCCACCTCATGAAACAATTAACGAAGGGGAGGGACTTAAATATTGCCACGGAACAAAAATGTCCCGCCGCGGTGAAGTAGCCGAGCGGTCTAAAGCGTCTCGCTGCGGAGCACGCGGTTGCTCGCCGTGGAGTTTCGAGTTCCCTGGGGCATGGGTGTGTGTGTTTGTCCTTAGGTTAGTTTACCTAGGTTTAAGTAGTTTGTAAGCTACGGACTGATGACCATTCAGTTTCGTCCGATAGATGTACAAACATTTGAACAAAAATGTCCCATCGGCGGTTCTAGTGTTAACTAAGTGAATGAATAGCGAAGGAGCAAGGGGTGGAGGGGAGGAGGTTGGTTGGCTTATAATCCGCGACACTAGATACTACTGCAAAAAAAAAAAAAAAAAAAAAAAAAAAAAAAAAAAAAAAAAAAATTCACTCTGCGAGGTGTCGCCTTCAGCAGGTACTTGCAACAACCTGGCTGTGGGTAAGACATTATCGCTGATTACTACAATGTGTGGTGGTGACGTGGAGGCCGCGTGGCTGATGCGGTCGCTAGAGACGGGGCCCGTCAGCCACGAGGCGGCCACCCGTCAGCCAGTTCCCCTCTCCCAGCATGTGCTGGAGTGTTGTCCCTGCCATCGACTGCGCTCCAGCGGCCACGAAACCGCTCGCTAACCGCAGCCGCTGGCGCGTGGATTTATGAGATATTTATCAGGCCTCCTGGCTATCGCGCGAGCAGCGGGTGCGCAAAAAAACATAGTGGGGTAAAAAAAAAGCTGGAAAGGGTGCACGGGGGAGAAAGGTGTTTGGCGCGTGACCTAGTTACAGACCGGAGCCGCCCGGAAGCGGAAGTGGCCGGTGCTAGTGGCGCCACAGCGACAGCTGCCTCACTCGTCGGCGTGTGCCTGCGCCGCCTGCTTTCCTCGCCGGCGTTAACAGACAGCGCCATTAGGCGGGTGACTTAGTGACACGCTAGGCAAGCGTCCGCGGCCAACGGGAAAGACAGGCCCCAGCGCGGTCGTCTTGCCACGTAAGCAAGGTAGTTCTGAGGCCGACAAGAGAGACAGGCCACGGCGCGTACGTCATATCACGTGATCAAGTGAGGCATGAGCCGGCGCGATTGCTAGCGTATTGGCCGGCCGCTGGGGCACAGCCCACTGTCTGATAGCGGCTAGCCAATCCGCTAGCGATCGTGCCGGCTCAGGCCTCACTTGATCACGTGATATGACGTACGCGCCGCAGCCTGTCTCTCTCGTCGGCCTCGGGTAGTTCCGAGTCGGCGCGATCGCTAGCCGATTGGCCGGCCGCCGGGGCACTGCCCACACATGACGTTAGCGGCGGAAAAATACCAACCGGAAGTGCCTGTAATTTCGCAGTCAGAAGTATAGTATCTGTGTCTTCAAGATCTTTGTGCAGGCTACGCAACGCAAAGTGACAGCTCAGAATGAAAACAAAGCAGACGATCATGCTATTTTGTGTTGACACTTCGGTAGTGTTCACTTCAGTCTGTTCATTGCTCGCGAAATAGCTTGGTGTTTCTTTAGGTATTACGTAATTTTCTTTCCTGTCCGACTGAAAAATAACTGTTTCACAGACAGTGCATATCTTTCAGTGACTATTCAACTACTTATTTTTTTAAATAAATATTCAATAATAACGTTCTTTAAATCGTGTACCCTGCCACAATCTATGTTGTACATAGGCCCTGCTGGCTTCTGTCTAGGAGTTTCCAACCAACGTTTGTTTGATTTTACAACTTACGTTTCGCTACCACCAATTTAGATTGAGATTGGCCCGCACTTGGGCAATGTCAGCAGTTCATAATGGGGCGAAACGTCTGACTAACCTCAAATTTCGACAGAAAATCTCGAGACAGATGCCAACGGACAACATGTCAACAAACTGCCATAAAAGCTTAAAATGTACAATAGATAAGAACTTGGGAAACGTCTTTAAACATCTGTGTTTCTCGGTATCTTGAAGCTCCAGTAGCTGCGACCGTTATTTATATCATAATTGACGATACCAATAGATTGTTTGGATTGTATTTACCTTGTACCCACAATAAAACATTTTAATGCACACTGTGTCATTAGCCCCTGTTCTGCAGATGAATAGGAAGCTGCTCATAAAATATTTGTATTATCACATTACACAGACAAACCTGTGTTAGGGTATCAACCTTTTCTTTATTAATGACCCCAACGAATGAATAATGTCTACTGTCAAGTCTCAAATACAGAAATATTTACTCTTCTCAGTGTACTTCGTTAAGTGATATTACCCATCCGAAAATATTATTACGGTACATTTACAGTGATTTGTTATTAGGACAGTATTCCCCTAAACAGACACTCGGAAATCGTCACATATTCGGAAATTACTATCCAAATAACTGTTTCGTCCTTGGTTTTCTAATCAGTTTTAAATGTAAATAAAAGACAGAAACGTAGGAATAACTTTTAATACAATCAGCGAAATTCATTTAAAAACGTAAGGACGAAAAAAAATATTGGGAGAGGATACGATTCGAACATACACCTATACAAATTATCAATCCACAACGCTATCCATTACGCTACAACGACATGATGCTTTGGATTACTTATACCTACACTTGAAGAGTTACGTTGTTAATTTGCTATAAATTACTATTTATTTATAAGGTAAGCGTTTTCATGTTTACTCTTAAAGACATCACAATTGCATTCTTAATGTTTAATGTTCACAATTTCTAAATAAGCTAAATTTAAAATGGCGCCTGTCACATCCTGCCAAAGATTCTATCCTTGCTGTGTATAGTCTCTGGTCCAAAACGGAAGTGGTATTTTTCCGCCGCTAACGTATACTCACTGCCCACTGCGTCATAGCGGGCAGTCACTGAGCTAGCGATCGCGCCGGCTCGGAACTACCTTGCTTACGTGGCATGACGACCGCGCTGGAGCGGTGGGGCCTGTCTTTCCCGTTGGCCGCAGCAAGCGTCGGCCTGACGTCATCGAGAGTTGAATGCGATACATCGACCTGTCCACACGAGTCCTTATTTCGACACACAGAAATTTGTCTCTGGCCAATGAGAACTCGCTAGCTCTCAGCTAATGAGCTACGCCATAATACTGGCAAACAGATGTAGCGTTGCCAGCAGACGACGATGTTCTGAGTATGCTGTATACATTTGCAAAAGAAATTAAAGTTATCCTCTTAGGAGCATTGTTAACCACATCGTGACATATTGAGAAATAAATTACGAAATATTGGTGACAAGTAAGGAATATCGATAAAACCACAATGTCGAAAATCGCGACGTATTCGAAACTAAGCAGCAAAATATTGGGGGCAAACAAGCAATATCGGCCTAACCATACTCTCGGAAATTACGAGATATTGGAAAATAAACAGCCAAATTTTTCTGACTAGCGAATAATGTAAATGTCACTAACATTTATTTCATTTAGGCCTACCAGCAATTTAAAACGTTTCCCATATGTTTGTCACTTAACATTTTCTCGTAAATCATAACATATTTGGAACAAAGATCAAATATTTTTGTGAAGGAAAAACGGAAATATCATTGCTAGTCTTATCACTTGCAGCAGTTTCATTCTCCATTTTATAGTCACACACAAATTTCCAAATCGATGACACCCATTCCTGACACAGCATTTTGTTACAATTAAGATTGAGTACTATTTTAAAAAAATATTTTCAGTGGAGGAGAGTTGAACCACATTCCGTTGGCTAGGTGATCTACAACACTAACCACTTTTTTCGCCACGCTTTTTGTTTGTTTTTTGTTTTTTTTTTTTTCATTTTGCACCAAAATAATAATCTAAATAATAAAAAATTAATTAATAAGAGTGTCTGAAACCCTTTTAGGAACAAAAAATTTATTTACTAGCGGGTTCCGAACTACCAACGTTTTGCGTCATAGTCCAACGCCTTGCTCACTACGCTTTTTTTTTTTTTTGCTTTTTTTACGCTTTTTTTAATTGCGAGGAACTGGGATTTTTGTTTTATGTATTTATTAATATAGTTTACATGACATTTGCCTTTCTCAGCTTCCTTTACCAAGGTAAATAAGGAAAAGATTTGCCCCTCTAGAGTGACGCATAATTTCAAACGTCAACACTGTGTGGAATATATCACATACTTCTCGACCTCTTAAGGGGCCTACAGTGTACAAAAAAGAATGAAAACCAACTTAAAAGCCATGGAATATAGTAATTCTCAAATGAAAATAAAATAGACTTCTTATATTTTGTATGTCGTATCGTCAATTTATCGTATTAATGGAATGTTGTTTGCCGATAGTGAAATAACTAGAAACTTTTGGAACATATCTTTGTACTTTGGGGTTTTCAGTAATTTATGATGCTCACTTGACAAGTA
The DNA here is from genome assembly GCA_026315105.1 of Locusta migratoria. Classification (NCBI taxonomy): domain Eukaryota; kingdom Metazoa; phylum Arthropoda; class Insecta; order Orthoptera; family Acrididae; genus Locusta; species Locusta migratoria. Next base: position 222,346,203 of record CM048749.1, read on the forward strand.
GTGCAAAAAGTCACAGAGCGAACCACTAGACTACGAGAGTTAGATGCCAGATGTATCTCTAGTAGGCCTCAGTAGATGCTTTTATTGTTAATGTGTGTTATTATTGGCATTTAGTTATAACGAATTGATCCGGATACGATTTTGTTATTCATCTTTTATGTATTGTTAGCCTGAAACAACTTAATGCGAGTTATAAAACCAACACTGCGAGATATACGGCAAATCAAGATGGTTTCTGTTGACATGGAAATAACTAGTGAAAATCGGTTAGGTTGGGTGTAGGTTACACAAGAAGGTTTTTGTTTTTGTTTTTTTGTTTTTAGTACGTGAAGGCGCGTGGCGTCCAAATCTCCTGTTAAGAAACACACAGCATCTCATTGGCCGGTGACAATTTCTGCGTGACGAAATAAGGACTCGTTTGGTCTATAGCCACAAAGATAGATAGCGCCCGGTCGTGGCCACAGTCGAGTTTGTTTGCGAGTTGTGACTGTGACGTCAACACGACGCTTGCCTAGCGTATTACTATCACCCCCATCAGGCGGGGGGAGGGCGACACTGCCGAATGACAAGGCCGCGCGCTATCGCCTGACGACATACAGAGGAGGCAGAGGCCGGCGAGAAAGACAGGCGTGGCGCCGACGTTACGACACCTCATCAGATAAGGCTGGAGACCACAGTCTAACATACGCAGTTGCGACACCAAGCCCCCACAATTCCGTAAGCGGCCGACTGCGAACAGCGGGCAAAATTGAAGAGCGCCTCGGCGGCCATTATAGTGGCCAACTTTAAATGTGCCGAAGACACATTCGCGAAAACTTTGTCTCATTTAAATATGTAACTACAAAACAGCTTCAGGCTCTTCGAATATACAGAAACTATCGATGATGTAAATCTATTGCCGCAGTGGAGTAGCCGAGCGGTCTAAAGCGCCTCGCTGCGGAGCGCGCGGTTGCTCGCCGTCGGAGGTTCGAGTCGTCCCTGGGGCATGGGTGTGTGTGTGTGTTGTCCTTAAGTTAGTTTACCTTAGTTTAAGTAGTTTGTAAGCTACGGACTGATGACCACGCAATTTGGTCCTATAGATTTACAAACATTTGAACATTTGATTTTTGTAAATCTATTACACGTACAGTGTAGAAATCAGCCAGCAGCTTTTCTTCTTCCTAAGTAAACCGAATTTAGTTTTTAGCGTTCTAAGTGCAGCATATTAACTGAATTTATCGTCAGGCACGTTTTCTTGGCACTTTCTCAGTAAATTCTACTATCCTCAAACTTTCTTACAAACATTAATTTCTACAACATAGATAGCCTGCAAATCACATTTAAGTGCCTGCCAGAGGGTTCATTAACCACTTTCATAAACTTTCTCTGCCGTTCCATTCTTTAATAGCGCGCGGGGAGAAAGAACGCCCAAATAGTACCGTTTTCGATCTGATTTCTCTTATTTTATTGGTATTGTCATGTCTACCTATGTAGGTGGGTGCTAGCAAAATATTTTCACATTCAGATGTAAAAGTCGGTGATTGAAATTTCGCAAATAGAACTCGTCGCAACGAATAACGTCGTTCTTTTAATGATTTCCACGCCAAATCGTGCAACATTTCCGTGACGCTCACGCCCCCCCCCCCACTTGTAACATGATAAAACAAAACGAGCTGCTATCCTCTGAACATTCTCAATATCTTCCGTCACTCCTACATGGTGAGGATCTCACACTGGGCAACAGTACTCCAGGAGAGGGCGGTCTCTTTGGTGGAGCTGTTGCATCTTCGAAGAGTTCTGCCAATCAAACGTACCTTTGGTTCGCCTTCCCCACAATATTTGCTATGTGTTTTCTCTAGTCTACGTCGTTCGTAAATGTAACTCCTAGGCATTTGGTAGAATTTACGACCTTAAGGTTTGACTGATTTGTCGTGTAATGAAAGTTCAGCGGATTTCTTTTAGTGGTTATGAGTATTACTTCACACTTTTCTTTATTTAGTGTCAATTGTCAATTTTCGCACCATGTAGAAATTTTGTCTAAATCGCTTTGCAGTTGCTTTTGAACTTCTATTGACTTCACTAACCGATAAACGACATCATCAACCGCGAACAGTCTAAGGGGGCAATTCAGATGGTCTCCTAAAACGTTGAAGATAAAAAAAAGAGAAAAAGAAAAAAGAAAAGAGAGAGAGAGAGAGAGAGAGAGAGAGAGAGAGAAGAAAAGAAAGAAAAGGAAGAGTAGGGGACCTATAACGCTTCCCTGGGGAACTCCAGATATCACTTCTGTTGTACTCGATGACTTACCGCCAATTGCTACGAACTGTGTCCTTTCTGAGAGGAAATCGTGAATCCAATCGCACATTTGGGGCGATATTCGATAAAGACGCAATTTCATTACGAGCCGCTTGTGAGGTACAGTGTCAAAAGCCTCCCAGAAATCCAGAAATATAGAGTCGGTTTGAGATCCCTTGTCGATGGCACTTATCACTTCATGTGAATAAAGGGCAAGCTGTGTTTCGCAAGAGCGATACTTTCTGAATCCGCGTTGACTATTGGTTAATAGGTCGTTCTTTTCGAGGTAGTTCATAATGTTCGAACAAAGTAAGGTATAAGTTCCAAAATCCTACGTCAACATCGACGTCAATGAGATCGGCCTGTAATTTTGGGAGCACAAATCCAGCATAAATTGGCGGTGAAACATAGTCTCTACTGTTTTGTACTGCGATTTGTGATATTTGCTTATGTTCTGGTGTGAAGCTTTATTGCTTGACGCCTTTCTGATTTTGTTGATCTCGTTCAAGAGGAATTTTATGTAAACAATTCAAGTGTTCACTTTTGGTTTACCTTTCCCATAACATTTCTATGCGCTCTTTCCAATTTCAGTCGTTCTTAATCGTAATTCCTAGATATTTATTGCATTTACGGTCCTTATATTTGACTGATTTATCGTGTAATTAAAGTTCAATGAATTTGTTTTAATTATCTTACGAACAACCTCACACGTCTCATTATTAAATTCATTGGCTAATCTACATCTTCTTCTACATAAATGCGCTGCAAATTACATTTAATTGCATCGCAGTGTGTTCATCGAACAGCTTGTATGATGTTTCTTTACGTTTCCTTCTGTAATAGCACGAAGGAAAAAGAAACACCCAAATCTTTCCGTTTTGGATCTGATTTATCTCATTTTATTATGCTAATCATGTCACCCGGTATAGATGGGTACTAACAAAATATGTTCGAATTCGTTAGGGAAATTTTGCAAGTAAATCTTGCCGCAACGAACAACGCCTTAATTTTACTGATTTCCACTCCAACTCGTGCATCATTTCAGCGACACTCTCGCCCCTTTATTGTGATAATACAGAAAGAGCTGCCTTTCTCTGAACTTTCTCTAAATCCTCCCTCAGGTCTACTGCGTGGGGATCCCACAATGTGCAGCAATACTCCAAAATAGGACAGACGAGTGTACTGTAGATCGTTCTTCAGTAGAACTGGTGCATCATCTAAGTGGGCTGCAAATGAAACGTAGCCTTTGGTCCGCCTTACCTACAATATGTAGGTAAAGAACAAGGTTCAAATGTTTGGCGAGCTTATGGGACTTAACTACGGGGTCATTAGTCCCTGAACTTACAAACTACTTATGAACTACCTAATATTAAGGACGGCACAAATATCCATGCCCAAGGGGGAATTCGAACCCCCGACCGTAGTGGCCGTTTAGACCGTGACTGGCGCGCCTCAGTCCCCTCGGTCACCGCGGCCGGCTGTTCTTTCCATTTTAAGTTGTTCGTAATTGTTACTCCTAGGTATTTTGTTGAATTTGCGGCCTGTAGATTTTACTGATTTATCATGTAAATGAATTTTAACGGATTTATTTTAGTGCTCATATGGATAACTTCACACTTTTCAATATTTAGGATTAATTGTCAATTTTTGCACCATGCAGGTGTCTTATCTAAATGATTTTGCAGTTGCTTTTGATCTTCTGGTGACTTTACAGAATGATAAATGACAGCATCATCCGCGAACATTCTAAGAGAGATGCTCAGATTGTCTCCTAAATCGTTTATAAAAATACGGAACATTCGGGCCCTATAACACTTCCCTGGGGAACGCCGGATATCTTTTCGTCAGTTACTACGTACTGTGTCTTTCCTGAAAGTAAATCGTGAATTCAATTGCACAACTGTGGGAATATTTTATAAGCACGCAATTTGATTGGTAGACGGATGTGAGGTACAGTGTGAATAAAGAGTTAGCTGTGTTTCATAAGAACGATACTTTCTGAATCCGTGTTGACAATGGGCCAGTAAGTCGTTCTCTTTGAGGTAATGTTTGAGGTAAGTATACGTTCTAAAATTCTGCTGCAAACCGACGTCAATAATATAGGCTTGTAACTATGCGGATCACTCCTATTGTCTTTCTTGAATACTGGAGTGATCTCTGCAACTTTCCACCTGTGCAACACCTTTGTAAGAAAAGTGAACAGTTCCAGAAATGTTATTTTTCCCTTCACTCGCAATACGAAAAAGGATCAGATTTTGCTTTTATATTACTTAGTACGTGTGCCTCCTTGAAATGACGTTGGCCATGTTTCCGTGCATGCTCACTTCGTGGTAGGGCTATGTTTAACAACACTCTGCGTTCTCGACGCTTTAGTTTCGATGACACAATGGATTCTAATTGCGAGCAAAGAGCGGACGTTACGTTCTGCGTTAAACTCGGGTAAATCACTAGTAAATCGAACTGTACTGCAGCAAATAACAGCTGAAACTCAAAGATTGTAGAACTGTGTCACTAACACCAACCACAATGTTTTAAAATAAAAAGTCTGAATCCTCCCCGCGTTTCAGTCCTCTCCTTCTTCGCCTACTAATTTTCATTTGTTGTGTACATATCAATGCGTTGAATAACACTAACATCAACCACATTTAATATCATCGTTCGATTTTCCCGACGTGTGGAATAAAAAAGTTGTCAAACTGTTTTCATTTAAATTATGCAGTAAGCAAGGTGACAACAACAAATTCTTAAACACTCAAAGAAAGCTATGGATCCAAATTTGGAAGAGAAGACAACTTAAAAATTTTAATAGCTAAATCGGCGATAGTTACTGGTTGTCGGTCTACACATTTACATACACAGAGATACGAATACTTGGCAGTAAACGTTAAGCGTATAGCATACGTATTGCAACGGCTATTTAGTCCTGAGTGGCTGCATTTCTATTCAGCGTTCCACCTTATGAAAGGTAACCGCCAGCACCTGCACCGCTATCCCAGCGCGATATCCTCCCCGATATTACGCTTCACGTGTTGGGACTACCCAAGGCTTTGTCAGACATGTACCCCCCGGGACAAAGTCTCGCCGAGGGAGGGCTTTTGAGCTTTGAGAAAAACAGATTTTATCTGAGCCGTGCCGCGTGCGGACGTGTTACAAGTTGCTTCCTCTCGCTGGGAGTAAGCATCGTAAGTTCACCAGCGTCTCACTGACTGATGAAGGCGCCAGAACCTTCCTTGTAAACATGTGTAGAGATGCGCAGAAGGAATAACGAACGATTGAGATAATGTACATTCGACACGATTTTTTGAGTGAGAACTTATGGGTTGCTGTATACCTATAAGCACATTTTGTTATGACTAAGCTGAAATCGTGGCTCATTTGTGATGTTATGTCGATAATTATTTGTTTATCGCCCACCTTTCTGACTGAGGATGCTAAAGGGTGTTAGTAAGGTGGAGCTGGAATCATAGATAGGAATGATATTTGTTATCGCTCGATGTAAAAGAGTGACAAATTCCGTGCGATAATTGTACGTGACCATGGTCCTTACAACAACACGATTTTACTGATAGTATCCAAGACACAATCTTTTATAGAAACTCGAAATTTAGCTCATACTTCAGTGCGAGAAGCTTATAATAGTTTCCACAACGAAACGCTATCTCGTAATTTCGTAGAAAATGCAAAGAAATTCTGGCAATGTGTGAAGCATATTAGCAGAAAAACACAATCAATACTTTCATTAAGACATAATAATGGTAATAATACTGGTGAACAGTGTTGCTCAAGCTGAATTGCTTGATACAACTTTCCGAAATTCCTTCACCAAAGAATGCGAAGAAAATACTTCAGAATTCGAATCAAGAACAGCGTGTGCATTCATTCCATAGAGCATTTGAGACCTTTACTATAATTCTGGAAACTGTTTGGGAAGGAAAGGTCAACAATCCATGTTTTAAAAAAGAAAATTAAATAAATAAAAAATCCATACCGCATTCTCTTTACAATTAACATTTCTTGAACATTGTGCCAACTATTGTTGTCCGTTTCTTACCGAGTTTACAATGACCTAGGATATCTGACTGAGTAGTCTATTCATGTGAGAGCTGTTTTCGCCATAGGGCCTATACTGGTTTCGGAATTAGCAGTTCTTAATTTATTCCATAATCGTATAACCTCATATTTTTTACATTTTAATACCCTCTTTCACGAAAGTACTGCCGCGTCCGGTACCTGTTCGTTCTGTATATTTTCCGCGAAAGAATGGACACTAGCAGACGTTGCAACTTCTATGTCGTAGCTTCTCGTTTTCGAATATTTAATGGCGATTTTCCTTTGTGTAATACTTTCGATAGATATTTTCAGCCGGCAGCAGTGGCCGAGGGGACTGAGGCGCTCCAGTCACGATCTGCACGGCCACTACAGTCGGGGGTTCGAATCCCCCTCGGGCATGGATATTTGTGCCGTCCTTAGTATTAGTTAGTTCATAAGTAGTTTGTAAGTTTAGGGACTGATGACCCCGTAGTTAAGTCCCATAAGCTATACAAACATTTGATTTTTTAGATATTTCCATAACTGGAAAATAAATGAGGATCGGCTCTTGGTTTAAGAGACCATCTTTGTCTTGGAATTTCACGTCTTTACTGTCAATGATAAACAAGTCTGCTTTCGTAATAAGTTCTTCATTGAAATGTGAATCGCACAATACAATTTTGATACAGATCTTTTTCTTTGTGAAGAGTTGCTCCCACCTACTTTCAAAACTCTACTAAGTTTTGCGGAAGTCTAAAAAAAAAAAATTTTTTTTACTTGCACAATATAACTGAATGGATGAAGATATTTTGTGCCTCTTCTTCTTTAAAATGCCGGGAACTATAACTCGAAACACCACTTTATGCCCACACATTCTTCTACATTCATTCACAAAATCGAAAATATACTAAAAAAATAAGCGCAGACAATCGCAACATACACAGTCCGCTTAAGTAAAATCACACCGATATGAGTTTCAAGTGACAGTCCTGCTCGTAGTTCGCGGGAACGCCACCGGTCCTATGAAGTGTCGTGGGGTTACCTATCGTGGGGTTTCCTACTGGCCCGGGCCGACATAACAAAGAAGTTCCGCTTCTCCCCCCCCCCCCCCTCTCTCCACGAACAGTTCTCCGAAAGTTTCAAACGGAAGACGGAAGGAATTACCACAATGGTTATCATCTTAATTTTCTGTCGTGACAAGTTACAAGGTATAACGTAATTTTACGGCGAGAACCTTGAAATTGACTGCTATCGTAATCTCGTCGCTATCAAAAATGTTTAAACGTTTGTAGAGCTTATGGGACTTAACTACTGGGTCATCAGTCCCTAAACTCAAAAACTACTTATGAACTAGCTTATACTAAAGACGGCACAAACATCCATGCCCGAGGGGGGATTCAAACCCCCGACCGCAGCAGCCGTGCAGACCGTGAGTGGCACGCCGCAGACCGCTCGGCCACCGCGGCCGGCTCGTCGCTATTCTTTAATTGCTATGGTGCCCCTTATACGAGAGCAACTAATAAATGATTTCTGTCGTTCGAATCTATTATACATTTATCGCAAATAAGTCGCCATAGGGAGAGCGGGATGCACCCGTTTAAGCTGCTGACCATAATGAAATAAAGATTTACGCAATATAGGGACCGTCCATCTGAAATAAATCACAGAATGTTTTGTTACGGTTAGATCCCGCGTATTAAGTTTAGAGAACTAGTGTGTTCTTCTTGATGTCTACAGATGATGAAATTCGTTGCTTCATATAAATGAGTCTGTAGTTCATCTAGTAGGATTTTCATCTTTATAAAATTAACTATATAATAATTATGAATTACTTTTGAAGAAGTAATTTTTAGAATGCAATACTTAAGGTGAAAAGCCAAATCACTGGCAACTACTTCAATGCACATATGTGCTTATTTTTATGCTGCACTCACAGCACACCTGTGTAGATAGTACAGGTATCAAAAACGTAGCATACTAGAGTCTAGCTGAAAACTGGTAATTGTTCTACGCTAATTAAGTGTCACTCAAAGTTTTACAAACAATCTCAAGATTCTTAACGCATCTATACAGGGTGTTACAAAAAGGTACGGCCAAACTTTCAGGAAACATTCCACACACACAAAGAAAGAAAATATGTTATGTAGACATGTCTCCGGAAACGCTTAATTTCCATGTTAGAGCTCATTTTATTACTTCTCTTCAAATCACATTAATCATGGACTGGAAACACTCAGCAACAGAACGTACCAGCGTGACTTCAAACACTTTGTTACAGGAAATGTTCAAAATGTTCTCCGTTAGCGAGGATACATGTATCCACCCTCCCTGATCCCTGATGCACTAATGCAGCCCTGGAGAATGGCCCGGGGTTGCGTAGACAAGAGCTTCCAAATGCCCTCATAAATGAAAGTCAAGAGAGATGATATCAGGAGAGCAAGGAGGCCATGGAATGGGTCCGCCTCTACCAATCCATCGGTCACCGAATCTGTTGTTGAGAAGCGTACGAACACGTCGACTGAAATGTGCAGGAGCTCCATCGTGCATGAACCACGTGTTGTGTCGTACTTGTAAAGGCACTTGTTCTAGCAGCACAGGTAGAGTATCCCGTATGAAATCATGATAACGTGCTCCAGTGAGCGTAGGTGGAAGAACATGAGGCCCAACAAGACATCACCAAACGCTCACAGAAAATCTGTGTTGATGACGTGTTTGCACAATTGCGTGCGGATTCTCGTCAGTCCACACATGTTGATTGTGAAAATTTACGATTTGATCACGTTGGAATGAAACTTACTTTTAAAGAGAAATACTAAAATGAGCTTTAACATGGAAATTAAGCGTTTCTGGACACATGTCCACATAACATATTTTCTTTCTTTGTGTGTGAGGAATGTTTCCTGAAAGTTTGGCCCTACCTTTTGGTAACACCCTGTAGACCCCATGACGTGATAATAGGGACATAGGTATATATGTTTATATTTTCCATAGGTATGGGGCCACGAACTTCGTACTGCGTCCTGCGTTCAGTTTTCTTGTAAATACGGTAGCGATGACCATCCTTGACAGCAAACAGCCTCCCTTTCGTTGTGGTTATCACTTCTATCGTGTACAATCCACAGAACAGAAATAGCGTACGAAAATGCTCGGAGCGAAAGTTATCGGCGATGACACTGTCTGAGAAACGGTGACAACACTTGCATTGATGAGGAGCGACTGGGGGAGACAGGTAGTGGGGGAGGCTCTGTTCGCAAACACCTTGTTCAGGAACCGGTTGGTCGGAACAGGTAAGCTACCTGCGGCACCCTTGTAGGAATCCCCACAGTAGGAAACCCCACGTAACCTCCTAAGCTGCCTCTGTTACTCGTGCGGAGTCAGCATACTTTTCCTTCTACTCGCTAAGCAGTGTCCTTAGGCGCGCGGGCATGGCCATATGGTCTAAGACGGCTTGGTACGGAATGCGCGGCCGCTCCTCGTCGGAGTTTCGAGTCCTCCCTCGGACTTGGGCGTGTGTGTGTTGTTCTTAGGATGAGTTAGTTTAGTATAAGTAGTTTGTAAGTCTAGGGACGGATGACCTCAGCAGCTTGGCCCCATACGTTAATAGATGTAGACAGTGTCCTTCCTCTTGCTTTGAAGGTCAGGTGTGTAGAACTTCGTCAATATCAGAATCTTGGTGTTGGAATCTGTTATAAGTACGTTCCGCCCATTCAGCGTATGAATTATTATGTAGACGGTGACCTTACTCTTGATGATCAACTGCGCAAAATTTCAGCAATTGCGAAAAAAAACCTGCAAATATTGTCGACATTCGTACAGTAAATAAAGTGCCATGTACCGTACGAAAATTTATGGAGCCAGTAGTGTTTCTCATTTCATCGCAATCGGTTGCACGGTATGACAGCGTATAAAATACGACTCTAATCCGAAGTGGCGACGTCAGTACAAAATCACAAATTTAAGTCTTTTTGTAGCGTCAATTCCATTATGAACAGAAAGCATCCAGGGGCTCTCTCAAATGCACATATATTCTTTAAAGTCAAAATCGGTCCGGTTTAGAAGTTCAGTGACACACACACGTACAGAATTTTTAATGGATCAAAGGGAGATAGTTCTTACGTTTTTCCACACAATTTTTCTCTTCATAAGAACCTCCCTCGGACTACAACGAATATTTGGGGGGAATTAGTCCATCCGTCCTCAATTTTTGCGCTTCAAAACACATATATACTGGCAAGCGGTGTACTGCACGCCAAAGCAACAACAAATAGGATGCTCGGAGGATGGTGTAGTACAGGAGTTTGCATGGGTCGCAAATCACAAACAAGGCGAAGTGGTAACTGTGACTGTAGTGGGAATTACGTTGGACACTTGTCTAGGTAGAGTTAGGCCCTGGATGAACGAGTGCACGAAATGCATAATGGGTCATAATGGGTCATTTAACGCATTCGATAAACCTTATTTTGGGTGTGCAGGATAAATAAGACAACCTGACTGGTGTATACCGATCGGTACTTGCTCATATTGTGTACGTAGACACATAAAACGTGCAAGAGGGAAACCATTATGTGCTTATGAGAGTTGATGGCAGCAGACCGTATTATTCGTTTCGGACCTCTTGGTAAGTATAGAAGTGCGATTACGCATGTCAATCACATCGCGATTACGGGCAGCATGGGGTTCACGCCTGAGCCTCAGGACGTGCGCTAGCAGCGTATTTCGGGTTTTTCAAGTGTCAACTTAGTGTCGCAATATCTCGGGATGTAATTGGAATATTGCGATGCAATCAACGCCATTGTTTATGTAATTTGTCATGTTATGGATTGCTGAAGAAAAAATATAGGGTGTCCATTTAAAAAACATAAGTTTGTTTAAGAAAAAAAAAATAAACACATTTGCTTTCGTTTTAAAATGTTTCAAAAATCAAATGTTTGTATAGCTTATGGGACTTAACTAAGGGGTCATCAGTGCCTAAACTTACAAAATACTTATGAATTAACTAACACTAAGGATGGCACAAATATCCATGCCCGAGGGGGGATTCGTACCCCCGACCATAATGGCCATGCAGACCGTGACTGGAGCGCCTCAGTCCCCTCAGCCACTACGGCCGGCTTAGAATGTTACCAAATATGTACATTCATGGACCCCAGCCGTACATTGATACCAGTGACAGTCGTTTTCCAATATCTGTTATTGTTCCAGAGATATTTTGGGCGGACAACATAGCTGGGACACCCTGTATATAAGTTTTCGTCTGGTACCCCACGGTAAATATTTCTCTTTTAATGGCCGTAGCTCGAACCGGTGTGTTTCCAACCTGTGGTTATCTGAAAAATTCACCTTCATTGCGTGTTCCCTATCGTCCTCGGACCTTATCGCCAGGTTGCTCTCTTATTCCGTGCGTGTATGTGTGAGTGTGTGCACGCATGCCCACTCGCTAGCTAGTGACTCAGCGTGCTGGCCTGTACACGCGATGGGAGCACAGGTGTGTGTCGATACGGAAGGTGCGTGGAGGCCCGGCCACTGGGGTGTCGCCGTCATAATGCTAGCGCTGTCATTAAGGCCAGCAGCCCTCTCGCCTGACACGCGGTAACGTTATCACCTGAGCTCTTGATTTATGACCTGTCCGTCGTTATTTAGCGGTCGTGGCCAGCCAACTGCGTGACGGTCTCTTCCTTGATTATTTCGATACGTGGAAGTAGTGGTTGCTGTCTTCAGTCATAAGTCTGGTTTGGTGCATGATTCGCCGGCCGCGGTGGCCGAGGAGACTAAGGCGCTCCAGTCACGGTCTGCACGGCGACTACGGTCGGGGGTTCGAATCCCCCCTCGGGCATGGATATTTGTGCCGTCCTAGTTCGTAAGTAGTTCATAAGTAGTTTGTAAGTTTAGGTACTGATGACCCCGTAGTTAAGTCCCATAGACTATACAAACATTTGAACATTTGGTGCATGATTCCACGCTACTCTATTTCTGGCAAGCCTCTTCAGCTCTGAGTAACATTAGAAAGCACATCCATCTGAACGTGTTTACTGTACTCGTCTCTTGGTCTCCTTCTGCCATCCCCGCCCTCCTCCACTCTCTCTCTCTCTCTCTCTCTCTCTCTCTCTCTCTCTCTCTCACACACACACACACACACACACACACACACACAAACACTCATGCACACGCTTCCTTCCAATACTAAAATGACGAATCCTTGCTGTCTCATAATGTGCCACATTAATCGATCCCTTTTTTTTTAGCCAAGATACGCCACACACTTCTTGTGTCAGTACGGTTAGGTCGAAATATTAGAGACAAAGTTTCGATGTGCTGAATATGGAAATGAAAACAGTGTCGACGATAGAGTGTTCGAGACAATGTTATACGACATATTAATTCATAAGCGACATGGAGACGACACAGAAACACGTGACGTTACGCTGAATAGAAATCCTGAGGAAGAGGGTGAACCTGAACTGAATATGTCTGTTCAAGTAGTACACGATAGTTATATCTGGAGCAACAGGAACAGTGCAGTGAAGGCTTTCACGACCGGCTGAAATAATTGCTGTTGAATCTTCCGGGTTATGTGGTCGTGGTCGAAGAAACATATCTACAACGACGAACTACTAAAATCAAAATGTTTCAAATGTTTGTTAAGCTTATGGGACTTAACCACGGGGTCATCAGTCCCTAAACTTACAAACTACTTATGAACTACTTACGAACTAGGACGGCACAAATATCCATGCCCGAGGGGGGATTCGAACCCCCGACCGTAGTGGCCGTGCTGACCGTGACTGGAGCGCCTCAGTCACCTCGGCCACCGCGGCCGGCGACGAACTACTATCCACGACTGTACAGAGAAGCAATCGAAATATACAAACATGGGGATAATTTTAATAGAAAGGAAGAAACAATGAAACTTAATGATATATGGACTGTGGCTCTTCAGAGTAGGTAGTTACGCTTTTATCTTTGACCATCGACTATCGAAAGTTATGTTTTATCTTTGACAAGGCTTGTCTCTGCTTCGCACGAGAACACTTGACCGCGTCCCCTTTTGGACAGTATTTATACCGCTCTCCGACGCCTGACTCGTCAGTCGGCAAGACTCACCGCTACCAGTAGCACCTCTGAGGATGTCCAGCGCAGCTCTGGACGAAACGCCAAAGGAGCAGGTACGTTTCTTCGACCACATAACCCGGAAGATTCAACAACAGGAACAGTCCAATCAAAGAGAGTACAACTATCCCAACACAAATAATGGATCTTATTTTAGACTAAAATTTATTTAAATAATTCTAAAATTGCGAATAGGTTGCTTGAATAACCACTTATTTGTTGTTTGTAGAACAGACGTTACATATATATAACTTACATAAATGCCTATGACGGGCAATGATCCTTTCTTCAGTGTGGAGGCATTCCTAGGCCCTTACTCTTACGGGAACTTTAACTTCGAGTTTGAATTCTAGTGGGCAGCGCAAAGTTGAGAATTCGTATCTGACGGGAGGTGTGCTTGAGTAATTCCGTGCAGGGGTGGTGATCGCTGTGTCCTCAGTGTTATAGAGGTCAGCGCAACTGCCTAGCAAGCTGGAGACCCGTGTTCGAGTCGTCTGGGTACACATTTTCAACCTTACCCATTCGCAGTTAATTTAATACATTCCGTGAATATGGATATAATATACAGTATATTGAACAATGAAGCATTTAAATTTGTCATTAAAATACAGTTGTTATGTATTGCCATACAAGGATAAACATCAAATGTGAGCAAGATAATGTTTATATAAATATTATCTTCACCATATTTGATGTTTATATAAACATTATCTTCATCACATTTGATGTTTATTCTTGTATGGCAATACATAACAACTGTATTTCTAAATGACAAATTTAAAACTCAGTTCCTGTAGCAAATTAATAAGGCAATATAAGTGCATCAAAAGTATATCCAATTGCAGATTAATTCTAAAATAAGTGTCTAGCAAAGGCGAGCAGGAGCTCGTTTCAGGAGAAACAGATTATCGCAACTACAAACTGTGAAAGAGCGTGAAATATCGTAATTTTATAGAGCAAGGACTTACGAACCTACAGTTCACAATTTGTGTCTGCAATGTGGGCTCTAGAAGCGTCGAAAATTGTTGGCCTTGGCAATTTAAAAGCTTCGATTTCTTTTCTCGACCATCTTACTACTGAATATGGCATTTCATCCTTGCATATTACTACATTTATCACACGTAAGGATAAAGAAGTCGATAACAGTATACATCAGAAGGTACAACTATTTGTGAAGGAGGTGAACAAGTTTATGATAAAGGAAATGTTAGGAACAGTGACCTGAGACCATTCCAGTATGAAATGACTTCATCGCCAAACACTGCTCACAGAGCAGAGAAAACTACAGCTAGTGTGTTGCGGTCCGTACATACCTCTGCTCACAGCTACACAATTGATGTGGTTCTATCAATGACAGGCAGACTATCCAACTAGTTGTACATATATTGTACAACTAGTTTCAAGATACAGAAGGCATTTTCGGCCCAAATATTTCAAATAAACTTGATACAAACTGTCAAAGAAACATGGATTCATGTGTAATGAAGATCAGTGCAACGTTTTCTAGCTCCGGTCCTTGAAGAAAGTATAACAAGTGGAAAGCGCTCATTGCTGTGTAATTACTGGTCATCTTATACAGATCGTACCCATATAGGTGCAATTAAAAAAATGTAGAGAAGATTGCCACCGAGAATAACGAAATTTTGCCAAACTCTTGATGTTTACTTCTTTTGGCAATACAACTACAGTGTGCCAAACCACAAGTTAAGATACATGATCATTATTTCATTTTCAAAGATTACTTTATGATGCGCGTGCACCTCATCCTCGCCATCGTGGTTTGTAAAATATGGGACCATTCACCGAACTTTTCAGACGCACCTTGTACATCAACCGAAATACTTCTTTCCCAATAGACCTACCTGTCTTTCTTGCAACCCCTCATTGATGTACTCACGGAATGTATAATGACAGCACTGATATAAATTTCTGTCTCAGTAAAATTCGGAATACCTTGACAAGAATACAGAACACTTAACATTAATTCACAATTCACGCATCTGGAACAGCTTTGATTCACCTGGCTACTAAAATGAAACGCTCCTCGTTCGACAGTTTCACTGTTCATTGTAATTAAAAAAGCTCGAATATTGCATCTTACACCACTGGTATTTTCTTACTCTCAATGTAATATACTGTATTTCTCTCTTAAAAGGGACATCTTTGACCTCGAACGTCCAAACAGCACGAAACCAAGTTTATAACAACACTTGAACACATTAATGAATACACAAACAGTGGTGTCATTTCCATGCAAAACGTTGCATTCTACAAAAAGTGACATTTTAAAAGACAGAAGCGAAGTATCAAGATACAAATAAAGTTCGACCTCGTTCGAGGACCTGAAATGACGAGCATATGAGAGCTTGGATAATAGGGACGCTACGGCCATATTGTGCGACTTTTTGAGATGGGTGGTAGTCGAGGGCTAGTAGCCAAGTGGTTCAGGCGATCGCTGGTCCGAAGCGGGAGATGTGGCTTCTAACCCGGTCAGGTTCAAGTACAAAATGTTCAAATGTTTGTTAAGCTTAAGGGACTTAACTGCGGGGTCATCAGTTGCTAAACTTACAAACTACTTAAGAACTACCTTATACTAAAGACGACACAAACATCCATGCCCGCGGGGGGATTCGAACCCCGCGACTGTAGCGTTTTGCAGACTGTGACTGATGCGCCGCAGACCGCTCGGCCACTGCGGCCGGTCCGGTTCAAGTTTTCACTTGTCGCCATTGAGTAAGTTCAATGGCCTTGTGCAGCTAAAGTCATTCCTTTGCTTCTTCTTTCTGCCATTAAAATGTGCAAATGAGTACAATGTTTGAATTTAACCAACTAATGGAGAAAAGGTTAAGAAATTGTTCTAAAAATTTGATTACTGCTTGTTGGAAGCCACTAAGTCATATCATTATCAAACACAGGTTAATTTGGGCTCTATTTTATGGAAAAGCTGGTTCTTCACGCGTCTCAATAGTTACGACGTCACATCTCCTGAACTATGTCTCATGCCATGGTATAATTGTGCAGGTAAATTCAGAGATATATGTGGACAATATCTGCAAAATGTAAAGACGTACTAAATTAAAATGCCAGGCCTTATGTTGAAGTTTTTCTGCTCGTCAGTGTACGCAGTAGGTAGTTATTCTTATTGCGTCGTATTTCCTTAACTATGACGCGTACATTCATATAATTTGGCAGATGCATTCAGTGATAGATGAAAATATTGTCCGCAAAGTGTGTTGCGAATAGAGTTAGCAGTTTTAAATTAATCGATCAAAACGTCGTGGCAGATGCAGAGATTTGAGCACGTGCACAATGAAAATGTGGTAAACGATAAACTTTTCTCGTTTTTTTATTTTTTGGGAGTAGAGATGGAGCTCACGCTCGGATTGCTTGAATAAGGAGAGGAAAGGAAGTCGGCCTTGTCCTTTTCAGAGGAACCATCCCAGCATTTGCTTGGAGTGATTAGGCAAATGGTGGAAAACCTAAATGTGAATGGCCAGACATGGATTTGAACCAACATCCTCCCGAATGCGAGTTCATTGCGTTACCACTGCGCCACCTCGCTCGGCGTTACACCTTGATTCTATATTGTAATAGATACACATATTTCATTTATAAATAAACATTTGCGATTAAAGTAAAATAAATTACTTTTCAGGCTAAATAAAAGCAGAGTAGTTATGAAACAAAGTGGTTATTACTCATTTGCACTGAATCTTTCGTCAGTTCTTGGTGGAACAACGTCATACTGAATTACAATCACTATTTAGTGCATATTCCAGAAGTTTATTTTAATTCGTTAATCGGTTTTCAGCTTAAAAGGCCATCTTCAGAGTTTACTGTTTTGTCAAAGAAGTTACAATGCTTAGATTTGTTTACCTGTATCTAAACCTTAACATTCTCATTTTTGTCATTCCATCTTTTTCTCTTGGGCTTTTGTAATTGGCCAAGTTTCTGTACTATACAGCATCGCAGGCCACACCACAGACTTGTAAAGGAAAAAATTCTTCGTTTGTGTGGACATAATGTCCGTAGTTGCTTTGATAATTATGAATATCAGCGTTTGTCCGTCTTTGCAACTACAATAAAAATGCGATTTTTTTCTCACCAGACGCGTTTCGTTTTGATGACGGTAAAACATTTTCAGTGGTCTGTAATAATAGAAATCTACAGTTTGTTTTGTTTTTAGATCGAAAACAGTTCGTTAACGGAACATGAAAAGTAGGCCTAACATTTTGTTACTTATGGAAATTTTGTCTTGTTTTCGCTTCACATCATGGAATGCCGGTCTGTTTCATGCAGTACCGTCGGTTCTTCATGGTGTATCGTTTTTTCCACTACTTCCACTGTCACTGTCACTACTCAGGAACACACATTTTCAATAATTTACCATCAAGTATACAAAATTTAGCTACAAATAATGATCAGTTTCAGAGGAACCAAAGACTCAAACTGTGGGAATACCAATAAATGACAGAACAATATATTCATTGCAATTTGCAGATGACCAACTGATTATAGCCCAAGAATATGAGGACATACAATATATGACCAGGAAGCTGATTCACGAATATAAAAAGCAGGCCTAAATGTCAACATGAATAAAACGAAATACATGGTAATTGGTGGAATAAATGAAGACTTAAGATTAGAAGAAGAGATGGGAACAATAACAACCACGGAAGAATATAAATATTTAGGAGTGAAAATTACAAATGATGGGAAACAGGAAAAAGAAATTAGATCAAGAATAAATGCAGGAAAGACGACAATTTCTTTGTTGAATGGAATTCTCTGGGACCAACACATAACTACAGATAACAAAATTAGGATATATAAAACAATAGTTCGGAGCATTATTACATATGGTTAAGAAGTGTGGACAACAAAATGGCAACTGAAGTCAATATTATTAGCTACAGCAATGGATTTCTGGAGACGTTCATCAAGAATATCAAGAAGAGAAGGAATAAGAAATAAAGTAATAAGAGAAAAAATGAAATGTAAAAATACAATTATTGAATTCATCGAACACAAACATCTAAAATGGAATGGACACGTCAGAAGAATGGGACAAGAAAGGCTTTCAAAATGCATACTCGACTGGATACCGAACGGAAGAAGAAAAAAGGGACGACCACCTACCACTTGGATGCAGGAAGTTCAGTCAGCAATGAGGAAGAACAACATTCCTGAGGACTTATGGGAGGACAGAGAACTTAATGTAATCTAATATAGGGACTGGAAAAATGTACTTTACATTGTAAAACAGAATAATAAAATAATATATTATTAGTATTATCTGTTATTCAACTTGTAAATTTTGTTTCTTGACATGTTCCACATCCGCGAGAATCCCCTAAACATGGATCTACGGAATGAATAACTAATCTAATCTAACCAACAGGTTGAAGTTGTCCAGTTCGGACGAGCCCCTGGGGGATAGCCAGTATAGCCGCTCCTTTGTGTAAGGTAAGTAGGGCTTGAGCGCAGTAAGCAGTTTTGCAAGAATGTAGGCGGAGGGTCTGCGCCCGGCCGGCCTTTGAACAGATAACAGCAGCAGCAGCAGCGGCAGCAGCAGCAACAAAGTGGGTGCAATTGGGCGCGGTTCGATCGTAAGACGGGAGCGCGCCGCGTCACGTCAGACGTGCCGGCAGAGCGGACAGCGCGCAGCGGCTAAGCCGTGCCCAGGTCAGCGACCCCGCGGCGGGCTGCGAGTTTCTGCGAACGCCTTTGTCGCCGCATCACGGACCACCTCCGCGGCCGCTTTGTCGCTGCAGCCTCTATTTGCCGGACTCAGTCGGCCAAGGGTTGCTCGGCCGGCCGTCTCTGTCTGTCTGCCATTTGCGTTTCCGCGATCTCTCCTCAAAGCATTCGTCACGCTCCCTGCCGACTGCCCTCAGCTTTGAGGCTAGCCCTCGCGAGAAAGCTGCCCATTACCGGGTCCGAAGATTCGCATCGCCGTGTTGCTAATGCGATCCCTGAAGTTCCAGCGAGGGGTCTGTAACGTACGAAACGAAATGATCAAACAGTTCAAATGTTCAAATATTTGTAAATCTATCGGACCAAAATGCGTCGTCATCAGTCCGTAGCTGACAAACTACTTAAACAAAGGTAAAGTAACATAAGGACAAACACACAGCCCCAGGGGAGTTTGTGACACTTGCGGGGAGTGACACTTGCGGGGAAAGGGAATGTGTAGACACTTGCGGGGAGACCCGGACGCTGCAGGAAGTGAACAGGGTGTTCCAGAAGTAGGGATACACCACCCCTACTCCACGCCCTCCAGCCGCTACCTGTCCCATCTTCAGGGAAAGGCCCACCGAGCGAGGTGGAGCAGTACTTTGGCGATAGCAACCAAATTTTAAAATCGTGTCTACTATGTAAAGATTTAGCATCACAAAACACTTCAAGTCCATAACTTCACTGGTTTTCGAGTTCTGAATTTTTAATATGTTTTTAATGTTATTATAGAAAAAAACAAATTTAGGACTCACACTACAATTTTCATATGGCAGATTTGTAGGTACATTCACAAGACATAAAATGTTCAAATGTTTGTTAAGCTTATGGGACTTAACTACGGGGTCATCAGTCCCTAAACTTACAAACTACTTATGAACTAGGACGGCACAAATATCCATGCCCGAGGGGGGATTCGAACCCCCGACCGTAGTGGCCGTGCTGACCGTGACTGGAGCGCCTCAGTCACCTCGGCCACCGCGGCCGGCTCACAAGACATAATTCAACGGTTCTGTGCATTCATCTTATGAGAAATATCAGTCATTTGTTTTCAATGTTTATTTCAAATATCTACATTTAAGTTTCTTTAATTATTAGTACTTAAATGTGGTGATGAAATAAATAAATTACGTGTATATGTGTAGCCTTATGCGGCCAAACAACTTAGGTCATCGTAAAATCGCTTCTTAAATGACGCCTACAGAGTAAGATCATCACCCTCTACAAATTTCAAGTTTCTATCTTCAGTAGTTTGGGCTGGGCGATGACCAATCAGTCAGTCAGTCAGTTGGGACACTTCCTTTTATATATGGAGATAACTGTCATATAAATGTCAGACTCTTTACCTTGAGAACTGATGCATGCTGTGAAGCGATTTCGAAGGGTCGGTGTTGCAAGTTGAATTGCATACCGGGTTATCACAGCACAGAACCGTACTAAATAGCGCTTCATATCTTCAGCATTCCTAGAGAAGTGCACGTTTGAACATAAATGCATTTCAGCCAAGCCTGTTGAGTATTTGACCAGAAAAACAAATGTTCAAATACTTTGTTTGTCTTTAGTAGCAGCTGCTAAAATTAACTATCAAAGGTTTCCCGTATTATGCTGGATACAATTAGGACAATATTGTTACACCAGACGCGTTTAGCTAATTATTTATAAAACGTCTTCTGTGATTGATGTCGATGCCTTTTCTTTATGTCTCACTTCTGTTTTTTTCCGTCTTGTTCAAATGTTCAAAGTTCGAAAGTTTGTAAGGCTTAAGGGACTTAACTGCGGGGTCATCAGTCCCTAAACTTAAAAACTACTATGAACTACCTTATTCTAAAGAGGACACAAACATCCATGCCCGAGGGGGGATTCGAACCCCCGACGGCGGATTGCTGCATGCACCGCAACACGGCGCTCCAGCACGCGCGGCTAATCCGCCGCGGCTTTCCGTCTAATTGGCTGAGGCTAGCTGGTGTGTGATATACGTTTTTGCTTATACTCAGCAAAATTTGCCTATTTTTCTTGCGTTTTTTTTCGTTTAATTTGTTCTCACTTCACTTTTTCTTAATTGAATAAAAGTTTTCACTACGGGGACACAGGAGTGAAGTGGCCGTCAGGTTAATCGGAACAGAGGAGAAAACATGTTTATCAATGGCGTCGGTTCAAAAGCGAACAAGCAACGCCAGTCCACGTGTTTCGGAGGAGACCGCGCAAAGTGTTCAGTCCGCATTCACAAAGTCGCCGCAGAAATCGATTAGACAAACTTCGCGTAAGCTTTAGAGCCAAAGAGTGTAGTGCATGAAGTAGTTCGAAAACGTCTTAAATTTAATTCGTACAATATCGAAAGTGTTCAGGCATTATACAAACACATAATCGCCCAAAACGTGAACAATTTGCAGTGTACATGCTGAACCGTTTGGTTGAGGACGAAAATTTCTTGAAGTGTTTGTGTTTTTCCGAAGGGGCTACATTTCATGTTTGTTGCTCAGTTAAGTATCATAATGTGGAGTCACTCGCGGCAAACATGGGACGATGGAGGCGCCACCCACAGTGTGATGCGAATAATTGTCAATATCCTCAATTATCTGTCAAGTGCTAACTTCAAAATGTTGAAATGTTTGTAGAGCTTATGGGACTTAACTAGGGGTCATCAGTCCCTAAACTTACAGACTTCTTATGGACTAGCTATTACTAAGGACGGCACAAATATCCATGCCCGAGGGGGGATTCGAACCCCCGATCGTAGTGGCCGTGCAGACCGTGACTGGCGTGCCGCAGACCGCTTGGCCACCGCAGCCGGCCGCTAACTTCCGCGTCGTTAATAAAATCTTGTCGAGTTATCAGTCGAGTGATGGTGTCACATTGTTCCAGCGTTTAAATGAGTTTGTTACCCATTATCTTTAGGCGAATGTACGTGAATGAACAATTTTTATTATACGTGTAGACTAAATACTACTGTTGTGGCGTAAAGTCAGCGCTATACGCCAGACGCACGAAAACGATCGTGAAAAAGGCAGCGGATGACCGGCAGCCAATCACACGCCGGCACCGCGCCTCGTGGCGTGAGCAACCGAGAAGCGCGCCCTCTATAAGCTGCTTTATCTAGGCCGACATGCGTCTGGAAGGGCACTCCGAACTAGACTCCGAACTAGGCCTTACTATGAGTCAGCGCAGCTAGCATCGTGCAAGAAGACGCCGCCGCAAGAACTAGTAAAGTTGAGTATTTTGAGTACCTTAGTAAATAAAACTTGTATTACTAATCTGTGTAGCGCACCTCGGTTGCACAGTGGTAGAGTGCCAGACTACAAATCCAAAGGTCGCGGGTTCGCTCCCCGCCAGATCCTAGGGTTTTTATCTGTCACTTTCTACTTCTTTCACCTCTGGCAGTATTGCTCATATGAAAAATACCGAGTAGCACCGTGGTTCGGAACCCACGTTAAACTGTAGGTACACCTTTTAATTGGCTGGGTAAGTCAGCTTGAAGGTCGGAGGAAGGCAACGGCATCCAACCTCCAAACAGGATCGTGCCTGGTAAAGCACTGTGATGTTCAAACCAATCTTCGGATTGTTGACTGCTTTACCTTATAAGTTGTTTCAGCTGTTCCTGCATCTCACGCGTCCTGAGCAGATCCTTTCCCAAAAGATAGGCCGGACAAGGACAAAACAACTACCATATCTTCATTATTTCGAGATGATAACTAAAACTGTACGAGTATCCCACGTGCATCCGCACAATAAACTTAGTTTCGGTGCGGGCAGTGGCGGGTTAGACCAAGACTGTTTTGGCTTCCCTGTAAAAAATCAAATCAATCCCACGTGCAGACATAAAGATAAGTTAGGGGGAGGGGAAGAAATATAACCAAATGCAAAATATCTCACGACACAAAGGAATGTTTATTATAAGTATTTACACGCGAAGACGGCGTTATCTTCACTTACTTCATAGCAGATGCGGTCATACGTTCGACCTCACACGTTCTTGAGAAAAAAAATACATGAGCTAGATATCAGCGCCAGAAATCGATATCACGTGAAAATTTGGATCATTATGCAGATACTACGCAGTTTCGGCCTCCTCAAAGTACAGCTTTTAAACATTCACGCGCTCGGGTTGTTGCTCACTCGTCCCGCTTCACTGCGGCAGCTTAATGCCCGAACGTCTAGCAGTATGAGTAGTCTAGTATGAGGTTTATGTTCGTGATGTCAGTTAACCCACAGGCTGTCGTGCGACACCTTCAGGAACGGTATAAAAATGATGACTAATTTTCAACGATTAAATGTCAAAGAATTAGAGCTCTTTTAATTCGTCGCCGGAAAGCATACTTTTTTGCAGTTATTAGAGGTACTATACATGGCAAAAGAAAATACATGGCGCTCTCATTATGATTTTCCTTATATCTGTCAACTGCGTTGCAGACATCATAGACAACAGCGCTAATGAATAACTGCTGGATATAGAAGAAAATAACGGGTTGACTTTCGGTGCAGATTTACAAGAGGATGACGTCGACGATAACGACGCTGCCATTTCACCACCGTCAGAATCGATGAGCACTTTCATTGCTTCAGCGGGGCTTGGGCGTGGAACTGAGGTCGTTAGTGATGGTGAAAGCTGCTTTGATGTTTAAAAGCTGTACTTTGAGGAGGCAGTAACTGCGTAGTATCTGAATAATGGTCCAAATTTTCACGTGATATCAAATTCTGACGCTGATATCTAGCTCATGTATTTTTTTTCTCGAGAAAATAAGAGGTCGACTTGATGATGTTCCGTTGTTAGTTTAAGTAGTTTATAAGCTACCGACTAATTGAGTGCAATAGATTTACAAACATTTAAACATTTTACGACCTGTGAAAGTTTGAGACCGACAGGAAGCGAGCACTGGTAGCCAAGAGGTTAAGACGATTGCTGGCCCGAAGCGGGAGACCCGGGTTCGATACACGGCACGGCTCACATTTTCACTTGTCGGTATTGTTTAATTTCAGTGCCCTATTGCAACCACTGTCAATCCGTCCCTTCATAATCCTTATTTCTTTCCCTTCCTTCATCAATAATTTACAGAGGAATGTTCAGTTTATAGTGCCACTGTGAATTGAATCAGTGGGGAAAGTTTGGTATTTACTACGCCACCACGATACTCAGGGCATCTCATTTGTACGGACTCCCTAGCATACCTTCAAAAAATGTTAAAATGTTTGGAAAGCTACGGGACCAATCTGTCCCTAGAGTTACGAACTACTTAAGGCACCTTTCTCTAAGGAGACCACACACACTCATGCCCGAGGGAGGTGTCATATATCGACAAATGACACTCGCGCCCGCCTGCAGCGGAAAGCCAAGTTGAACGCACGCGATAAGGCGTACCGCGGGCGCTTCCTCCGCCAGGCGTCGCTGTTGTGGAGATCCAGTACGTGACCTGTGCAAAGTATACTGTGATTGGTCAGCGCATCGCTAAAAGGGCACCACGCCACGATCTCGGGGCAGTCTAGGAGTCAACTGCGATGGCACACAATTATGTTATGTGGAATAGTTGTGTGAATCAGTATTCATCCGTTATTCTGGGCCTCTGAAAGCACAGAAGTTGGCCGCGGTTCGCGAACAGCTGAGCGTGCTGTTGTCTACGGTCAGCCGTCTTCAGGCTGCTGTCTCGGAGTGCAGCGATGGTGAGGAGTCTGGTGCGTCGAGTGGGACACCTCAGGTGTCTCACGCTTCGCTCTCTGTCCCTGCTACCGAGGCACCTTCAGGTGTACCGGACGTCGTCGAGCCGCCTTCTCCGCAAGAGGAATGGCGGGTTGTACGGCGTTCGCGTCGCTCGAGTCGGAAGGCCAATGTGGAGGCTGGACGTCCGTCTGCACCCGTTCGTCCTGTGAGTGAACGTGTGGCCACTCCTTCAGCAGGGTCCGAGTAGGTGCACTGGGAGAGGGGATTGTTAGTTATTGGGAGCTCCAATGTTAGGCGCGTGATGGAGCCCCTTAGGCAGATAGCGTCCAGATCCGGAAGGAATTCCAACGTGCACTCGGTTTGTCTGCCGGGGGGCCTCATCCGAGATGTGGAGGCGGCCTTGCCGGTGGCTATCGAGGGTGCGGGGTGCAGTCGACTGCAAGTCGTGGCTCACGTCGGCACCAATGACGCTTGTCGCTTGGGTTCTGAGGACATCCTCAGGTCCTACGAGCGGCTGGCGGAATTGGTGAAGGCTGCTGCCTTCGCACGCGGGGTGCAAGCAGAGCTGTTGATTTGTAGCATTGTTCCCAGGGTTGATCGGGGTCCTTTGGTTTGAAGCCGAGTGGAGGGTCTGAACCAGAGGCTTTGCCGACTCTGTGACAGTCATGGCTGCAGATTTCTGGATCTGCGTTATCGGGTGGGGAATTGTAGGGTGCCCTAGATAGATCAGGGGTGCACTACACTAAGGAAGCGGCTACTCGGGTAGCAGAGTACTTGTGGAGTGCACATGGGTTTTTTTTAGGCTAGGCGCTAACTCTGATGAGCACTCGCCTGTCAGCATTCAAACAGCGAATTCAGGCCACGTTCGGAACAAAAATTCGAACATAAAAATATTAGCCGCGAACTTACAGAGTATTAGAAACAAAGATCCCGAATTTGCCCCACTGCATGGAAGTTATTGCGCTCAGATAGTTTTAGGCACCGAAAGCTGGCTAAATCATGATGTGGCAAGTTCAGAAATATTTAGCGAAGCGTGGAATGTATATCGGAAAGATAGATAGGATACAACTGGAGGAGGAGTGTTCATCGCTGTGGATAAAGATATTGTTTCTACTGAGATCGATGTTGAAAGTAACTGTGAAGTTATCTGGGCGCATATAACAGGTCTAAAAGAAGTAAAGTTAATAGTTGGGTGTTTTTACCGACTCCCCAGTGCTGCTGTAGAAGTTTTAGAATCATTCAAAGAAAGTCTACACCAGGTAGTGCATAGGTATCCGGGCCATGTAATATTAGTCGGAGGAGACTTCAACCTTAAGAGTATAGATTGGGACCTCGCTAGTTACATTTCAGGCGGTACAGACAAGCAGTCTTGCGAGCTACTTTTGGACACATTCTCCGAAAACTGTCTTGAGCAGTTACACCGGCAACCCACACGCAATGGAAATATTCTAGACCTAATAGCCACAAAATCGATAAGCGGGTCAAAGCCCACTGTCCAGTCACTCGTTGATCATTCCGACGCAGTAATAGAAGAAAGCAAACGGAAAGCTGAAGTTCTAAATTTAACCTTTAAGAAATCTTTCACGCAGGAGGACCGCACAAATGTACCATCATTTGATGAACGTACTAATTCCGAAATGGGGGACATAGCAATAGGTATTTCCGGTGTAGAGAAGCAGCTGAGAGAGCTAAATACGAAAAGTCTGCTGGTCCGGATGGAATACCAGTTCGGTTTTACAAAGACTATTCTGCGGCGTTGGCCCCCTACTTAGCTTGCATTTATAACGAATCTTTAATTGAGCGCAAAGTTCCTAGTGATTGGAAAAAAGCGCAGGTGACTCCCGTGTTTAAGAAAGGAAAGAGAACTGACCCATACAATTACAGGCCAATATCGTTGACATCAGTTTCATGTAGAATTTTGGAGCTTATTCTCAGTTCGAATATAGTAAATTTCCTTGAAACGGAAAAGCTTCTTTCCACGAATCAGCACCAGTTTAGGAGACATCGTACATGTGAAACTCAGATTGCCCTTTTCTCACAAGACATCTTGCGAGCCATGGACGAAGAGCAATAGGCGGATTGTGTTTTTCTCGACTTCAAAAAGGCGTTCGACGTGGTGCCACACGGCAGACTGCTAACGAAGATACGAGCTTATGGAATAGGTTCACAGATTTGTGACTGGCTGGAAGACTTCCTAAGTAATAGAACGCAGTACTTTGTTCTCGACGGCGAGTGTTCATCAGAGACGAGTGTATCGTCAGGCGTGCCCTAGGGGAGTGTGATAGGACCGCTATTATTTTCTATTTATATAAATGATCTGATGGACAGAGTAAGTTGTAATTTGCGGCTGTTTTCTGATGATGCTGTGGTGTATGGGAGGGTGTCGTCTGTAACTGACTGTAATAGCATACAGGATGACTGAGACAAAATTTCTAGTTGGTGCGAAGATTGGCAGCTAGCTCTCAATGTAGAAAAATGTAAGGTGATGCGAATGAGTAGAAAAAACAATCCCATAATGTTCGAATACAGCATTAGTAGTGAGCTTCTTGATGCTGTCGCGTCGTTCAAATATCTAGGCGTAACATTGCAGAGCGATATGAAGTAGAACGAGCATGTAAGGACAGTTGAGAGTAAGGCGGACAGCCGACTTCGGTTTATTGGGAGAATTTTGGGAAGATGTACTTCACCTGTAAAAGAGACCGCGTATAAAACGCTTGTACGACCACGTCTTGAGTATTGCTCAAGTGTTTGGAACCCGCAGAAGATCAGTTTAAAGGAAGACATAGAGGCGGTTCAGAGGCGAGCAGCTAGATTTGTTATCGGTAGGTTCGACCAATGCGCGAGTGTTACGGAAATGCTCCGGCAACTCAATTGGGGATCGCTGGAAGAAAGACGTTCTTTTCGTGAATTTCTGTTAAGCAAATTTAGAGGCCTGGAATTTGAAGCTGAGTGTAGTACGATCTTGCTGCCGCCTACTTACATTTCACGTAAAGATCACAAAGACAAGATAAGAGAAATTAGGGCTCGTACGGAGGCATATAGGCATTCTTTTTTTCCTCGTTCACTTTGGGAGTGGAATAGGAAAGGAAATGCCTAGTAGTGGTACAGTGTACCCTCCGCCACGCACCTTACGTTGAATTGCGGAGAATGTATGTAGATGTAGATGTAGATATACAGTCACAACACTCCCACTGGTTTTTTAATACACCGCGACAGCAGCGCCTCATGCGGCTGGCAACGTACAGTACTGAATACGATATCGGATGAGTGTGGATAGTGTTGTTTAAATTCATTTTAACATAGTTTTTGCAACAGGGAAGGAATGTAGTGTCATAAAAATCGGCAATAACTACAAAATAATTCCACATTTGTCTTTATTAGGTTTCCTAAGAAACATGGGAAGGTAAGCAACAGTTTATTTAAGGTTTTCTTGAAATCTACGGCTTTTTAATGAATATTTTCATTTTCTAGTAATAACAAAAATGGCTAATAAGCAACAGAAGACGCGACCTGTTGTGACGTAAAGTCAGTGCCACACACCAGACGTAAGAGAACGATC
Source organism: Locusta migratoria (assembly GCA_026315105.1). NCBI lineage: Eukaryota > Metazoa > Arthropoda > Insecta > Orthoptera > Acrididae > Locusta > Locusta migratoria. Next base: position 222,374,558 of record CM048749.1, read on the forward strand.
GTGTAAAGACAGTGATCGACCGAAAGCCAATAGCAAGCAGGCGCCGCGCATCCTGGAGGGAGTAACCGAAGATGCGCGCCGTCTACAAGCGGCTGTATCTAGACCGACATACGTCTGGACGCCCGGCAGTTACTAGTGAGAACCCAACAGTTACTAGGCAGCTACGAAGTCAGAACGCGGCAACGAACTTAGCAGTAACTAGGTCACAGCGCAGCTAGTAACCTACGGGCGACGTCACAAGAAGCAACAAGAGAGAAGAAACAGACTTGTGTTCTTCAGTGGAGTATTATAAATTTCAGTCAATTAATATCTTGTAATACTAACTACCGTATATCAATGTTTTAGATGTCATGGATCCTGCACTAGTACCTTTATTGAGAACTAAACCGGGACGAGTACTGAACAAAAAGCGACGAGGTCACAACACGACATTTCGCTGAAATACGTTAGATTACTACTCAGAAACGTCAATACAATTTTGGTCAAACCAGTAAGTGCTGAACGTAAGAAACGTATATGGAATACAATACCTATATTATTTAATGTACCAGACCAGCCACGTCAACTGTAGCTGAAGAAAAATCCTCACAAACGTGACAATGAAACATCGAAAGCAAAAAATACGGTCCCCATCAAAGCAGAAACCAATCCACAATTGTTACTACATCTGAACCAAAAATGGCAAAAATCTTAAAGACATTCGTTTGGTAAGCAAAACTAATTACAGTCAAAAGTATATGCGTTTAAACGAAAGACGAGTGAAGTGTAAAAATGTACGAATCATTACACTCCATACCGAATTGATACACGTCAAAGAAAGTGCCTTTCGTATAAGAGCAGACCGTAACAGGAGTTTAACTGTCTCTTATGTTTATATTCTGTTACTTTCAGCAGAATAAGCAGCAAATATACACATATTCGTAAGTATTTCTTGTTGTTTATATCACTGAACCAGTGAAATTCGATTGGTTTTTACATTTATTTCACAGTTATTTACGTCTCTAGATATTTGACGAATGCTTGGAACGCAAAATTACTGATACTATATGGTTATATACGTAGAAACCTAATTAAGAAGCAACATTACTCTTACGGCACCATTCCCATCATTAGGAGCGCTAGTGTCGTTGCAACTGTCAGTTAGTAACAACTTTGACAGTAATGAGTCTCGCGACCGTGTATGTTAGACCGTGGTGAAAGTGCTACGACTTATGTGTTGAATGTATTCTCATGTCTTTGAACAAGAATTAATATTATATTGAGGAATTACGTGCAAACAGTTCTGGCACTTACTAGTATACAGTTCTCAAAGAAAAGATAAGTATTCGTCTTTGTATATATGAATTTATGTGTCATACTAATAAATGCACAGACTGTTTAGAAACTTGCATCTGTGTCGATCCCCATGACGTCCTGTAAATAGAAGCTGCCAGTACACAGAATATGAGTTACCTATTACAACTGCACACTGCCTAAACGGTTTTTGTAGTTGGGACGAGTCGCAAAACTGGGAATTAGTCTCAGCACTGTCGAGGAGTCTCGAAAGGAGGACTCGAACCTCCGGCGTGAGCGGCCACGCAGTCCCTGACGCGTCGCCTAGAACCTGGCGGTCATTCCCTTCCGTATCTAGGTCGTGTTGGTCAGACACATAGTAATTTAGTGCCCCTGTCCGCCTCCGTAGTGCAGTGAACAGCGTGTTAGATTGCCATGCAGGGAGCCCGGGTTCGATTCCCGGTCGGGTTGGCCATTTTCTCCGCTCGGGAGCTGTGTGTTGTGTCAACCTCATTATCGTTTCAACATCTTCATCGGCAAGCAAGTCCCCCATGTAGCGGAACCTAAAGATTTGCACCAGGCAGGCCGAACAAGCAACACGATCAAATCACTGAAACGAGCGGAGATCAGGACAAATCACCACCCTTGCCAAATCCTTACGCAACACATCAAGGTGCCCTCGTATCTGGGTCGGCACGGACAAGAGATGACAATTAAAGCGAACAATAATTCGGATCAAAATAGAACATGGAGGAAGAATTATTTACGCGAAGACATACCCGGGTCCTCGTTGCGGAGAGTCGGACCCGAAGAATGTTTATTTCTGATACCTGAAGAGGAGGTCACTCTTCTGTCATCCTTCCGTAAGCATATATTAAGTTCGGTTTATTATGTTTCGTATTATTTTTTATTTATATGCTCCAAAGACAATACAATGTGATGGCCATGTGAATCCAATGACCTGAAGGCAATCAAAATAAATAAATAAATAAATGAAATTAATTCCTCATCTAAAACTAATTAAAAAAATAATAAAAAAAAGGAAAAAAAGTCTCACTAGGGTGTCCAAGCTCTCTTCTCGAACCGGCCGCGGTGGCCGAGGGGACTGAGGCGCTTCAGTCACGGTCTGCAATGCCACTACGGTCGGGGGTTCGAATCCCCCCTCGGGCATGGAAATTTGTGCCGTCCTTAGTTGTAGGTAGTTCATAGGTAGTTTGTAAGTTTAGGGACCCCATAGTTTAGTCCCTTAAGCTTAACAAACATTTGAAAATTTTATCTTCTCCACCCAAAATATCTCTGGAACAATAACAACTATTGTTAAACGACTTTCACCGGTATCAATGTACGGCAGGGGCCCATGAATGTACACATTTGGAAACATTCTAAAACGAAAGCAAATGTGTTATTAACACAAACTTATGCTTTTTTTTAATGGACACCCTATATTTTTTTCTTCAGCAATCCATACCCCGACAAATCACATAAAAAATGGCGTTGATTGCATCGCAATATTCCAATTACATCCCGAGATATTGCGACGAGAAGTTGACGCTTGAAAAACCCGAAATACGCTGCTAGCGCACGTCCTGAGGCTCAGGCGTGAACCCCATGCTGCCCCTTATCGCGATGTGATTCACATGCGTAATCGCACTTCCATACTTATCAAGAAGTCTGAAACGAATAGTCCGTAACTTACAAACTACTTAAACTAAGGTAAACTAACCTAAAGATAATACAAACATTCATGCCCGAGGGGGGATTCGAACCCCCGACGGCGAACGGCCGCACGCACTGCAGCGCGGCGCCCCAGTGCTCACAGATAATCCGCCGCGTCTTGCATTCTGGGGATCCCGAGTTCGATTGCCGGCCAGCAGGATCTGGGTTTTCTGTGGATAACATAGACAAAAGGGCAAGCAAAAAATAAAATAACATCTATATGTATATATAAATGAATTGCTGTTCGTTAGTCTCGGTAAAACTCGAGAACGGGTGAACCGATTTGACTAATTTTAGTCTTGAAAAATTCGTGTAATCCTGGGAGGGTTTAAAAGGTGATAAAATATGGAAAAGTTATGCGGAAAAGTGGAAAATCGGGAAAAACTGAAACAGCTTTTTCCAGTGATCTATCAATACTGTTCGTCCAATTGCGATAAAATTTTGTACATTTCATGTTGAAAGCAAGACGAAGGTTTGCTTCAAATAAAAATTTGGTAAAGTCGTCCGAAAAGTAGACAAATTTAGGAAAAACCGAAAGCGATTTTTTTCTACGAATAAAAATTAATGCCATATTGTTGTAAGAGCATAACTTGAGTACGGCTTGACAGCACGAGGTTTGTATAAAATAATTTTTTTGAAAATCTACTGGAAAATTGGAAAATTTGAGAAAACCCGGAAGTGCGTTTTTCAATGTGTTTTTGATTGGTTTCAGCACTATAACTGACTATTCGCACGACGGAGAGGGGTAATTCTTTTGTTGTTTTGTTCATTATGGTCTTGGTAAAGTTTTCTCTCACTCAAAAAAAAAATAAAAAATAAAAAAAAAAAAAATAAATAAATAAAAAAAATAAAATAAAAAATGGAGACAGTGAAAAAGGAAAGTAGCAAAATTCGAACCAAGTTTATTTTTCAATGTGTTCCTAAATGTACTCAATAGTGTAAGTTGAGAACCGTTCATCCGCTTGCGATAATACTTTGATAGTTTGACGTTCAACGGAAGAAGAACGTTCTTATGAACTAAAAATTAGGGAAAGTTACCCGGAAAATTTGGAAATTCACGAGAAACTGAAAGAGCTTTTTTTTCAATGGGATATCAATATCATTGGTCTGGTTGCGATAAAATTTTGAATAATTGTCGTTCAAAGCAAGAGTAACGTTCTTATGAAATAAAAATTTGGAAACGTTTCCCGGAAAATTGGAACATACAGAAAAAATAGAAAGAGATTTTTCTATGAAATATCAATACCATCGATCTGATTGCGACAAAATTTTGCTCATTCGACGTTCAAAGCGAGAGGAAGGTTTGAGTGAAGTAACCGATTGGAATAGTTGGCCAGAAAATAGGAAAATATGTGGAAAACTGAAAGAACTATTTTCTTTGGGATATCAATATCATTCGTACGATTGCGATAAACTTTTGCACATGTGACGTTCAAAGCAAATGCCTTAATAAATTAGTATGATTTATATTAAGAGGTAAGTGATAAGAAGTTGACAGAGTCATCTAATAAATAAATAAAACAGCTGCTCCTTGGATCCGCCTATAAATGTGAGGATTTGCAGTGACGTTGAGCAGCACAGCCAGCGGAGCAGCCTATACGTCTTGCGCGGGCTGAAAGACTGAGGGGCAGCTGCGCGACAAAGCGGCCAGTGGTGAGTTAGCGCCTGGCCTTGTGTTCAGTGGTGCCGGCGACCGCACGCTTAGCCGCCCTCGCAACCGGCAGCCGCCTGCTTTTGACGCGCCGCCGCCACAAAACCCTTCCAGACTCACACTTTCGCCTAAGGCGCCCCGCGGCGGCTCACAGTGCCACCCTTCCCACCCGCCGCCCTCACCAGGGGGTGCACGAATGGGAAAAAACCCCTTCTCTTCTCGCTCTTTTACGCGCCCACCCGCCACGAGCGCAGCGAATGCTGGCACTGGACGCGTAACACAATCCTTCGATTTTCTACGACGCCATTTTTCTCGATACTGACTGTATCTGTATTTAAAATAAATCCTTTATTTCAACTGGAAAAAAAAAAAAAACACACGACTACCAAAAAGAGACTAAAAATTTAAAAAAATACTTTTCTCTTTAGTGCGTATTAATTTGTTATACAGTAGTTTTTGAAGTCGGTTTTATTATTGAAATTTTTAATTATTTTATTGATTTTTAGTGAATGTGAAATACACCTATATTCAAGAAAGTCAGTAGGAGTAACCCACTAAACTACAGGCCTATTTCATTGACGTCAATTTGCAGCAGGGTTTTGGAACATATCCTGTATTCAAATATTATGAATTATCTCGAACAGAACGATCTATTGACCCAAGGTCAACACGGATTTAGGAAATATCGTTCATGCGAAACACAACTAGCTCTGTATTCACACGAAGTGATGGGTGCTATCGACAAAGGTTCGCAAATTGATTCCGTATTTCTTGATTTCCAGAAAGCTTTTGACACCTTACCTCACAAACAGCTTTTAATCAAATTGCGTGGTTATGGTATATCGCCCCAAATTTGCGACTGGATAGGGGATTTCCTGTCAGAGAGGACACAGTTCGTAGTAATCGATGGTAAGGCATCAACTACAACAGAGGTGATATCGGGCGTTCCACAGGGTAGTGTTATTGGTCCTCTGCTGTTCCTTATTTACATAAACGATTTAGGGGAAAACGTAAGTAGCTCTCTTAGGTTGTTTGCAAATGACGCCGTCATTTACTGTCTAGTAAAATCATCTGAAGATCAAAACCAATCTGAATAACATATCACTATGGTGTAAAAATTGGCAATTGGCTGTAAATAATGAGAAGTGTGACGTCGTCCACATGAGTACGAAAAGAAATCCGTTAAACTTTGTTTACAACATAAATCAATCAAATGTGAAGGCCGTAAACTCCACAAAATACCTAGGAATTACTATTACTTCAGATCTAAACTGGAAAGAACACATAGATAATATCGTGGGAAAGGCGAACCAGAGACTTCGTTTTATTGGCAGAACCCTTAAAAGATGCAACAGAACTACTAAAGAAACTGCATACACTGCGCTTGTCCGTCCATTTTTGGAGTATTGCAGCCCATGTGGGATCCTTATCAGGTGGGTTTGACGGAGGACATCGAAAGAGTCCAAAGAAGGGCAGCTCGTTTCGTATTGTCACGATATAGGGAAGACAGCGTTACGGAAATGATACAGGATCTGGGATGGGAATCACTACAACAACGGCGCTTCTCGCTGCGGCGTGGGCTACTTGCGAAACTCCAATCACCAACATTCTCCTCCGAATGCGAAAATATATTGTTGACTCCCACTTACATAGGTAGAAATGATCATCAGAATAAAATACGAGAAATCAGAGCTGGAACAGAGAGATTGAGGTGTTCTTTCTTCCCGCGCGCTATTCGAGAATGGAATGGGAGATAAATAGTATAATTGTGGTTCGATGAACCCTCTGCCAGGCACTTAAATGTGATTTGCAGAGTATCCCATGTAGATGTAGATGTAGATGTAGATGTAGACACTAACAAATTTTTCTGAATATGGTTAGAGTTACTAAACGTGCTGCTCATATAAGTCAGCGCCGTTTACATGAAACAAACGAAATGAGGGAGAAACGCCTATCTCAACAGAGGAAATCTACCTCGAGGACAATTTCAAAAGAGACTTGCGAAGATCGCAAAAATACACTTTCGAAACTGCAGCGTTACATGAAATATACAAAACCGTGCGAGAGATAACGTAAATGTCTCCTTATGGCACTAGTCATACTGCCGCATCTGCAAAACTCTGCAGTCCACCGTTAGAGGCCTCTGCGTGTGCCATGCCGCATTGCACACTGACCTGCCGGTACGCCGCACAGTGGGACGGAATCCCCAAAACGTCGCCAAAACTCCAAGAAGACGTTCAGTTCAGACAAAACTCATCACACGGGTTTTTTTTGAGGTCGCTAATTACGAATTTGATGGTAAAAATAGTCTAAACAAAATGTCGGAGCTAATCTGGCAACGGAAACCATGAAAATCCATAATAATTTATTAAGAACAGCGTATATATAGTATTTAGACAATAATAATTAATACTCTGCCCACGTGTTTTGTTTATTACATCAAAATAATAGAATGTTTATCAAAAATATATCGGCTAAAAAATTCTTCGCTACCACACACATTTTAATTCAATAATATAATGAAACAATCTTCAAAATTGGTGACACAACACAAATAATAAATGTAATAGTATAATCAACGATAGAAGTAATAAATGTAGCTAATGAAGACAATCGTTCTTAACATTCGTAACTTAATATGATTGAAGATGCTGTTCTGATGCATACAAAATGGTATGATTGATTTTATATCTAGCAATCGGAGTCAGTATCGCTGTCGAAGTTCTCAGAGTCAGAATCAACATCGGAATTTTCCATGGACGATCGTGGTGTAATTGGAACTGCAGGGGACAGTAACAACTTTATTGCCACCTTTGACAAACTTTTCACATGTGTTTGTGCCAGTTTTCTAATACTGGATATTTAGGGATCCGAAGTTACCAGAAGCCTTTTTAAAACGTCTTCTTTTGTTTTTCCACGTGAACATTTTGTGGAAAAGTCTTGCCGATTTCCGTAGCCTATTGCGCCGCGCGCTGCAACGGCCATATGTTACGAAATGTCGGCCGCACGGGCATTTGTAAATATTCATTATACAAGAGAAATGGCAGATTTTGACAGCTGATTCTTGTCAATTCCTTCAGATAATTAATCAATCTATAGTATGGGAGCTGAAATTCCTTGGTATATGGCGGTATATGCTACATTTGCTCTAGTTGAAAATGCAAGTTCGGCAAAGCATGATCGTTTTGTACAGGCTTCGGAATAAAATATAAATTGGACAATCATAAAATTTATACCGATTTAGTGTAGGAACGTTTTGCACATACTTGTAGCAACCGTTTTATCTTGTAGAACTGAAATTCTTCACTTCACTACCAAAATATTCACTCCCAAACCGAGAGTAAATTTGCCTTGTTTTCAGAGAGCCGCGTGTGCCCTCGACGGTCACTTTTAAACTGATATAACTCGACAGGCATCGAAGGTGGCGACCTCTCCTTCTGAAATAAGATGCGCCAGTCCTTCCCCATCAAAATTCCGAGAATCGAAAATTCATTTTTCGGGGTTTTGGCCACGTTTTGGGGATTTCGTCCCACTGTGCGCCAGTCGGGACCAGTTGGGACAGTGCAGTGTACCCCTATCCCCAGGGGACTCCAGGTTCTCTTGTGAGAACGTGAGTGGCGAACACGAAGCCTCGAGCTAATGCAGTTTTCCTTCCTTCTTTACTTCCCGGAATGCATTTCCTTTCCCCATACCCTCCTTTCCTATCCTCACTCCTTCCCCCCCCCCCTCCTCCTCCCCACCGGGGGACTAATAACATTAGCAGTTTGGTCACCCTACACACACACACACACACACACACACACACACACACACACACAAACAAACAGCATTCATGTGGCATCATATTTTGGGTTAATTAATCTTTGAGTGTTCATTGGACAAAGGCGCGTAATTAGAATAATTTCTGGAGCCCAATGGAAAGATCATCCTGCAAAGACTTAATAAGAATCTAGGGATCTTCACAGTAGGTTCACAATATACATATTCACTTATGAAATCTGTTATTAATAACTCAACCGAATTCGAAAGTAACAGCAATTTGCATATCTACAACAGTGGGATAAAGGATGATAAACACTATTCAAGGTTAAATCTAACTTTGGCACAAGAGTGGGTGAATTATGCTGCAACTTAAAGGTCTTTGCTAACTTACCACGTAACATGAAATGTCTGGTAGCCGACCAGCATTTAATAACAAATTGAAAGAATTTCTGAATGACAACTGCTTCTACTCAGTAAATAAATTATATATTATTTCTCATCGGTGTTTTTTGTGGGTACGCCATATCTCCAGAATTACGTATCCAAAATTAATGACTGAGCTATCAGTTTCAAGGTTTTTTCCTCCACTAATGACGAAAAGTACACAGATAGTTTATAGTTATTGTTTTCATAAAAAACTTTATTTTGAAAAAAATTGTACTGTTCGAACAATGTAAGTTGATCTCCGGCGAAAGATCGTAAATGGGACATGAATTTACGGTTGCTCCCATCAGCCAACGCGCCGAGTATCAGTTTGCGCGACCAATATAAAAGCAACGTAGAAGGTGTCATCTATTGACAATCTGTTTAATCAACATGAACGACAGCTCTCGCAATTGTTTAGATTCGTTACGCAAGCGTAGTTGATCATAAGATTTCTGTTTCGCACAACAGCTGTTTGAATTGTTCGAGGAAGCGTTGTGTACTGCGCGAATGAAGTGAATTACCTCAACGTTCATCGCCATATAGGTAAGTACTGCTTACTACTATAACTTGTGATTTATTTAACTTTTAATTTAATCAATTTAAATTAAATTTAACGGAGACAGGAGCGACAATGATTTTAATTTCATGGAGTGGCTATGCGTAGGGCTGGGGTTGAACATGACTGAAACTGTTTGAACAGTTCATGTCACAGTTCGGGAAATCTCAGGACTTTCGTGAAATAAACAAGTTTTCAAAAAATGAACGTGAAAAACTCAATACCTGATTTTTTATATGTTTGACACTCAATCATAAAGTTTTTAATTATATAAATTTTCTTAGAATGAGACTAATATTTGTTACTACTATTCAAAGTTTATTATTTTTTATACATATGTTCTTACATCTGCCTTTTCTCCATTACTATCTTAACTATCTGTCACTGATCTGGATAGAGTGCGAATCATTCAAAAGAGTCAACTAGATGTTAGAGCGAGAGGAAAGCCGATAATTGGATAGAATAATGATTGTAATCCATTATGTAATTATTATATACCGTTTTCCACATAGCATGTACAATAGAAGATACTTTCATAGGAGTTTCTATTACTGAAATCGAAATTACATTAAAAATACTAAAACTGTTCGTTGCAATACAAGAATCTGTGACTTACCAGGATAAAGTGCGAATTATTTGCTCGGATCAACTAGTTACAGCCGCGCGGGTGTAGCCGAGCGGTCTGGAGCGTCACGTTCGGATCGCGCGGCCTCCCGCGTCGGAGGCTCGAATCCTCCCTCGGGCATGGACGTTTGTGCTGTCTTTAGTATGATTTAGTTCATAAGTAGTTTGTAAGTTTAAGGACTGGTGACCCCGCAGTTGGTCCCATAAGCTTTACAAACATTTGAACTAGTTACATAGATACTTGTAATTTTACAAAACAAAAACAAAACAAAAAATATGTTTCATGTAATGTTATCTATTACTAAACTTACACCTTTCACTTCATTACGAAATCTCGTATTCATGATCTATGGAACAAGTATCCATCTAATCAAGTCCATATGTTCACATGCCTTAGGATATCGCATTATGCGAATAGGATTCCTGTTGTCTATCATAATTTAAACAAAGGCACTGCTACCTCTTAGACTTGATTGCTGATGTGATCTGCATGAATCACTCTATTGATATCCTCAGGGCAGGATTGTGCGGCCGCTCCCGTTGGAGATTCGAGTCCTCCCTCGGACATGGGTGTGTGCGTTGTCCTTTGGATAAGTTAGTTTAAGTGGTTTGTGAGTCTAGGGTGCAATGACGTTATCGTTTACAAACATTTAATTTTTAATCCAAAGCGGAATTATTTTTTTGTTTAAATTTTATTTCAGAAGGTATTAATTACCTTCATATGATTGCAATGATCGTTATAAGTGATTTTTTTTCACAATCACGCCTTTAGTTCTGCCATACTGTCCTACTTTCTGAAAGGGCGTCAAAATGAATGTTTTAGAGTTTTAATTTTTATTAAAATATCATTTGAAATGAAATATATAGACATAATTGTCGCAAAAAATAAAGAATATACAGGAAAAACAAACACAACTCTGAGAAAGTCTTCAACATCTTCTATATGAATCTCAACTACGAAGATGTATCCAACCACTTTGCAATCGACAATGAAGCTAAAATTGATCTGTAAAGGGAGCAGGGTACTCAGAGAGAGAGAAAATACGAGACTGTGAACGAATTATTAAATACAAGAATGAAAAAGTAAGTTGCCGTTGTCGTCCTTCTGGAAGGACGTCAGCCCTATCTGGTATTCTTAGGCGGCCATTCGGAAGACCAACAGCTGCTTGCTGTTTTAAAAACTCAGATGCGACTGGCGGACAACAACTCGAGATGTCAGTGAGAAATATCCTCGTTTTCGATTGGCTGTTAAAGCCTGCTATAACAAAAAAGGAAGAGGGGATGGCGCAAAGCACCCTCCTCTGGCGCAAGACTTGTGAAACTGCCCGGTGGTCCGGGGCAGTGTTCAGATGGATCGCTGTGGCTGTAACGTCCCGAACCTTACCTTACGCAACGAGTAGGAGCGAGTCGGATAACGAAACCAGGTGAATGCTTCGCCGGCTGCTGGACCGTTAGCCGGAGTCCGTAAAATTTGCTATAAATAACGCGATAGAGAATGAGGAAAAAGTGTCTGGCGGGCTGGACGCGACTTTTATAGCGGCCTGGCACGCACATAAATTCCCCTGGCCGCGGGCCGCGGCTATGCAGATGTGGAGCGTGGCGGATCGAGCTGGCAGCGACGGGGCAAAGGCGGGCAAGGGGGACCAGGGCCGTGGAAACTGCCCGCGACTTGCTCCTCAGCCTGCAGCAATGCAGCACAGGCAACGCTGACTCTCAAAAGCCGCCAACTTCACCACCCATTAGGTGACGGCAGTAATATTGTGATACGATACTGCGAGAAGAATTTGACAGAGCGCTGAAGGACTTGAGTCGAAACAAGGCCCCTGGAGTAGATGATATTCCGTCTGAACTGCTGATGTCGTTAGGAGAGCCAGTCATGAAATTATTGTATCACCTGGTACGCAAGATGGATGAGACAGGGGAAATACCCTCCGACTTCAAGATGAATATCGTAGCCGGCCGCGGTGGTCGAAGGGACTGAGGCGCACCAGTCACGGTCTACACGGCCACTACGGTCGGGGGTTCGAATCCCCCCTCGGGCATGGATATTTGTGCCCTCCTTCGCATTAGCTAGTTCGTAAGTAGTTTGTAAGTTTAGGGACCGATGACCCCGTAGTTAAGTCCCAAAAGCTATACAAACTTTTTTTTTTTTTTTTTTTTTTTTTTTTTTTTTTTTTTTTTTTGAAGAATATCGTAATTCCAATTCCAAAGAAAGCAAGTGCAGACAAATTTGAAAATTACAGAACTGTCAGCTTAATAAGTCATGGTTGCAAAATATTAACACGAATTATATACAGTCGAATGGAAAAACTTGTGGAATCCGACCTTCGGGAAGTTCAGTTTGAATTTAGGAAAAATGTAGGAACACGGGAGGCAATACTCACATTACGACTTATCTTTGGCTGAAGAAAGGGAAACCTACGTTTTCAGCGTTTGTCGATTTCGAGAAAGCTTTTGACAATGTCGACTGGAATAAACTCTTCCAAATTCTGAAGGTAGCAGGGGTAAAATATAGGGTGCGAAGAGTTATATTCAACATATACAAAAAACAGACAGCGGTTATTAGAGTCGAAGGGCAAGAAAGGGACACAGAGGTTGGGAAGGGAGTAAGACAAGGTTGTAGCCTTTCCCCAATGTTGTTCAACCTGTACATTGAGCAGCCAGTGAAGGAATGCAAGGAGGAATTTGGAGAGGGCATTAAAGTGCAGGGAGAAGAACTAAAAACATTGCGGTTTGCCGATGACATAGTAATTTTGTCAGAGGCCACACAACATCAACATAGCCTTCAAAACACACAATAAATTACAACACTCACTGAGACACAATGTAAACATACTAACAGATAAACACACACTCAGGCATCTACAAAATAGTATGCAACGTCTGTAAAGCTCTGTATACTGCAAGACATACATTCATTAAAATTTACCGGCACCATAATGTTTCCCCCTACTGCTTATATGAGGCTTCTTCTAGGAATTTCGATTCACAGACTTCTCGATATGGAGCAGTGGTAGGGATATCTGATTGTAACCCACTGTCTTTATCCTTAGAACCTTTTGGAGTTCAGTGAATTCTCAAATTTATATGTTGGACCCTCGTGAATTGGTGGTTTATAGTGCAGTATAGAGCCCAATAGTGAAAAAGTGATGTGCTATTGTTATATAAACACAAGGAGACCCGAGAAATGTAAATTAACTATCAAAAGCTGGCCATACAGTCGCCATCCAGCACCCAACATGACGCTTAAAATGATCCAGTAACATGCTCCATCCAAAGATGTACCCGAAAAGGTTTGAAAACCGGTTAATGGAATAAACAGCATCATTTCAGGTTAAAGTGACTGGTTGCATTTTTCTTAAATAATATTATGTAGTTTCAATTGCAAATACCTAAGATATTATAAATATGTATGTGTATATAACTAGTTTGTGTTGGAATTGTACTGCGTCCTTGTATTAACTCTGAGTCAATATCTGTACTTGATTTTTATGTTATTGTTATTTAAGCCATGTAAATAATACGCTAAATAAATAAAATAAACGGACACGCCAGAGACAAGCCTCGCAGATATAATTTTAGTAAAAATATTTAATGTATCGCTACAAGGCGAGTTTGTTTTATTTTACAGAATTAAAACAGTGACAGAATAGATACGACAACAATGGATAAAATGAAGTCTTCGGGGAATAGTATAAATTCTTCACAGTTCTACATCTACATGGGATACTCTGCAAATCACATTCAAGTGTCAACTATGGTTAATCGAACCATAGTTATACTATTTATCTCCCGTTTCATTCTCGAATAGTGTGCGGGAAGAAAGAACACCTTAATCTCTCTGTTCGAGCTCTGATTTCTCGTATTTTATTCTGATGGTCATTTCTACCTATGTAAGAGGGAGTCAACAATATATATCAATCACCTAGAGCAAAAATCTCTTGCCATGAAATCCAATTCCATGGATAAAATTATTTATTACAAACGAATGTGGACGATACCTTGCTCTTGATAGATGGTGACCACAATGATATCAATAATATCCTCAATACACTAAACAACCAGGACCAAAATATAAAATTCACAGTGGAACATGAAAACAATGGCAGTATCAACTTTCTAGACCAAACTATTAGTAAAGTAAACAATGCACACACCTTCAAAGTCTACAGAAAACCAACAACAGCAGATTCCACCATACATAACTCATCCTGCCATCCGACAACACACAAACATGCTGCATATAGAGCATTTGTTAACAGAGCCAACAACACACCAATGGAGAACAATACAAAACTTGAAGAATTCAGTATCATCAAACAAATAGCTACAGCAAATAGTTATGATGACACACTGGTTGACAACCTTACACAAAAAAGCAAAACCAAAAAGAAACCAATCTCCACACAGAAAAAAATAAAGCCACAACATGTATCCCATTCATTGGCAAACTATCCTACAAAATAGCTAACATATTCAGACCACACAACATCAACATAGCCTTCAAAACACACAATAAATTACAACACTCACTGAGACACAATGTAAACATACTAACAGATAAACACACACTCAGGCATCTACAAAATAGTATGCAACGTCTGTAAAGCTCTGTATGTGGGCCAAACAGGAAGAGAATTCAAAACAAGATACAATGAACACATAAATGCCTACCACACCAATAACTTTAATAAATCAGCAGTAGTTACCCATATAAAGAACACAGGACATCCATTCCAGAGTTTAAGAGTGATCATCATATACTGCATAAAATGGACAAGGGGCATATAATGGACCTCTAAGAAGAACGAGAAATCTTCATCCATGAGAAAATACATGGTGAGCTTCTGGTAAATGATAAGCTGGAAAGCAACGATACTAATTTCTTCAAAAATTTCTCCAATGTTGAATGTATTTTTCATTAAAATATAAAATTAGTAAAATTTAAATAAAATAATAACGTAACATTGATTGATTAATTCTTTAAAATGTAGCAACTTCTGTTTCAACACATTCACTGTAAATACTGATGTAAGTAGTTTATCTTAGCTCTTAAGGATCTTTGTACAGTGTAACCATCAAATACAAATGGCTACGTGTGCTGTATATGTAACTGTGTTCTTGTATTGTGTGTGCCAGACAACAAGATTATCAACAAAACTGTAAGTAAATACAACACTACAATAATACAGAAACTATATTGATGAAACATAATACTAAAATAGCTATATCTTCCTGTACAGGTTAAAATATCCAAACATAACTTCGCTGGCACCCACAACACAAAACATAATAAAACAATAATGAACCAGTAACTGTAAAAATGCACCCGATGATTGCAGCGTGCTGCCGAAACGCGTCTTGCCAATAAAAATATTAGTAAAAAGTGACTGCTGCATTAACTATTGCTAAATATATTTTCGCATTCGGAGGAGAACGTTGGATATTAGAGTTTCGTAAGTAGCCCACGCCGCAGCGAAAAGCGTCGTTGTTGTAATGATTCCCATCCGAGATTCTGTATCATTTCTGTAACGCTGTCTCCCCTGTATCGTGAAAATACGAAACGAGCTGCCCTTCTTTGGACTCTTTCGATGTCCTCCGTCAAACCCACCTGGTGAGGATCCCACACTGGGCTGCAATACTCCAAAAATGGACGGACAAGCGTAGTGCATGCAGTTTCTTTTGTAGTTGTGTTACATCTTTTAAGGGTTCTGCCAATAAAACGCAGTCTCTAGTTCGCCTTTCCCACGACCTTATCTACGTGTTCTTTCCAGTTTAAGTCTGAAGTAATAGTAATTCCAAGGTATTTTGTGGAGTTTATGGCCTTCACTTTTGATTGATTAATCTTGTAAACAAAGTTTAACGGATTTGTTTTCGTACTCATGTGGACGACTTCACATTTCTCATTATTTTAGAGTCAATTGCCAATTTTTACACCATAGTGATAGCTTATTCAGATCGTTCTGCAGTTGGTTTTGATCTTTAGATGATTTTACTAGACGGTAAATGCCGGCGTCATCTGAAAACAACCTAAAAGAGCTACTTTCCCTACATCGTTTATGTAAATAAGGAACAGCAGAGGACCAATAACACTACTCTGTGGAACGCCCGATATCACTTCTGGTTTAGTCGATTACTACGAACTGTGTCCTCTCTCACAGGAAATCCCCTATCCAGTCGCAAATTGTTGGCGATATACCATAACCACGCAATTTGATTAAAAGCCGTTTGTAAGGTACGGTGTTAAAAGCCTTCTGGAAATCAAGAAATACGGAATCGAATTGTGAACCGTTGTCAATAGCACCCATCACTTCGTGTGAATAATGAGCTAGTTGTGTTCCGCGTGAACGATATTTTCTAAATCCGTGTTGACGGTGGGTCAATAAATCATTCTGTTCGAGATAATTCATAATATTTGAATAGAGGATATGTTGCAAAACCCTGCTGCAAATTGACGTCAATGAAATAGACCTGTAGAAAATTTAAAAAGGGAAATGGATAGGTTTAAAAAGAGAACTTTGCTAACATCGAATATTAATTTAAGGGTAAGGAAGTCTTTTCTGAAGGCATTTGTGTGGAGTGTTGCCTTGTACGGGAGTGAAACATGGACGATAAGCAGTGCGGACAGGAAGAGAATAGAGGCTTTTGAAATGTGGTGCTACAGAAGAATGCTGAAGATTAGGTGGGTAGATCACATAACTAATGAAGAGGAACTGAACAGAATTGGCGAGAACCCTAACTGAAAAAAGGGATCGCTTGGTTGGACACATTCTTAGACATCGAGGAATCGTAAATTTAGTATTGGAGGGAAGTGTGTGGGGTAAAAATCGCAGACGGAGGCCAAGAGACGCGTATAGTAAGCAGATTCAAGTGGATTTGGTTTGTCTTTCTTATGAGGAGATGAAAAGGCTTGCTCAGTATAGAGTAGGGTGGAGAGCTACATGAAACCAGTCTCCGGACTGAAGACCATAACAACTAGACGGTAAATGAAGGCGTCATCTGGAAACAATCTAAGAGAGCTACTTAGATTTTCCCCTAAATCGTTTATATAAATAAGGAACAGCAGAGAACCAATAATACTACCCTGTCGAACGCCCGATATCACCTCTGTTTAACTCGATGCCTTACTATCGGTTACTACGAACTGTGTCCTCTCTGACAGGAAATCCCCTATCCAATCGCAAATTTTGGGCGATATACCATAACCACGCAATTTGATTAAAAGCCGTTTGTGAGGTACGGTGTTAAGAGCCTTCTGGAAATCAAGAAATACGGAAACGAATTGCCAACCCTTGTCAATAGCACCCATCACTTCGTGTGAATAATGAGCTTGTTGTGTTCCGCGCGAACGCTATTTTTTAAATCCCTGTTGACGTTGGGTCAATAGATCATTCTGTTCGATATAATTCATGATATTTGAATGCAGGATATGTTCCAAAACCCTGCTGCAAATTGACGTCAATGAACTAGACCTGTAGAAAATTTAAAAAGGGAAATGGATAGGTTGAAAAAGAGAACTTTGCTAACATCGAATATTAATTTAAGGGCAAGGAAGTCTTTTCTGAAGGCATTTGTGTGGAGTGTTGCCTTGTACGGGAGTGAAACATGGACGATAAGCAGTGCGGACAGGAAGAGAATAGAGGCTTTTGAAATGTGGTGCTACAGAAGAATGCTGAAGATTAGGTGGGTGGATCACATAACTAATGAAGAGGAACTGAACAGAATTGGCGAGAAAAGGAATTTTTGGCATACCCTAACTAAAAAAAGGGATCGCTTGGTAGGACACATTCTTAGACATCGAGGAATCGTAAATTTAGCATTGGAGGGAAGTGTGTGGGGTAAAAATCGCAGAGGGAGACCAAGAGACGCGTATAGTAAGCAGATTCAAGTGGATTTGGTTTGCCGTTCTTATGAGGAGATGAAAAGGCTTGCTCAGTATAGAGTAGGGTGGAGAGCTGCATGAAACCAGTCTCCGGACTGAAGACCATAACAACTAGACGGTAAATGACGGCGTCATCTGGAAACAATCTAAGAGAGCTACTTAGATTTTCCCATAAATCGTTTATATAAATAAGGAACAGCAGAGAACCAATAATACTACCCTGTCGAACGCCCGATATCACCTCTGTTTTACTCGATGTCTTACTATCGGTTACTACGAACTGTGTCCTCTCTGACAGGAAATCCCCTATCCAATCGCAAATTTTGGGCGATATACCATAACCACGCAATTTGGTTAAAAGCCGTTTGTGAGGTACGGTCTCAAAAGCCTTCTGGAAATCAAGAAATACGGAATCAATTTGAGAAACCTTGTTAATAGCTCCCATCACTTTGTGCGAATAATGAGCTAGTTTTGTTTCGCATGAACTATATTTCGTAAATCCGGGTTGACCTTGGATCAATAGATCGTTCTGTTCGAGATAATTCATAATATTTGAGTACAGTATATGTTCCAAAACCCTGCTGCAAATTGACGTCAATGAAATAGGCCTGTAGTTTAGTTGGTAACTCCTACTGCCTTTCTTGAATATAGGTGTGACCTGTGCAACTTTGCAGTCTTTTGGTACAGATCCTTCTTTGAGAGAGCAGTTGTATATGGCTGTTAAGTAAGAAGCTATCGCTTCAGCATAATCAGATAGAAATCTAATGGGTATAGAGTCCGGACCAGAAGACTTTTTCTTGTTACTTTGAATAGTAGTAAGTGTCCGTTTGGTGGTTTTTGGAGGGAGCTACGGCAGGTGGTACCCTGGGGCCGTCAGCCTCAGCCGGCCAGTACACAGTACAGCTGTGGTGTGGCCCTGCGCTGGGCGAGGTCAGGTCCGGGTGCCGCGCCGCCCGCTGCGACTTTTACGACTGCGACGAATCGGCCGGCGCGGCGCGGCGGGGTGGTTGCCCTCGCCTCGCTCTTTCTCGGACTGCTCTTTATGTTTGGAACTCGCTCTCTCCACTGGTTCCCAGTATTTCCTGCAATGCAACACACTTATCCTCGCCCCTCTCCGACTTGGGTGGGCCGATTTCGCGAACGCTCGATGCAGTCAGTTTACTGTTCCTTGGGCTGTTGGGCCGCTACCTAAACTTATTTGATTTTAGGGATTATGGCTAAGTTTACTAACCGTGACTGTGTGAAACAATTGTTTGTCGTTGTGGTTTTCAGTGCGCAAACTGGTTTGATGCAGCTCTTCACACTACCCTGTCCTGTGCAAGCCTCTTCATCTGACACGGAAAGTACTTGGGCTCGAATAAACATATACACCAAAATCGTATGAGAGACAATGTAAAGATCCCTTATTGCACTAGTGATACTCCCGCATCTGCAAAACTCTGCAGTCGTCCGTTAGACGTCCGTTGAACTCAATTGATGAGAGCATAAAATATAAAATTTTGCGAGTGAAGCTGGCAAAAACGAGTACAAACGTTTGAAACATGAGATTGGCAGGAAGTGCACAATGGCTAAGGAGGAGTAGGTAGAGGACAAATGCAGAACCTTAGAAGAATTTATAACTAGGGGAAAGATAGATACCGCGTACAAAAAAATAAAAGATATATTTGGAGACAAGAAAAGCAGCTGTATGAATGTCAAGAACTCAGACGAAAAACCAGTACTAAGCAAAGACGGGAAACTCAAATGTGGAAGGAATATATAGAGGGCCTACACAAAGGAAATAAACTTGAAGGCAGTATTCTAGAAATGGAAGACGAAGTGGAGGAAGATGAGATAGGAGACATAATACTGCGAGAGAAATTTGACAGAGCACTGAAGGATTTGAGTCGAAACAACGCCCCTGGAGTAAATGATATTCCTTCTCAACTGCTGATATCGTTAGGAGAGCCAGTCATGAGAAATTGTTCCTCCTGGTATGCAAGATATATGAGACAGGGGAAATACCCTCTGACTTCAAGAAGAATATGGTTGCAACATAATAACACGAATGATTTACAGACTAATGGAAAGATTTGAGGAATCCGACTCTGCAGTCGTCCGTGTGCCATGCCGCATTGCACTTTGACCTGTCGGTTCGCCAGTAGGGACGGTGCAGTGTGCCTCCGAAGTTGCGTTTTGTGATGTTATTTGTGTGGTGAAGCGTCATATGGAGCGGCGATTGCTAATCAATTCTGCTAATGTATTGCGGTTAGTTGAGATGAAGTTACGAAGAACCCTTCTTCGTGACGAACGTATTAGTGTAGAAAATGAATCATTTGCATGCTTTCTCGTATCTGTTATGGTACAGAAATATGAGCATAAGTTAGATACTGTTGTTACAAACTCATAATACTGATAATAGGGACGATAATGACGAACACTCATTGCAAGCGGTAGTGCTACGGTAAATGCGGGAAGAGGCTATGGAAGCAGTGGCAATGAATACCAACAGTCTTTCGGGAAGAAGGTTAAAGTTGCAACTATCATCACGACTTTTGATGAAAATTCGCTAGAGAACATGTTCGATGATTATTACATAAGTTATAGTTAAGATATCTGCATTATGTATGGCGTCTACAATTACAACTACAGTGCTATCTAGAGCATGGTTGCAGAGCTTTGCAGAAAAACGACACCTACCAGCACATTGAGTTGTACGTAGAGACCCTGTAACCAAACGTTCGTACAGGTATGTTTGTTCGAGCCCATATACTTTCCTTGTGAGAATAAGAAAAGAACGTCAACCTACATTCCTTTGAACCTGATTACTGTATTCGTCTCTTGGCCTCCCTCTACGATTTTTACCCGAAACATTTCCTTCTAATGCTAACTTGACGATACCTTGATGTCTCCGAAAGTGTCTCCCCAACTTCCTTCTCATAGTCATAATATTCCAAAAACTCCTTTTATCTCCAATTCTATTGTGCACCTCCTCATCATTGGTCTGTAACAGCAAATTTCAAAATCTTCTGTCATCTTTTTGTCTGAACTCCTTCCATCCACGTTTCACTCCCATGAAATACCAGACTCCACACAAATGCTTTCTGAAAGAACTTCCTTGTAAATTAATAGCGGATGTCAATAACTTTAGCCTCTTTAGTAACGTTTTTCTTCCCCTAGCCATTCTGCATTTTATACTTTTCTTTCCTTCAACCATCGGAAGTTACTTTGCTACCCAAATAAGAAAACTCATCTACTGCTTCCATTGTCTCATTACCTAATCTAATTTCTTCAGCATCACCTACTTTTCTGTCACTATATTCCATTACTCTTGTTTCACTCTTGTTAATATTAATATTATACCCTATTTCCAAGACGCTGTCCATTCCGTTCAACAGAACTTCCATTTCCTTTACTGCCTCTGACACATTTACTACGTCATCGTCAAACCGCAAACTTTTATTTCTTCTCCCTGAACTGTAATTTCTTCTCCAAATTTCTCCTTGCATTCCTTCACAGCTTGTTCAATGTACAGATTGAACAACATTGGAGAAAGACTACAAACCTATGTTATTCCCTTCTCAACTATGGCGTCCCTTACATGCTGTCTGCTTTTTGTACAAGTTGAATATAACTCTTCGCTCCCTGTATTTTACCTCTGCTACCTTTAGAATTTGAAAGAGTATATTGCAGTCAACATTATCATAACCTTTCTCTAGATCTACAAATGCTAAAACGTGGGTCGTAGTGTACTGTCTCCCGTGTTCCTACATTACTCCTAAATCCAAACTGATCTTCCCCAAGGTCGGATTCCACCAGCTTCTCCATTCCTCTGTAACAATTCACGTCAGTATTTTGCAACTATGACTTATTTAACTGATAGTTCTGTAAATGTCACATTTGTCTGAACTTGCTTTCTTCGGAATTAGAATTATTATAAAATTTTTATCCATTTCTGAAACCTATTATAGAATTATTATGTTCTTCTTGAAGTCTCAGGGTATTTCTCCTGCTTCATACATATTGTATACCAGCTGGAACAATTTCTTAAAAAAAAGTCAAATGTTCAAATGTTTGTAGAAATTATGGGACTTAACTACGGGGTCATCAGTCCCTAAGCTTACAAACTACTTATGAACTACCTAAGACTAAGAACGGCACAAATATCCATGCCCGAGGGGGGATTCGAACCCCCGACCGTAGTGGCCTTAGTCTCCTCGGCCACCGCGGCCGGCAACAATTTCTTCATGACTGGCACTCGAAGTGATATCACAAGTTCGGACGGAATATCATCTACTCTAGGGATCTTGTTTCTACTCAAATTTTTAAGCGTAAGGAAGGAAGTCATTTTGAAGGCATTTGTGTGGAGTGTTGCCTTGTATGGGAGTGAAACATGGATAATAAACAGTGCGGACAGGAAGAGGATATAGGCTTTTGAAATGTGGTGTTACAGAAGAACGCTGAAGATTAGGTGGGTGGACCACGTAACGAATGAGGAGGTACTGAACAGAATGAGGGAGAAAAGGAATTTCTGGCATACCTTCACTAAAAGAAGGGGTCGATTGGTGGGACACATTCTTAGACATCAAGGAATGGTGAATTTAGCATTGGAGGGAAGTGTGCGGGGTAAAAATTGCAGACGGAGACCAAGAGATTTATACAGTAAGCAGATTCAAATGGATGTAGGTTGCTGATCTTATGGGGAGAAGAAGAGACTTTCTCAGGATACAGTCGGGTGGAAAGCTGCATCAAACCAGTCTCTGGACTGAAGACAACAACAACATCTCAAATTCTTGTCGCAGTATCGTATCTCCTGTCTCATCTTTCTCTACTTCGACTTCCATTTCCAGAGTCCTGCTTTCACGTTTATTTCCTTTGTATAGGCCGTCTATATATTCAACCACCTACCAGCTTTCCTTTCTTTGCTTAGTACTGGTTTTCCATCCCAACTCTTGATATTCATGCTGCTGCTTTTGTGTCTCCAAATGTATCTTCTATTTTCCTGTAGGTGGTATCTAACTTTCCTCTTGTTATCCATTCTTCTAGGGTCTTTCATTTTCACACTAGCCAGTACTGATTAGCCAGTCTGCACTTCCTATCAACCTCAATCTTTAGCCGTCTGTACTCCGTTTTGCCTGCTTCACTTGCTGCACTATTATATTTTCTCCTTTAATCAATTAGGTACAGTATCTCCTATGTTATCCAGTTACTTGTCCTTCTAACTATATGATAAAAAAATGTTCAAATGTTTGTAGAACTTAATGGACTTAACTACGGGGTTATCAGTCCCTAAGCTTACAAACTACTTATGAACTAGCTAAGACTAAGGACGGCACAAATATCCATGCCCGAGGGGGGAATCGAACCCCCGACCCTAGTGGCCGTGCAGACCGTGACTGGAGCGCCTCAGTCCACCGCGGCCGGCACTATATGATCTTTTGCCGCCTTCACTACTCTATGTCTCAGGGCTATTCGCAGTAGAGTTGCCGAGCGGTCTAAAGCGTCTCGCTGCGGAGCGCGCGGTTGCTCGCCGTCGGAGGTTCGAGTCCTCCCTGGGGCATGTGTGTGTGTGTTGTCCTTATGTTAGTTTACCTAAGTTTAAGCAGTTTGTAAGCTACGGACTGATGACCACGTAGTTTGGTGCCATATATTTTCAAACATTTGAACATTTTCTCTCAAAGCTACTCATTATTTGGAAATAAAAATACTCTGGGACCCCTTCCCTCCTCACGAAGCGTAACAAAACTATGTTAGCTCAAAGGAAACGTTCTTTCTTTTACATTACTATTCTTTTAAATTGTTTGGCCAAGTATTTCGGAATGGAACACATCTAACGTATTTGTAAATGATTTCCTACAGAAAAATATATTTAGCTCGACGACTGTTTCACATTTCAGTGAAGATTCAGAGGCGCATTAGGCTCATTAAGTAAGGTCCCACTGTAAAGACTGTTTGTAAAGAAGTAGATCTTTTTTTCGAAGATTTCAGAATTACTTATTGTATCAAGTTCTTTTACCTATCGATTGATTCTTGAAAACCGTTTTCCGACTTTGCTCTTATTCATCATTAACACACTGTTTTACAAAACAATCTGTGATCAATTTATAATATGTGTTACAGAAGGAAAACTATAATTTTAACGCTAAATATATCTCACCTAGGCACAGGTTTTTGTATTACTGAACCCCCAGTAATTTTATGATGTAAGTACTTCTGCTTTTATGGCGATCACCCGAGCAAGGCTTTGCAACCTCCCCCCCCCCTGGGAGTTACGACCCACAGGTAAAAAAACGCTGGTTTATACGACTACTAATGTTTGTTTTTATTTTCTTTATTTTTTGTAAACATGTAAACACGCAGCTTGATTTCTTCCTTATTGAAATCAATGGACGAAAGTATAACAAAAACCAATATAAGTCTATTATTGCAAGTGTTTGGAAATATTTAGAAACAAATAGTTAACAGCATTGTCTGAACTGGGGTGGGCTCACAGTTGAGACATCACGTAGGTGTTTTGCCTTGGCAGGTCTTGCACAGTAATGTACTTATTGTACTTGAAACATACGATCCGTGTTTTATTCCGCTACTGTTTGTTTGTAGCAATCCTGGATTTGAAAATGCCTTCTATTTCTATATCACCCAGCGCCACCCCCGAGTTCTTGCACGAGAAGATTGGCTCCTTTCTGTAGTTTCCAGGGAGCAGCAAGCTCATTGCTACTCTGACAATACATTCTTGCCTCGCCATCTTCTTAGATGTACTACATAATTTTAAATTTGTGTAAGCACTGATCATTACAAGGTCATGAATGTTGTAAAAGACATGCATAGGCCATCAGTGGGTGCCAGATTAGACATTGTATTGTCTTGTCATTTGGGCAACTACATTGACTCCACCATTGGTTTCATTGTAAAACTGTACAGTTTCTGGGAATTTCTTCTTGACCTGACATACAGTAGTCTCGTTACGTAGAATAAAGAGATCCATCAGCGTGACGCCTAAATAACAAAGACATACTGTGGAGAGCCCACTCCAAACACTTAGGTAGGATGGTACATGCTTGCGTTGTGCAAGAGATAAGTCATCGTCAGATGTTCCCGATTCTTTTTGGATGTTCATTCGATGCATCTGAAATACTTAGTCAACAGGTTCCACAGTGCAAAAAAAAAAAAAAAAAAAAAAAAAAAAAAAAAAAAAAAAAAAAAAAAAAAAAAAAAAAAAAAAAAAAAAAGCATTTCTCTTCACTTGTCTCGCTATCGGATTCATCGCTCGATTGCGTATGTGAAATGTAGATAGTAGAGAATCTCAGTATATGTAAGACTGCATCGTCCTCCTATCGTAGTTTCAATGACGCCAGCTCACGAAAATAAACGACAAGCTGACGTCGCTGCTACCAAGGGCAAAGACACGCAGAGAGGAAACTACTGTAAGTGCAACGAGTCTGAAATTTGCTGTCGTGTAATAAAAGTATTAATAGTGCCTCAGACAAAGGTGTGATTATTCAGGGGCTCCCCAGTATCACTTCATAGGTGTTAATATTGCCAGTCCACGGAAAACCGAAGGCCACGTGGATATAAGGCGTCGCCCAAACTACAAATTGTCAGTATTTGATGTTATTTTTGACGTAAACTGGCGTTTTATTCTCTTAAATCTCGTGAATAACATTGAGGCACGATAGGAAATTGTTTCATGTCTAAAAACTGGTATTGCAGACGTCAAATTGTGTTAATCTGTGTACCCACATGGTACTATTGGTATAACAGATAAATTTTTCATACTTCTTCGTGGCCTATGGGGATGAATTTTTGGTGAGTTCTACAACTCAATAAATGATAAAAAGTCACGAGAGGTTTTGATGCTTCGATATATATAGAGGGGCTCAGGGTTTCGTGAAACACTTCCATGGGTCAAAAATGACCAAAAGCACCGCAAAACGATTTAGTTAAGATATCTCTGCGGGGTGCGAAAATTGGAAATTGATCCTAATTAATTAAAAGTGTGAAGTCATCTATATAAGCACTAAAATGAAACCGTTATTCTTCATTTACACGAGAATTCTGTCAAATTCACGGACCATAAATTCAATTAAATACCTAGGAATTACAATTTCGAACAACTTTAATTAGAAAGAACACACACAAAATCCCGTAGATAAGTCGAAACGTAGGTTACTTTTCATTGGCAGAAAACTTAGAAGATGCAACAGTTCGACTAAAGAAAATGCCTACGCTACACTAATCCGTTCTTTTTTGGAGTATTGCTGCGCACTACGAGATCCCCATCAAGTAGAACTGAAGGTAGATACGGCGTAGAGAAAGTTCAGAGAAGGGCAGCTTGTTTCGTATTACCGCGATACAGAGGACAGAGAGTCACGGAAATGTTGCACGCGATGAAGTCGAAAACATTTAAAGGAAACCCATTATTCGTTGCGCTGAGATCTATTTACGAAATTTCTTTCAACACCTTTGTCCCCCGAATGTGAACATATTTTGATAGCATAAACCTACATAGAGAAACATGATCATCATACTAAAATAAAAGCAATAGGATCTAAAACTGAAATACATAGGTGTCCTTTTACTGTCGAGCTGCTAGAGAAATTAACGGTAGAGAAATATTATGAAAGCAGTTCTATAAACCCTCTCCCAGACACTTAGATGTGATTAGCCGAGTAGGTATGTAGATGTATTGTGTGATGCTACTGCACATAAAAGCATAGAACCAAGGGAGTTTTTTACCATTATTTTCTATAGATTTAGGAAAAAAAGTGAAAAGTTTACTAGTTGTAAACAAGAAGGCTAGATCAATATTGAAAATGGAAGGATATACGCCTGACATTTTCGTCTACTGGCTAAAGAATTGTTAGATCTGCCTACAAAAAGTTGCTGAAGTCAAATACATCTACATCTACATCTACATACATACTCCGCAATTCACCGTAAGGTGCGTGGCGGAGGGTACACTGTACCACTACTAGGCATTTCCTTTCGTATTCCACTCCCAAATTGAACGAGGAAAAAAAGAATGCCTATATGCCTCCGTACGAGCCCTAATTTCTCTTATCTTGTCTTTGTGATCTTTACGCGAAATGTAAGTAGGCGGCAGCAAGATCGTACTACACACAGCTTCAAATTCCGGCCCTCTAAATTTACTTAACAGAAATTCACGAAAAGAACGTCGTCTTTCTTCCAGCGATCCCCAATTGAGTTGCCGGAGCATTTCCGTGACACTCGCGCATTGGTCGAACCTACCGGTAACAAATCTAGCTGCTCGCCTCTGAACCGCCTCTATGTCTTCCTTCAAACCGATCTGCTGCGGGTCCCAAATACTTGAGCAATACTCAAGACGTGGTCGTACAAGCGTTTTATACGCGATCTCCTTTACAGGTGAAGTACATCTTCCCAAAATTCTCCCAATAAACCGAAGTCGGCTGTCTGCCTTACTCACAACTGTCCTTACATGCTCGTTCCATTTCATATCGCTCTGCAATGTTACGCCTAGATATTTGAACGACGCGACCGCATCAAGGAGCTCACTACTGATGCTGTATTCGAACATTATAGGACTGTTTTTTCTACTCATGCGCATCACCTTACATTTTTCTACATTGAGAGCTAGTTGCCATTCTTCGCACCAACTAGAAATTTTGTCTAAGTCAACCTGTATGCTATTACAGTCAGTTACAGACGATACCCTCCCATACACCACAGCATCATCAGCAAACAGCCGCAAATTACAACTTACTCTGTCCATCAGATCATTTATATAGATAGAAAATAATAGCGGTCCTATCACACTCCCCTGGGGCACGCCTGACGATACACTCGTCTCTGATGAACACTCGCCGTCGAGAACAACGTACTGCGTTCTATTACTTAGGAAGTCTTCCAGCCAGTCACAAATCTGTGAACCTATTCCATAAGCTCGTATCTTCGTTAGCAGTCTGCAGTGTGGCACCGTGTCGAACGCCTTTTTGAAGTCGAGAAAAACACAATCTGCCTGTTGCCCTTCGTCCATGGCTCGCAAGATGTCATGTGAGAAAAGGGCAAGCTGAATTTCACATGAACGATGTTTCCTAAACCCGTGCTGATTCATGGAAAGAAGCTTTTCCGTTTCAAGGAAATTTACTACATTCGAACTGAGAATATGCTCCAAAATTCTACATGAAACCGATGTCAACGATATTGGCCTGTAATTGTATGGGTCAGTTCTCTTTCCTTTCTTATACACGGGAGTCACCTGCGCTTTTTTCCAATCACTAGGAACTTTGCGCTGAATTAAAGATTCGCTATAAATGCAAGCTAAGTAGGGGGCCAATGCCGCAGAATAGTCTTTGTAAAACCGAACTGGTATACCATCCGGACCAGCAGACTTTTTCGTATTTAGCTCTCTCAGCTGCTTCTCTACACCGGAAATACCTATTGCTATGTCCCCCATTTCGGAATTAGTACGTTGATCAAATGATGGTATATTTGTGCGGTCCTCCTGCGTGAAAGATTTCTTAAAGGTTAAATTTAGAACTTCAGCTTTCCGTTTTCTTTCTTCTATTACTGCCCCGGAATGATCAACTAGTGACTGGACAGTGGGCTTTGACCCGCTTATCGATTTTACATAGGACCAGAATTTTTTCGGGTTCTCGGAAAGATCTTTTGCTAAGGTATGGCTGTGATAATTATTGTATGCTTCACGCATCGATCTTTTTATAGACGCACGAATCTCTACTAACTTTTGCCTGTCATCATTTGCGTGTTCTTTTTTGAATCGAGAGTGCAATAGCCTTTGCTTTCTCAGCAGCTTTCTAACATTATTATTATACCACGGTGGATCTTTTCCATCCTTAATCGTCTTTACTGGCACATATTTCTCTAACCCTTCATTAACAATGCCTTTAAATTTAGTCCACAATTCCTCTACATCCATAGTCCCAGAATTAAACGATGCCCATTCATTTTCTAAGTGCGATCGTAACATTTGCTTGTCGGCTTTTCCCAACAAAAACACGCTCCTAGCCTTCTTGACTGGTTTATGAACTTTGGTCACCATCGACGCTATGACGATATCGTGATCACTAATTCCTGTCTCTACACAGACATCGTTAATAAGGTCAGGCCTGTTTGTGGCTATAAGGTCTAGAATATTTCCATTGCGCGTGGGTTGCCGGTTTAACTGCTCAAGACAGTTTTCGGAGAATGTGTCCAAAAGTAGCTCGCAAGACTGCTTGTCTGTACCGCCTGAAATGTAACTAGCGAGGTCCCAATCTATACTCTTAAGGTTGAAGTCACCTCCGACTAATATTACATGGCCCGGATACCTATGCACTACCTGGTGTAGACTTTCCTTGAATGATTCTAAAACTGCTACAGCAGCACTGGGGGGCCGGTAAAAACACCCAACTATTAATTTTACTTCTTTTAGACCTGTTATGCGTGCCCAGATAACTTCACAGTTACTTTCAACCTCGATCTCAGTAGAAACAATATCTTTGTCCACAGCGATGAACACTCCTCCTCCAGTTGTATCAGATCTATCTTTCCGATATACATTCCACGCTTCGCTAAATATTTCTGAACTTGCCACATCATCATTTAGCCAGCTTTCGGTGCCTAAAACTATCTGAGCGCAATAACTTCCATGCAGCGCTGCAAATTCGGGAACTTTGTTTCTAATACTCTGTAAGTTCGCGGCTAATATTTTTATGTTCGAATTTTTGTTCCGAACGTGGCCTGAATTCGCTGTTTGAATGCTGACAGGCGAGTGCTCATCAGAGTTAGCGCCTAGCCTAAAAAAACCCCATGTGCACTCCACAAGTACTCTGCTACCCGAGTAGCCGCTTCCTTAGTGTAGTGCACCCCTGATCTATCTAGGGGCACCCTACAATTCCCCACCCGATAACGCAGATCCAGAAATCTGCAGCCATGACTGTCACAGAGTCGGCGAAGCCTCTGGTTCAGACCCTCCACTCGGCTCCAAACCAAAGGACCCCGATCAACCCTGGGAACAATGCTGCAAATCGACAGCTCTGCTTGCACCCCGCGTGCGAAGGCAGCAGCCTTCACCAATTCCGCCAGCCGCTCGTAGGACCTGAGGATGTCCTCAGAACCCAAGCGACAAGCATCATTGGTGCCGACGTGAGCTACGACTTGCAGTCGACTGCACCCCGCACCCTCGATAGCCGCCGGCAAGGCCGCCTCCACATCTCGGATGAGGCCCCCCGGCAAACACACCGAGTGCACGTTGGAATTCCTTCCAGATCTGGACGCTATCTGCCTAAGGGGCTCCATCACGCGCCTGACATTGGAGCTCCCAATAACTAATAATCCCCTCCCCCCGTGCACCTGCTCGGACCCTGCTGAAGGAGTGGCCACACTTTCACTCACAGGACGAACGGGCGCGGACGGACGTCCAGCCTCGAGCGACGCGAACGCCGTACAACCCGCCACTCCCCTTGCGGAGAAGGCGGCTCGACGACGTCCGGTACACCTGAAGGTGCCTCGGTAGCAGGGACAGAGAGCGAAGCGTGAGACACCTGAGGTGTCCCACTCGACGCACCAGACTTCCCACCATCGCTGCACCCCGAGACAGCAGCCTGAAGACGGCTGACCGTAGACAGCAGCACGCTCAGCTGTTCGCGAACCGCGGCCAACTCCTCCTGCGTCCGCACACAGCAGGCACACATCCTATCCATCCTATCGATACAATTAACAGCAATTAACAACTTTAAAGAAGCCTAGTACTCTAATGAAGGCGGCTGGCTGCTGACTTAACTGTGGTCAGTGGTAACTACACTGTCGAATCAACAAAACTGAGTCCGGCACTCGTGGCAGCTGGCACTGGACTGACTGATAACGAGCTTAGTAACGGTCTCTGACTTGTTTTGAAATACACCGGTCAAAGACGAAGACTAAACACAACGGTATTTATCAAATACGATAGAATAAACTATTAAAACAGTAGTACAAACGAAATCTGCAAGTACGCGGGAATAAACCTCTTAAAACAGTACTACCGAAAATGAACTAGACAGGCAAATTAAATTTGACACAAATTAAATTCAGATACTTAGCGCTGTTAACGCAGCGACACTGGTGACAGCTGGCACTGGACTGACTGATAACGAGCTTAGTAACGATCTCTTACTTGTTTTGAAATACACCGGTCAAAGACGAAGACTAAACACAACGGTATTTATCAAATACGATAGAATAAACTATTAAAACAGTAGTACAAACGAAATCTGCAAGTACGCGGGAATAAACCTCTTAAAACAGTACTACCGAAAATGAACTAGACAGGCAAATTAAATTTGACAGAAATTAAATTCAGATATTTAGCGCTGTTAACGCAGCGACACTGGTGACAGCTGGCACTGGATCTTCTATGAAAAATCCTGGTGCTGCAGCGGAGAAAAACGACGTAAACAATGAGAACGCCGCAGTTAACGACAAAGCAATGAGAAACACGATTCCCAGAACACTGTAATTTTTATATGTCAAGAAAACGGAACTGGAAATGCCAGTTATTTCAGAAAATCTCTCTGAAACCTGATGTAATAAATAAAATGCAATGAATTAAGGATTTGTACACTTTTTTGAAGAATATAAACTCTTTACAAGAACAAAATATTGGAGGTAATAAGGAAGTTAAAAACAGGTCATTGCTTTAGAAATAACTGTAAGATGAAAGAGTAAGCAAGGAGGTTACAACTGAATGTTTCACCTGAGGACAAAAGGATGTTTGCTAAATAAAAAATGTAGAAAGGGGAGCTCTGAACAGATTGAAAATGCCCTTATGGTTTCTTCGAATGCGTTTGCTTATCCGAGAAGGAAGAAGTTCCCTTTGCCATGTCATTGGAGACACCAAATAGGCCTATGGATATGTAAGATTAATCGTCAATCAGGTACTTTATACAAAGTCCTTAGTTAAATTAAGGCTACGTTAGCAAAATCATTTGAGACCAGCTGACACATTAAGCCGGCCGCGTTGACCGAGGGGACTAAGGCGCTCCAGTCACGGTCTGCACGGCCACTACGGTCGGGGGTTCGAATCCACCCTCGTAAGTAGTTCATAAGTAGTTTGTAAGTTTAGGGACTGATGACCCCGTAGTTAAGTCCCATAGACTATACAAACATTTGAACATTTATTGACACATTATATTTTTTATTTTTATTCAGAAAAATCATAGGATTTCTTGAAGGAGTTGAGGTTCTTGAGCCACGGCGGATTAGCTGCGCGCACTGGAGCATGGATGTTTGTGTCTTCTTTAGTGTAAGGAAGTTCAAAAGTAGTTTGTACGTTTAGGGACTGATGACCCCGCATTTAAGTCCCTTAAGCTTAACAAAAATTTCAACATTTGAGGTTCTTGTTGTAGCTGTTGCGTGCGATAAGAGAAAGAAGAATTTTGAAGTGTGGAAGGAACTTAATGTATCCTCAACTAAGACGTATTTTATACATCCTATGAACAATAAAAGGAAACAAATACTATTTTTTTCGATATCCTGAATTTCCGGAAATGATTAAGAAATCTTTTTATTGGCCCTGTTTGGCAGTATCATATTTATAGAACATCTTTTGCAGTTAGCAGGCATGTGACCTTCCGCTCACCTTTGACAACCACAATAGAACTGTAGAGTACCTGCTCAGCTACTTTTCAGGTTGTGTTGCCCAAGAAGTGAAGTAGGTTCTGCAAAAAACTCACCAAGAAAGTATCATAGAAATGAATGTTCTGGAACTGGTGTGCCTTCCTGTTAGCCTGCAACGCTTAAATAAGTTTTCTCTGCCTATGGTGAACAATTTAACAGAGTGCTTTGAATTGTTACCAAAGCATCATAATGCATTTTATTCAGAGTCTAAAAAGCTGCCACGTATAAAGTTCGATTTTAAAGCCATCAAAAACAATGTAAATGAACCGTACTACGTTTACAATAAACAGGTCGGAAAATACAGGGTGTCCACAGTGAGACTCCAAGATTTTAATATCCTACATCTCTCTCACTTCAGATGGTGGACCTGTGAATCCTGAAGGGGAAGACAGAGCAACTCAACAAGTTTGTGGTGTGCAAATTAGATACACCAAGTGGCCGTAGTGGAGCTGCAATCAATTGTTTTAGCAAAATGGCGGATATGAAGGAGCGTGCACAAGTGGTCTGGTGGTATGCAGAGACAAAATCGGCGATCCAAGTGCAAAGAAACTTTCGTCGAGTTTACAACAAAGCGCCCCCGTCATTCAGGACTATAAAGAAGTGCTGAGATCAGTTTTTGGCTACTGGGAGTGTTGCGAAAGGGCATAGTGGTGGTAGGCCTTGGATCAGCGAACATCATGTGGAACGAGTGCGACGGTTATTGGAACGAAGTCCACAGAAGTCAGTGCGACAGGCAGCAAGAGAACTTCGTATTAAAAGTTCAACAGTGCACAAAGTGCTTGATCAGCGATTAAGTTTGTATGCATATAAAGTGCAGGTTGTGCAAGAAATCAAGCCTGATGATCGACCAAAGTGAGAAGAATTCGCATGTGTCATGTTAGATTGCATTGCCGCGGACGAGACATTTTTATCACACGTGATGTTTACTGACGAGGCAACCTTTCATGTGTCAGGAGCTGTCAGTCGTCACAATGTGCGCATCTGGGGGTCCGAAACTCTACAGGCACTTAGGGAACACATCAGCGACAGTTCGCAAGTTAATGTGTGGTGTGGTTTGATGATAAATCGTATTGTTGGGCCGTTTTTCTTTCAGGAGCCGACTGTGGATGGAGCCATCTACCTGGACATGTTGGAACAATTTGCCGTGCCACAGACAACAGACCTGCAGACCTGATGTTTCAGCAGTACGGTGCACCACCCCATTGGAGCCTTGATGTCCCAAAATTTTTAAATGACACATTCCCGCAACGATGGATTGGCGGTGGAGGTCCAATTCCTTGGCCGCCACGTTCGCCCGACATAACCCCCCTCGATTTTTTTCTTGTGGGGTTATGAGAAAGACCGAGTATACGTTACACCTGCAAAGGACCTGCAAGACATGAAACATCGCATAAGAATTGTCATCAACTCTGTCACAGAACTTATGCACCGCAACACATGGCGCGAAATCGATTATTGACTTGATATTCTTCGCGCTATCCGTGACGCCCACGTTCAAGTGTACTGAACCGTCCACCTGTGTATGAAAAATTGACGAGCTGCTGTATGATTTGCCTATAAATGTTCGTCAATAAATTGTGTTTCCCCTCAGATTTAATGAGTTCGAATATCGGAGTCACATTGTGGACACCCTGTATGTATGTGATTCTTGAATTTTTCCCGGCGGACATAATATTCCATCATCTTTCGGGAGTGCACCCGGGACAGCGACAATTCTTCTTCCGATATTTCGGCTGCAAACCTTACAGCCATTTCAAGGCGAGTCCAAGACTGAGTTCTCAGCGTCTGTGCGTGCCTACTTATACGGTAAATCACGTGATCCAAGCTACTGAGGATTAGACTGCGCATGCTCGAAGATCTCACATTCGTAACTGCTGCGCTAGTCATAGATAAATATATACTTCAAAGATAATCTGTGAGCAGTGAGTGCAAACATAAACAGAGCTGTTAAGTATCCACAGTGCTTACAAATGAATAATTAATCATTAAAAGTGGTAACATCAATCGGAATAGAAGACGCAGACATTCTTTCAGAACGAAGGCGTGATATAAGTGGCTTCCATGCATTGTCAAGATGAAATCCGTCGTCACGATTTAGCAGGTGGTCCGCCAGTTGTATATGTACAGCTTCCTTTACAACAGAGTCCCAGAAAGTGGAAGCTGTGGTTAAAATCTTTACTCCTTTGTAATTCATGGAATGGCCAGTAGAAATACAATGTTCGGTTACTGCAGACTTGTTGGACCGAAGAAGGCGTGTATACCGTTGGTGCTCAACGCATCGTTCCTGCACTGTGCGCGTGGTTTGACCTATATAACGTTTTCCACACTCACAAGGGATTTCATAAACTCCCGCTTTTCGCAATAACAAATCATCTTTGACAGATCCCAGAAGAGCTGAGGTCTTAGGTGGTGGGCGAAAGATCACATCCACTTTATGTTTCTTCATTATTCTGGCTATTTTTGAAGACACATTACCCACGTATGGGAGAAAGGCTGTAGATTTCACATCCCGTTCCTCTTCATCTTTCTCCTGTGATTTATCTGTGTGTTCACCAAAGTACCCTTGGCTGACTCTTTGTCTCTCCTTAGCAACATGTTTGAGGATGATATAACAGCTTTATTTAAGCATGCACTAACCTCCACTTACTTTTTATTTCATGGACAATACTTTGAACAGATTGACGGTGTCGCTATGGGGAATCATCTTTCTCCCCTAGTGGCTAATTTGTTTATGGAGGATTTTGAAGAAAAAGCCCTCAATTCAGCAACATTAAGACCGACGGTCTTCTGGAGATATGTGGACGACACATTCATAGTGTGGCCCCACGGAGAGGATAAACTGACAGAATTTTTAGACCATCTTAACTCCATTCATGAAAACATCAAGTTCACTATGGAGCGGGAGAAGAATGGCTGTTTACCGTTCCTGGATGTTCTGGTTCGACGCAAAGAGGATGGATTCCTAGGTCATTGCGTATATCGCAAGCCCACCCATACAGATCTTTATTTGCAGGCGTCCAGCTGCCACCATCCTTCGCAAACTATGAGTGTACTGAAAACCTTGGTTCACAGGGCTCAGGTAGTGTCTGATGCTGACAGCCTACAGGATGAACTCCTGCACCTGGAGGCGGTTTTCAAGAAAAATGGCTATTCGCGACATCAGATTAAAAAAGCCTTACAAATAAAAACACCAGATAAATCACAGGAGAAAGATGAAGAGGAACGGGATGTGAAATCTACAGCCTTTCTCCCATACGTGGGTAATGTGTCTTCAAAAATAGCCAGAATAATGAAAAAACATAAAGTGGATGTGATCTTTCGCCCACCACCTAAGACCTCAGTTCTTCTGGGATCTGTCAAAGATGATTTGTTATTGCGAAAAGCGGGAGTTTATGAAATCCCTTGTGAGTGTGGAAAACGTTATATAGGTCAAACCACGCGCACTGTGCAGGAACGATGCGTTGAGCACCAACGGTATACACGCCTTCTTCGGTCCAACAAGTCTGCAGTAGCCGAACATTGTATTTCTACTGGCCATTCCATGAATTACAAAGGAGTAAAGATTTTAACCACAGCTTCCACTTTCTGGGACTCTGTTGTAAAGGAAGCTGTACATATACAACTGGCGGACCACCTGCTAAATCGTGACGACGGATTTCATCTTGACAATGCATGGAAGCCACTTATATCACGCCTTCGTTCTGAAAGAATG
The DNA here is from genome assembly GCA_026315105.1 of Locusta migratoria. NCBI lineage: Eukaryota > Metazoa > Arthropoda > Insecta > Orthoptera > Acrididae > Locusta > Locusta migratoria. The sequence goes on from CM048749.1 coordinate 222,410,775, forward strand.
CCTGCGTCTTCTATTCCGATTGATGTTACCACTTTTAATGATTAATTATTCATTTGTAAGCACTGTGGATACGTAACAGCTCTGTTTATGTTTGCACTCACTGCTCACAGATTATCTTTGAAGTATATATCTATCTATGACTAGCGCAGCAGTTACGAATGTGATATCTTCGAGCATGCGCAGTCTAATTCTCAGTAGCTTGGATCACGTGATTTACCGTATAAATAGGCACGCACAGACGCTGAGAACTCAGTCTTGGACTCGCCTTGAAGATGGCTGTAAGGTTTGCAGCCGAAATATCGGAAGAAGAATTGTCGCTGTCCCGGGTGCACTCCCGAAAGATGATGGAATACCCTGTATGTATATTTGGCGTATTCTTCTCTTCGATGACCTGTTCTTGAAGGTGACAGCAAAACTCGACACAAGTCTACCGGAACGCTAGCCAGTTGACGAGGTGGTGACGGGGGCGTGTTTACAGTGAGGAGTCCCACCGGCGGTGGCTCACTGGAAGGGCCGCGGTGGAGTAGTCTCGCTGCGGCGCGCGCGGTTGCTCGCCGTGGAGTTTCGAGTCCTCCCTGGGGCATGGGTGTATGTGTTTGTCCGTAGGTTAGTTTACCTAGGTTTAAGTAGTTTGTTAGCTACGTACTGATGACCACGCAGTTTGGTCCGATAGATTTACAAACATTTGAACATTTTGGCCCGACCCTGCTACCTGAAGTCAGAGTTGTCGACTTCGAGTGCGGGATTGACTAGCCCTTTTCCAGTCCCTTCTTGTGCTCATTAAAAGTTGCCGAGTACGATTGTGTCTGTCAGTGTGACTGCCTAGTAAGATTTATTTCAATTCCCACATGAATGCCATTATGTGTCTAAAGAGATTTTCGCAGTTTGGTGTGTTCCTTTTTTTGTAACAGTGCACTATCTGTTCACGATGTTTCAAAAATTCGTAAATTTGCGTTGCAGCATACAAAGCACCACATTCCTTCGATTCACTTAATCTACCTTGTTTCTCATAAACTATTCTTTTGAGTTTCTGTGTAGCTCACCTACTGGCTGTTGGATCTTTAAGTGGAAGGTTTCTGAAACCTTGGAATCAATTCAGATAACCCACATCTCAAATTTCGTTACATTCATTGTCACTGATGAGATTCATTAGAAGAAGAAACAGTTCGAAACCAAGATTGCTATAATGTTCATTTATTCGAAACTAGCTGGTACCCGGCGCGTTGCTACCGAAGAAGAAATAATTGTGCAAATAACGTTTGAAATTTGAAAGTATTAGCTTGTTTGATTACGAATGATAGAAATATCGCTGCAGTGATCTTTCAAATAGACCTGTCTATAAAAGCGAACATTTTTACCGGAGAGAGGAAGGCAATTTGCCGAACTTAGAGAAGATTCAGAAATTGTAGTTATACCAACTGACAAGGGCAACGCCATAGAGGTCCTTTCTCGACAGGACTACAGTGAAAAAATGAGATGCCTGCTAGAAGATAATGCATACCGGAAGATCGACACAGATCCCACCAAGAAAGTGGGAAGAAAGGCCATGGTGCTTCTCAAAGATTCTGGCTTGTCATGTCAAGTTGTCATGAAGCTACGACTGAATGCACCCATTCCTCCTAGACAAAATGTTCAAATTTTTGTTAACCTTACGGGACTTAACTGAGGGGTCATCGGTCCCTAAACTTACAAACTGCTTATAAACTACCTTATACTAAAGACAACACAAACATCCATGCCCGAGGGAGGATTCGAAACCCCCGACGGGGAACGGCCTCGCGCATCGGAGCATAGCGCCTCAATGCGCTCGGCCGCTCCGCCGCGGCTCCTCCTAGACTCTATAGACTTCCAAAGGTCCACAAGGGAAATGTTATTAAAATAATGTCCCAACAGACTTACTAGCTAAACACCTTAATGACACGCTTAGCCCTTATGTTGGCAAATCTCCACATCATATCCGAAATTCGATGGATTTTGTAGAACGCCTCGGGAACTTTAGGCTCACGAACTCTGACCTACTGGTTTGCTTAGGTGTCGTTTCCCACTTCACCAAAGTGCCTCTACAAGATTCACTGGAACGGATCTTTATTTTTTTCTTCTGGTGTGTCGACGATACTTTCATCGTATGGCCTCATGGAAGGAAGAATTGAATCAATTCCTGGAACATCTCAGTTCCAGACATCAGGGTATGAAGTTCTCTACGGAAGTGGAAGTGGAAGGAAAGCTTCCCTTTCTAGATGTGCTGGTGAGAAGAAGGTCGATGGGGCACTGGGTTCCAGTGCTCTCCGCAAGAAGAAGCACACCGACTTATACCTGTACGCGAACAGCTGCTACCATCCGGCGCAGATAAAAGGCATGCTAAAAACAATGGTGCACAGGGCACGTATCCTCTCGGACAATGACCGTCTTGATGAAGAACTTAAGCATTTAGAGAAGGCTTTCCGGAAGAATGGCTACACAGAGTGGCAAGTTCGAAGAACCCTACGTCATACACCGACAGAACCTCAGGTGGAAATGATTGAGGAACCTCAGAAGGATGCCGAGCGATCTGAGCACCACGTTACGGATCGCGCGGCCTCTCGCATCGGAGGTTAGAATCCTCCTTCGGACATGGATGTGTGTGTTGTCATTAGGTTAGTTTAACTTAGTTTAAGCAGTTTGTAAGTCTAGGGACTGATGACCAACGTAGTTTGGTCCCATAAGAATTACAAACATTTGATTTGAACCTCAGGAGGATGTAGCCACAGCATTTCTTCCATATTGAGGAACACTATCCAGCAAGATAGGTCGAATTCTTCGAAAACACTAAGTGAAGACTGCTTTCTGCCCGCCAGCCAAAACTAAGGCTACGTAAATCCGGAGCCTATCAGATCTACTGCCAATGTCGTGAGACCTACACTGGTTATTCGCTGCGTACTGTCGAAGATCGCTGTCGTGAACATCAGATACACACGAGACTACAACACCCCAACATATCGGCAGTCGCAGAACACTGCCTATCTAAGATACAAGGCATGGACTACAAGAATACGAAAGTTCTGGCTCAGACGTCCAGCTTCTGGGACTTATCAAGGATTTGCAAATGACTGTTAAAGGAAGGGAAGGAAGAAGGAAAGGAAAGAAAGGATTGAAATTGGCTGCATTTGGGTATTGATATTAAGCAATGGCGACAAGTGAAAATGTGAGCCGGACCGGGAATCGAACCCGGGTCTCCCGCTTCGGGCCAGCGGTCGCCTTAACCATTTGGCCACCCGTGCTCGCCTCGCAGCCGTCTCAAATTATCACAAGTCACACGCTATGTTTGTAGCGCCCCTATCGTCCATGCCCTCTTACACTCGCTATTACGTATTCCCGTGCGAGGTGGGACGTATGACCGCATCTGCGGTGAAATAACTGAAGCTAACGCGGTCGTCGCGTTTAATACTTGTTGTATTGATGTGGTGTCTGTTCTTTCGGACGTCCGAAAGAACAGACACCACACCAATACAGTAACTTATCAAGGACATCAATACCCGAGTAAGGGAACTACAGATTAATCGGAACAGTTGCTACATACTTAATGAAACATGGATACCCGCACTCACCATAATTACCGGTAATAATTATGAGAAATAAAATATCGCACAACGAACTGACGTCGGCCGAGGGCGGGGAAAAAGGGGAGACGTCGCCAGTGGACAGCACAGGGCGCGGACGGCGGAGGAAGCGAGGCAATACCGAGACGCTGCTAGACCTAGCAGAGGCCGTTCCCGGGCGCGGACGGCATATGGAACGGCAGAAGGGGCGTGCTACCGCTCCGAGGCAGTCAGTTCATCAGCCCACCTGATGATGGCAACAGGCTCGGTTGCCGAAATAGTCTGCCAGTTTTACATAGGGATCAAGCCGCACACCCGTGAACGTTTTCATCAACTCTTCATGTTAACATAAAACTTTTTTGTGTGTTGTACCGCGTCATAGTGTAAGATGGCTATTACTTTAATAATCAACGTTTCGGCCAAAGTTACAGTGACCTTCTTCTGCGTATACTTATGTGACCCGATTGTTGCGCGTCACTATAATTTGTCATTACTGTTAACTGTTACATCATAATTTTAAAATCATCAATGATCGGATACTGAGGTGGAATGAGTGGGGATCAGCCTTGTCTATTGCTTGTTGCATACCGAGACATGATTGGCCGCGGTGGAGTAGCCGAGCGGTCTAAGGCGCCTCGCTGCGGAACGCGCGGTTACACGCCGTCGGAGATTCGAGTCCTCCCTGGGGCATGGGTGTGTGTGTTTGTCCTTAGGTTAGTTTACCTTAAGTTAAGTAGTTTGTAAGCTACGGACTGAGGACGACGCAGTTTGGTCCGATAGATTTACAAACATTTGAACATTTAGACATGATTGGTGGTAGTCTGTGAATGAGGTGAGAGCTTCCGTTTCTCTCCTGCTGGCAGCGGGCCGCGCGGCGGCAGTTCCTTGCTGATGACGCTCGCGTGTTGTGTTGTCAGTGCGGCCTATTTCTCTGTGACGGCTGGTAGCCAGAAGGGGGCTAGCCTGTCCTCTCTGTTCATGTTGTTAAGATGTTTTAAAATTTCGATGGCGTCCCTTATCTTGCGTTTAACCATCCCCAGTAGCTTAGCGAATGTTCTGCCATCGTTAAATTTTACCTTTTTCCTCCAATCTTGTTGCTATTCGGCTACTGCAGATTTATTGTGTTGGCCTAATCGAATGTACCGATTATGTTCGCGTATGCGTCTTGTCACTGCCTTCCCTATGTCACCTATGTAAACTTCCCAGCACTCGCATTCCACATTGTATATTCTAACAGCGTGTAGTGCCTTTATCTTGTCCTTTGTGGAGCCTAGCACATCCTGCATTTTGTGGTTACTATAGGAGACAGGCTGAACACCAACCCGATGAAGATGTTTAGCAATCCGATCTGTGACGCGTTTTTTACATACGGTAAGCGCACTACTTGGTTCTTTCTTCGATTTCCTGCCTTTCGCGTTTTCTTTTATTTTTTTCATGGCGATGTGGATGACTTCCTAGTTGTAGCCATTGGCCATAAATGTTGTTCGTAGTTTTTTAAGCTTAGCTGTTTTGTTGTTTTCATTACTTAGGCGTTGCGCGCGAATTGCCAATGAGCAGATGACAGAATTCTTCTGTACTGGGTGGTGGTTTGATTGGGCGTGCAAATACCTGAAGGTATGTGTAGGCTTCCGATTCACCCTGTGCCCAAGTGTGTCATGCCTAGTTCTGTAAACTTCCACAACTACAAATAGGATATCGTCGTCCTTCTCCTTCTAATGTAAACTGGATCTACTTCACAATTTGTTTGGATGTTCATCAATGTGTGTAGCTCCATCTCACCGTGTGGCCAACTGCGAACGTGTCGAAGGGCCGTTGCTTCGAAGGCCTCCATCAATATGTCGGCTGATAACGGGGATAAGGGATACCCCATTGCTAAGCCGTCAGTTTGCTCGTACTATCCTTCTTGCCACTTGAAGTAAGGCAAGGATCAACACAACTGAACCAGGTCGCATATATCTGGCAGGATATGCTTTTGTAGGATGCGAACTGTTTCGTCTACTGGCACATTAGTGAACAGTGACTTTACGTCGAAGCTAACCTTGATGTCCGTGGGTAAAATTGTTTCTTCCTTTGCGCGTTCTCTAAAGTGTGTCGAGTTCTTCACGTACGAGTCAGTTTTGCCAACTAGAGGTCTTAGTTTGGAGGCTAGGAACTTTAGCACATTGTATGTAGGCGAATTAATTATATCCACTATTAGTGGTAAAGGTTGTCCATCCTTGTATAACTTTGGCACTCCATAAATTAAAGGGGGATCTGGGATTCTAGGAATAAGACACTTGGCTATGTAGGCGACAATTCTTGAGTCCTCAATTGGACTCTGTGACTTTGAGTAATCTTAGCAAGGGGTTACGCCTTCATTTTGTTGTATATGGGATAATTTAATAATTCTTTCATCTTATGCTCATACATTACAAGCACAGAAGACCTCTATCTCACGCTCTCTGGCAATTCGCGCGTAGACAACAAAACAGCTGAGCTCAAAATACTGCGAACAACATTTCTGGCCAATGTCTACAACCAAAAAGTGATTCACACCGCCATGTAAACTAATAAAAGTAACCGCGACAGGCAGGATATCGATAAAATGCAGCCAGTAGCGCGCTTACCGTATGTAAAAACGACACAGATCGGATTGCTAAACATCTTCGCCGGGTTGATGTTCAGCCTGTCTTCTATACGACCCAAAAGATCCAGGATGTCCTAACTCGACAAAGGACAAAATAGAGGCACTACACACTGCTGGAGTATACAAGGGGGTTCGAATACTCCCTCGGACATGGGTGTTTGTATGTCCTTAGAGTAAGTTAGTTTAAGTTAGTCAAGTAATTAGTGTGTAAGTCCAGCGACTTATAACCATGAAGTTTGTTCACATAAGATCTCACACACATTTGAACATTTGAATTTGAGTATAAAAGGCGGAATGAGAGTGTAGAGTGTATACACAGGTGAGACAGAGAGGGCAGTGGCAATGCGCATACGCAAAAATGAGCGCTACATTCGATTAGGCCAACATAATAAACTGCAGTAGCGGAACACCAACAAGATCGCAGCAAAAAGATAAAATTTAACGATGCCAGAACACTCGCTAAGCGACAAGGAATGTTTAAACGCAAGATAAGGGAAGTCATCGAAATTTTGCCACTTCGTAATAACATGAACAGAGAAGATGGACTCAGGCTTGCCACCTCCGGCTACCAGCCAGCTGAGGCGCGCCAGTCACGGTCTGCACGGCCACTACGGTCGGGGGGTTCGAATCCCCCGTCGGGCATGGATATTTGTGGCGTCCTTAGTGTTAGCTAGTTCATAAGTAGTTTGTAAGTTTAGGGACTGATGACCCCGTAGTTAAGTCCCACAAGCTCTACAAACATTTAAACATTTTTTGCTACCAGCCGTCACAGCGAAATAGCCCGCACTGACAACAAAACACGCGAGCGTCACCAGCAAGCAACTGCCGCCGCGCGGCCCGCGGCCAGCAGGAGAGCACACCTCATTCGCTGATGACCACCAATCATGGCTCGATGTGTAACAAGCAATAGACAACGGCTCATCCCCACTCCTTCCACCTGAATATCCAAATAAATTTTCCACTCTTCCGACTGAAATCATCTGTAACGTCGATGATTTTAAAATTATGACGTAATGTCATAGTTAACAGTAATGACAAACAGCATATCACATCAATATACCCAGAACAAGGCCACTGTAACGTTGGCCGAAACGTTGGTTATTCAAGTAATAGCCATCTTACATTGCGACGCGGTACATCGCTCAGAAAACTTTACGTCTACTGACTGGCCACGGAACCCTGCGCAATTATAAGTTTTCATATTGTTCGAGCTCTTTCTCCTGTCGCTGACGTTGACGTCATCGCGTCATATGTTAACTGGATGACACCACGGCACACACTAATGTGTTACAATTCAGAGTAGATTACTTACAAAAAGCAATGAGTCCTTAAACAAACTGCACTCGTCAAAATTTCACGGCTACATATTCCCATTTTTCGGTCATGTGATCGATGACGCAGATCATTTTCAAATAGTAGGCAGACGCATATGGAACAAAAAAATCCAAACGAGTTGTCATATGTAACATGTTATGTATGGTATTGGTAACTCCAGTAATCTTTTTCAAACCTAATCTCCTCTTTCAGTGGATATAGTACTTTTCGGTAGAACTACTCTAACTCGATATTACTAAAAAAATAATAGAAATCAATCAGTAATACATGTTACTGTATAATATATATCTCATTACCACAAATTATTATATTATATGTAATTAACATAAAAAAATACTCACACCCAAAATTTGGAAAATATGAAATAGATTTATCAAACCACAGATAACACATTTTCCATGTAAACAATTCTTAGTCGTAATACGTTCAAAACTACAATATTCAAATCTTCAAATGTTTGTAGAACTTATGGGACTTAACTACGGGGTCATCAGTCCCTAAGCTTACAAACTACTTATGAACTACCTAAGACTAAGGACGGCACAAATATCTATGTCCGAGGGGGGATTCGAACCCCCGACCGTAGTTGCCGTGCAGACCGTGACTGGAGCGCCTCAGTCCCCTCGGCCAGCGCGTCCGGCAACTACAATATACTTGTTACACTGAAAGTGACAGAAGCAATTACGAATTGCAGAACAATGCCAAAATGTAAACAAAATTGACCAACATTATTTTACATCACACCAGAAAGCTAAGAGACTGAGAAGAGGACCAAATATCTCGTTTTACTTAGAATTACTTCAAACAAAGAATATCCACGTTTGAATTATGTAAATTGCAACTGAGAATTACATTTGCTTCTAGATTAAATTTGCTAAACTATGTTCATCAGAATTCATCCTATATTTCGTAAATACCTATAGTAGCGTCAAAATGGGAATACTCAACTTTCATGTAATTTATTAATGAAACTACGTAATTGACAAGAAGAGTGAAGAAAATTTTCCACGCTTGAAATTAGGCCCGCCAGTACCAACGTTATTTCAAAATTTCTGTACTAACTCATGAATACACAATTCTTACGAAAATATCTTATAGAAGCACAAGCATCCATGCCCGAGGGGGGATTCGAACCCCCGACTGGGAACGGCCTCGTGCAGCGGAACACAGCGCCTCAATGCGCTCGGCCGCTCCGCCGCGACCTATCACGGAGACGCACTATTGCTTCCTATAGCCAAGTAAGATAGTTTGAAAGTGGTCAAACTGCGGCTTCCCAGTGGCAGGACGGTCTTTTCGCAGAATTGTCACATTAGCTGGAAATGCCGAATCAGTTGTGCAACGATGTAAAAGTCACGGCCGCTCGGCCGCAGCGTCGGGGGTTCGATTTGCCCCTCGGGCATAGGTGTTTGTGTTGTTCAATGTTCAAATGTTTGTTAAGCTTATGGGACTTAACTACGGGGTCATCAGTCCCTAAACTTAAAAACTAATTATGAACTACTTACGAACTAGGACGTCACAAATATCCATGCCCGAAGGGGGAATTCGAACCCCCGACCGCAGTGGCCGTGCTGACCGTGACTGGAGCGCCTCAGTCACCTCGGCCACCGCGGCCGGCTGTTTGTGTTGTCCTTAGCATAAGTTATTCTAAGTTAGTTTAATTACTTTGTAAGCCTTAGGGACTGATGACGTCGTTGAACATTTGATTTTAGTACTTGTAACCAGTTTAAGAAAAACAGCTCTATGAATATCAAGGTCACTGATGGAAAACCAGTTCTCAGCAAAGAAGGGAAAGCTGAAAGGTGGAAAGAGTATATAGAGGGGCTCTACAAAGGAAATGAACTTCGAGACAGTATTGTAGGAAGGGAAGAGGATGTAGATGAAGATGAAATGGGAGATACTGTACTGAGAGAAGAATTTGACAGAGCCCTGAATAACCTAAGTCGAAACAAGGCCCCTGGAGTAGACGATATTCCCTCAGAGTTACTGAGGTCTCTGGGAGAACCAGCCGTGACAAACCTGTTTCACCTGGTGTGTAAGATGTATGAGACAGATGAAGTACCCTCAGACTTTAAGATAAATGTTATAATCCCCATTCCAAAGAAAGCAGGTGCAGACAGGTGTGAAAACTACAGAACCATTAGTCTAATAAGTCATGGTTGCAAAATATTAACACGAATTATATACAGAAGGATGGAAAAGCTGGTAGAAGCCGACCTCGGGGAAGATTAGTTTGGGTTCAGGAGAAATGTAGGGACACGGGAGGCAATACTCACTTTACGGCTTATCCTAGAAGATAGATTAAGAAAAGGCAAACCTACTTATCTAGCTTTTGTAGATTTGGAGAAGGCTTTTGACAATGTTGATTGGAATAAACTCTTTCAAGTTCTGAAGCAAGCAGGAGTAAAATATAGGGAGCGTAAGGTTATTTACAACTTGTACAGAAACCAGACAGCGGTTGTCAGAGTTGAATGGCATGAAAGGGATGCAGTGGTTGGAAAGGGAGTAAGACAGGGTTGTAGTCTTTCTCCATTGTTATTCAATTTGTACATTGAGCAAGCTATAAAGGAAAGCAAGGAGAAATTTGGAGAAGGAATGAAAGTTCAGGGTGAAGAATTCAAAGTAATTAAACTAACTTAGAATAACTTATGCTAAGGACAACACAAACAGCCGGCCGCGGTGGCCGAGGTGACTGAGGCGCTCCAGTCACGGTCAGCACGGCCACTGCGGTCGGGGGTTCGAATTCCCCCTTCGGGCATGGATATTTGTGACGTCCTAGTTCGTAAGTAGTTCATAATTAGTTTGTAAGTTTAGGGACTGATGACCCCGTAGTTAAGTCCCATAAGCTTAAAAAACATTTGAACATTGAACAACACAAACACCTATGCCCGAGGGGCAAATCGAACCCCCGACGCTGCGGCCGAGCGGCCGTGACTTTTACATCGTTGCACAACTGATTCGGCATTTCCAGCTAATGTGACAATTCTGCGAAAAGATGACGTCGTTGAACATTTGATTTTAGTACTTGTAACCAGTTTAAGAAAAACAGCTCTATGAATATCAAGGTCACTGATGGAAAACCAGTTCTCAGCAAAGAAGGGAAAGCTGAAAGGTGGAAAGAGTATATAGAGGCGCTCCAGTCACGGTCAGCACGGCCACTGCGGTCGGGGGTTCGAATTCCCCCTTCGGGCATGGATATTTGTGACGTCCTAGTTCGTAAGTAGTTCATAATTAGTTTGTAAGTTTAGGGACTGATGACCCCGTAGTTAAGTCCCATAAGCTTAACAAACATTTGAACATTGAACAACACAAACACCTATGCCCGAGGGGCAAATCGAACCCCCGACGCTGCGGCCGAGCGGCCGTGACTTTTACATCGTTGCACAACTGATTCGGCATTTCCAGCTAATGTGACAATTCTGCGAAAAGATGACGTCGTTGAACATTTGATTTTAGTACTTGTAACCAGTTTAAGAAAAACAGCTCTATGAATATCAAGGTCACTGATGGAAAACCAGTTCTCAGCAAAGAAGGGAAAGCTGAAAGGTGGAAAGAGTATATAGAGGGGCTCTACAAAGGAAATGAACTTCGAGACAGTATTGTAGGAAGGGAAGAGGATGTAGATGAAGATGAAATGGGAGATACTGTACTGAGAGAAGAATTTGACAGAGCCCTGAATAACCTAAGTCGAAACAAGGCCCCTGGAGTAGACGATATTCCCTCAGAGTTACTGAGGTCTCTGGGAGAACCAGCCGTGACAAACCTGTTTCACCTGGTGTGTAAGATGTATGAGACAGATGAAGTACCCTCAGACTTTAAGATAAATGTTATAATCCCCATTCCAAAGAAAGCAGGTGCAGACAGGTGTGAAAACTACAGAACCATCAGTCTAATAAGTCATGGTTGCAAAATATTAACACGAATTATATACAGAAGGATGGAAAAGCTGGTAGAAGCCGACCTCGGGGAAGATTAGTTTGGGTTCAGGAGAAATGTAGGGACACGGGAGGCAATACTCACTTTACGGCTTATCCTAGAAGATAGATTAAGAAAAGGCAAACCTACTTATCTAGCTTTTGTAGATTTGGAGAAGGCTTTTGACAATGTTGATTGGAATAAACTCTTTCAAGTTCTGAAGCAAGCAGGAGTAAAATATAGGGAGCGTAAGGTTATTTACAACTTGTACAGAAACCAGACAGCGGTTGTCAGAGTTGAATGGCATGAAAGGGATGCAGTGGTTGGAAAGGGAGTAAGACAGGGTTGTAGTCTTTCTCCATTGTTATTCAATTTGTACATTGAGCAAGCTATAAAGGAAAGCAAGGAGAAATTTGGAGAAGGAATGAAAGTTCAGGGCGAAGAATTCAAAACATTGCGTTTTGCCGACGACATAGTAATTCTATCAGAGACAGCAAAACATCTGGAAGAACAGTTGAATGGAATGGACAGTGTGCTGAAAGGTGCATATAAGATGAACATTAACAAGAGCAAAACGAGGGTAATGGAGTGCAGTGTAAGAAAATCAGGTGATGCTGAAGGAATTAGATTAGGAAACGAAGCAATAAAGGAGGTAGATGAGTTTTGTTACTTGGGGAGTAAAATAACAAATAATGGTCGATGTACAGAGGATATAAAATGCAGAATGGCAATGGGTAGGAAAGCGTTCTTGAAAAAGAGAAATTTGTTAACCTCGAATATTGATTTAAGCCTAAGGAAGTCCTTTCTGAAGGCATTTGTGTGGAGTGTTGTCTTGTATGGGAGTGAGACATGGACGATAAACAGTGCGGACAGGAAGAGGATTGAGGCTTTTGAAATATGGTGCTACAGAAGAATGCTGAAGATTAGGTGGGTGGATCGCGTAACTAATGAGGAGGTACTGAACAGAATTGGGGAGAAAAGAAATTTCTGGCATACCTTGACTAAAAGAAGGGATAGGTTGGTAGGACACATTCTTAGACATCAAGGAATTGTGAATTTAGCATTGGAGGGAAGTGTGTGGGGAAAAAATCGCAGAGGAAGACCAAGAGATGGATACAGTAAGCAGATTCAGACAGATGTAGGTTGCCATTCTTATGTGGAGATGAAGAGGCTTGCTCAGGATAGGGTATTGTGGAGAGCTGCATCAAACCAGTTTCCGGACTGAAGACCACAACAACAAAAACCAGAGCCGTGCAGCGCGCCACTTTTACCCGCTCCAGCTTGCCTGCGTCCGGCCGCTGCGCTCTGCTGACCGCGCCGCGGGAAGTCTAGTGGGGCCCCACTGCATCGCCTACAGTACACAGCGAGCGAGCTGCGGTGCGCCGTCGAGTCCCGACACCCGCCGGGCGAGCGGGTACCCGACGGGCCCGTGAAACAGCGCTACACAAGGCGCTGCGAGCGGGGGAATGCAGCGCTGCGCTGACAGATCTGCGCAACGCGTTGTATTAATCAGAGCGTAGGCATTGCGTACTTTTTTTTTTATTATCTACATAACAACTTATACGTTATCGTTATGTCTGAAATAAAGACCGAAAAGCACAGATCATACCAATGTGCAAGGAGTAGACGCTACTTAAAGCAAGAAACTTTTTAATATTCGTTCATTAGTTCAGCTTTTAATTGTAAACCATATTTTCAGCCAAAAGACAATTAGGCTCCATCGTAAATGTTTGTATAGTCTATGGGACTTAATTACGGGGTCATCAGTCCCTAAACTTACAAACTACTTATGAACTACTTACGAACTAGGACGGCACAAATATCCATGCCCGAGGGGGGATTCTAATCTTCACAGACGTCGAAGCGAGTCTCTGGTTACTTTCAACAAGAAGTGTGTTTCTGTATTTATTTTGTATCTAAGTGTTAGAAGTGAACGTCTTTTCGCACAAATATGTGGACGAGACATGTAATAATGTGTTACCTCTTAGCAATGGCAAAGATTTATGCGACGTAAAGTTACTGGACGTTTCCAGAAGCTACTTAGAATTAATTTGCAGTTTTGTTGATTCTGAAACTATTTCTCCTTCCAAGAAATTGCGGATCCCATTACGCAAACTACTGGATTTTTAATATTCTCTGTTTATCTTGGCAGAATTTTAGCTAGACAATTAGGACAACCTTGGATAAAATTAAATATTATCACATCAGCGTAGGGCATATAATTTTTCGTCACACACATGACAATATGTAGATTTACCAGAAACAAGGAACTGAAGAGATTTAAGGTATCGTCTTGTTCTTTATGTTACAGCCATCACTTAGTTCAATACGAAGTGATAGTGAAACACTGTGTAAGTAAATACTGAGTAAAGTATGAAACTACCTACAAAAGTGCCGGAGCTGGCTAACACGAGCAGATTCGGCTACCGTTTTGCTTCTACAGCAAAAAATCGGACGTCTCCTGTCTGCTTTTAACAGATACGTTTCTGCTCTCCCCCTTTTTTTCCCCTCTCTCTCTCTTTCTTTGCAACTGATATTGGACTGATAATTCAGTCAGTGAGGAAAAATTACAAGTGTTTTCAAGATCATGCAATCTGTCCAGCGATGCAAAACTGATGATTGCGACCTTGAATGTCACCTCTCGAATAGTGGTGATTTCCTCTGGGTATCATCTACCCCCAGTCAAAGAAAAAAAGAGGAAAATATAAAATAAAATAACAATGGCCCACACGCCTGTATCAATGAACAGTAATTAGTATACTTCCCTTGGAGTAGTTGAGCGTAAGCTGAACCTTTCAACATTCTACCAGTTAATCGTTTCTAATGACCCCGATTGCAACTGAACGTAACAACCCAATATTTTTTTTTCTTTCAGCAAGGATACATTAAACAATTCAGCGAAATGTCCACAGAAACGCTGTTCGAACACGCGCTGAATACACATACTTGCTATCGCGGCTCTGATGCTGCTCATTAACTCGCAAGTGAAAGTCAAATGTTCAAATGTTTGTAGAGATTATGGAACTTAACAACGCGGTCATCAGTCCCTAATCTTACAAACTACTTATGAACTAATTTATACTAAAGACGGCACAAAGATCCATGCCCGAGGGGGGATTCGAACCCCCGACCGCAGCGGCCATGCAGACCGTGACTGGCACGCCGCAGACCGCTCGGTCACTGCTGCCGGCAATTCGAAATTACTCGTGAAATGAGACAGCTCTATTTCACTCGCGGTAATATAGGGTGTAAAATGCATAGCTCAGTAAGCTGCCCGCTATCTAACTTTTTCAATACACTATTTGTAAATTACGTGCACATACTTCACTTATTTATTTATTTAATCGTGTCTGAGCTACATCTGTAGTTAATTAATAAGCTACATATACTAGATTACAAATAAAAACTAAGTACTAATTATACATTCATATATATATATATATATATATATATATATATATATATATATATATATAAAATCATGATTTTCACACATAATACGTTATTATTGTCCCTAGCAGGCTCATATCTCTCTCCAGTGTTCGTCACACTTCACTGCAACGTCGTTGGCCAGCCACAGGTCTTGGAAAGTGCATGGCGCCGGCAAGGATGGGCAGCTCAGCAGGTGTATCATTGTTTGTTTTTCTCCACATTGGCAGAGCTCGTCTTCTGCGTATCCCCACTTGAACAGGTTATCCTTTGATCTTCCCATTCGACACCTAAGTCTATTTAGGCTCTTCCAGACTCTCCATTCCAGTTGAGATCCAGCCGGAAGTTCTTCATTAATGTTCCAACATTGCAAGCTGTTTTTTTTTCGATTTCTGTGTCCACATTGATTTCCTGGTTGTAGTTTGGCTTTCATTTAGTGGATGTTCAAATTGAATGAAATCTTTCCTCGATTTTAATCTTGACACCACTGGCTGATGTCCGAACAGGGGATGTCTTCTATCCTCGCACTGTTTGCTTCTTTCAGCCATCGCTAAAGTTTGCCGTCTGATCTGTGGGGGAGCTATTCCAGAACACATATAAAGGAGATCACGGTTTGTAGGCTTCAGGCATCCCGTAATTAATCGACATGAATCGTTCAGTGCTGTATCTAGCTTGTGGGCGTGCGTCGATCTTCTCTATACAGAGCAAGCATATTCAGCTGGAGCAAAACACAAAGCCAGGGATGATGAACGCAGAATTTCAGGATTTGCTCCCCAGTGTCAGTTGGTGAGTTTGCGGATTATACCGTTCCGTGTGTAGATTTTCGCTCTAGTTTTTTCTACATGACTCTTGTAGGACAGTGTTCGACCTAATGTGACTCCGAGATAAACTGGGTTTGAGCAATGTTTAAGTTTAACTGAGTTCCATTCGAATTGTAATTCCCTTTTTGCTTCCTGGTTGTTCAGGTGAAATAAACAAGTCTGTGTCTTTGCTGGATTTGGTCGAAGCTGGTTCCTGTTGTAATATTCAGTAAGAACTTCTAAGGCATCTGATAGGTTTCTCTCGATGTGACTGATTGATCTCGATTGGCAGGCAATGGCTACGTCATCAGCATAGATAAAACTTCTTGCATCTGGTCCAGCTGGTTGGTCATTTGTATACAGGTTGAAAAGTAGAGGGGACAATACACTACCTTGTGGGAGGCCATTCTTCTGGTTCCTCCAGCGGCTTCTTTGCTCTTGAAATTCCACATAGTATCTTCTGTTGGAGATCAGAGATCTCACAACTTCAGTGAGATGGTAATTTCCTGTCATTTTGAAAAATTTTTCTAGTAGGATTTTATGGTTTATCGTATCATATGCTGCTGATAGATCGACAAACACCACACCAGTTTTTCCACCCTTCTGAAACCCGTCCTCTATGTATTGTGTTAGGCAGAGGACCTGACCAGTACAAGACTTTCCGGGTCTAAATCCTGCCTGTTGTGGAATGATTTGGCTTCACTAATAGCGTGATTTTAAAACGATAGTTACGAATTATGAAAAGTTGAATGCTTCGTCAGAAAGCTAAGTAGCTGTACTATCATATGTCCAAAAATCAGATTTTTTTAACCTCACAGATTATTCAGAATCGAGTGAGAAGCATTATGAAACGAAAAACTCGTGCGGAATGAAAAGGTAGGCATTTCATTTTTTCACATGCAAAGTAAAGCTTGTAAGGAAAACCTAAATTTATAAATCGATGTGGGATGGTCGTGAGTACCGTTAACAGTTTTTACAACATGGAAATCGGAACAGTGGATTTCGCGCTAAGGCCGCGGCCTGCGTGGGCTACACATTCTAGCGACAGCTTCAGGCGGCAAAAGACGGCCACACGTATGGCGCGCTACATCGAGCGACGTTTGAGATTCAAACCTGTTTGAATCTTGTCGCTGTCGCACGCGCTACAAAGTGCCGAGTTTCGTTGAGAGTCGACTGCTTTTAGTGGTTATGAAGGTTGTCGCAAGATTTCTGCGAGCCAATAATCCCTGCAGTTTATGAAACGGGAACTGTTCGTGAAATAACAGACAATAAAATTCACCTTGCACATATAACGAAGTATTTTGCTTTGGATAACTAGCTCGTAAATTTTCTTTTGGCTTTTATAAACGACTAAAGTTAAATTTTTAAATTGTTTCTAATATATCAGTCTTCTGTATTTTTATTCTGAGTGATAGTTTCATTTACACCACGATGAACGTGATTTAAAGAATTACTCGCATTTGTGTGCTTTTTGCATTTGCAGTACCGGTAACAAGAATGTTACAGTACTCCTGAGAGAGAGAGAGAGAGAGAGAGAGAGAGAGAGAGAGAGAGAGAGAGAGAGAGAGAGAGAGAGAGAGAGATAACTATGGGATGTCAAAGAAGATGCGTGTAAATTACGTTTCTGAGTAAAATGTCAGGACATAATGTCTCAGTAGCAATTTAATGTGTTTGGTAAGTGTACAGTTGGGTACGTGTGTTTGCAATAAAGATGAACTAGGGGTAAAAACAATTTAAAAAAATAATTTGTGGTGCTTTCTAAAGATAATACATAGAACCTTGCACAAATAAAAGGTGAAAGGGTTGTAATTGCAGTAATTAAAATATAAGATGGTACGGGAAGCGAACCAGCGACCGCAAAAATTACTTAGATCACGAACTAGCAGCACAGGTCGCTACCCCTACGCTACGCCGACCGATGGCGGAAGACTACCGTGTAAGTGAGTTAGTATCGTCTTCGAATAAGTCATATTTCGAACTTATTCAGTTGTTAATGGTTTGTAATCACAAAACTCATTGAAAACGTAGTCGAAAGTAGCTGTACTCGTCGTTGTACTTACGAAGAATTTGGCAGGTGATATTCATAGTCTGTTTTCGCATTTGAAGTTCCGAATGAAATAGTACACGAACTTTCCTCGCTTTGTAAATGTAATGCACAGCATTCCTTTTACGCCTTATTTCCTAAAGTTAATAAAACTTTATTGCCTTACTCTACAGCTATCATTATTCTACGGTTTACGCATGGCAAACTTTAGAAACTGCTGATCGGTTTTATCGGCCATCTTGAAGAGAGGAGTTGTCGCGCTCACGTCGGACACCCGACCATGTCGCCGCTTGTAGCAGCAGTGTCGCGTCGCTGGATGTCGCGTGCTGTCGCTAGAATGTGTAGCCCACGCAGGCCGCGGCCTATAAGAGTGTAGCGGCTGGCGGGCGCGTGCCCCGGCTAGCAGCAGAGCGCCACGGGCGGCCGGGCGGACCGAGACTCGTCGGGTAGTCGGGTACCCGCGCTACCCGGCGCCGTCCGCTGCGGCTGGTGCCGGCAGGCCGGGCAGCGCGTGGCCAGGCCCGCCCGGGAGGCGTGGCTACGGGCCCGGGCGGGTAGCGCAAGCCCGCTGCACGCCTCTGCTTGTAACCCCCTACGGCACCCCTAAACAGTTGAATTTAGAAAAATACCCCAACATGTGTCTTTTAAATTCCAACCATACATGCAAATATCATTTTTTGTTGTTGTAATTGTGGGTTCAAAATTGGCTTAGAAGCAACGTATTTAAAAAAAAAAATTATGTTTCATCCCCTATTACACTCCCTGAATGATTAATTTTCTGAAAATACCGAAACACGTGTCTTTTTTATTCTGGCCAAGAAAACATACACCAATTTATGTAGTTGCAGCTTCAAAATTGCCTTAATAGCAAAACATTTTCGAGAAACATCCCCTCTCTAATTTAACCCCCTTGATGGTTGAATTTCCAACAAATACCGGAACACGAATTTTTTAAATTCTAACGAACAATACAAGTACCAATTTTTGCAACTCTAGCTTCAAAATTATCTTGACACTAATGTGTTTTTGAAAAGAATTTTTGATCCCCTATTTTACCCCCTTAGATCTTTTTTGTGCCCTACGCTGGTGCCACAGGAGATGAGTTCCTTCTGGTGGACGATAATGACTGTCCCCACAGAGCTGCACTGTTGGACAACGTATTTGAAGCTAAGGAAAACTGAACGAATGGAATGGCCAGCTTGTTCAACGGACTTAAACCCAGTGTCTGGGATGCACTTGGCAGATGCATTGCAGCCAGACCAGCACTTCCACAATGCTTGCAGAGGTGGATATTGCACTCATAGAAGAATGGCCAAATATCCCTCAAGAGCTGATTCAAAAATGTTCAAATGTTTGTCAAGTTTATGGGACTTAACTACGGGGTCATCAGTCCCTAAACTTACAAACTACTTATGAACTAGCTTATCCTAATGACGGCACAAATATCCATGCCCGAGGGGGGATTCGAACCCCTGACCGTAGTGGCCGTGCAGACCGTGACTGGAGCGCCTCAGTCCCCTCGGCCACCGCGGCCGGCCAAGAGCTGATTGATAACCTCATTCTGTCCATACCACACGTGCGTGCAACTGTCGTTACCATCCGAGGTGATCAGACACCGTATTATGGGGCAACGAGAACGACTTTTTCACTATTATGGTAGCCCCGTGGGGCCTCGCTCTAAATAAACGACATGTAAACCTCAACTAAAGTTGAGACAGCAACATAACTGCCCACAAGAATTCTGCATCAAGACAATCTCATCTCCCCGAAACTGTTTTCGGCTGTGCAGGAAATGGCTATGTCAAAGCTGAGCTAGGAAGAGGGGGGAATTAGAATTAGCGTAATGGAAGAAGGCTTACCAACTTGGGTATTGTCTTACTGGCCAACGACTTAGCGGAGCTCCAGAACATAGATACAGACCTTGCATCAGAATGTCAGTTGCTTAGCTTGAACTTGAACCTTTCCAAAACAAAAGGAATGTCCAACAAATCGGTCCCAGCTGGTGATGTGAAAGTCAATGACAGTCTATTAGAAGAGGCCAGTGAATATATCTACCTTGGGCAGATTATAAACATGAATGGAGATGTAAGGCCTGAAATCTGTCGGCGGATCAAACTTGGCTGGCAAGCATCGGGGAGGGCCGGCCGCGGTGGCCGAGGGGACTGAGGCGCTTCATTCACGGTCTGCACGGCCACTGCGGTCGGGGGTTCGAATCCCCCCTCGGGCATGGATATTTGTGCTGTCCTTAGTATTAGCTAGTTCATAACTAGTTTGTAAGCTTAGGGACTGATGACCCTGTAGTTAAGTCCCATAAGTTCTACAAACATTTGAACATTTGCATCGGGGAGGATTTCAACCGTATTCAGATGAAAAAGGCCAGTAAATCTAAAGAAAGCAGTAT
Source organism: Locusta migratoria (assembly GCA_026315105.1). Classification (NCBI taxonomy): domain Eukaryota; kingdom Metazoa; phylum Arthropoda; class Insecta; order Orthoptera; family Acrididae; genus Locusta; species Locusta migratoria. The sequence goes on from CM048749.1 coordinate 222,430,897, forward strand.
TTGATCAATGCATTCTTTCTATGCTGATGTATGGTTGCAACTTGCAAGACATGCACTCTGAACTGATTTAAAAAAGGATACGAATGTAGTTTAAGTTGATTTGGGCGCAGCTGGTTTCAACGAATCCAATGCACGATAGAAAAAACTATCGTTCCATTTAAAAATTATATCTTTGTGGTGTAACTCTTTGGAAAATGATACAATAAACTATGTTCATAGCTCCGCAGAAAGTGTGATATTTCTTGTGTTGCCGGCCGCGGTGGCCGAGGGGACTGAGGCGCTTCAGTCACGGCCTGCACGGCCACTACGGTCGGGGGTTCGAATCCCCCCTCGGGCATGGATATTTGTGCCGTCCTTAGTACAAGGTAGTTGATAAGTGGTTTGTAAGTTTAGAGACTGATGACCCCGTAGTTAAGTCCCATAGACTATACAAACATTTGAACATTTATTTTTTATTTCTTGTGTTGACCTACCGCATTAAAATATCCCGTCACCTATTATTTTATTAGTTACAGAGGCAAACACACTTAGTGAAACACCCAGTATATGTCCCAGTGGGATTCGGACCACCGACGCTACGGTTGTGAGGCCAGAACGCTACCACTTCAACTACACCGACCGATACTGCATCTGTAAAGTTATTGGTACTTACGTGCACTTTACAGAACTTCAAAGTCGATTTTCTCGAGAATTTTTGAGAGTTGCGTCGAATAGCTTTGGCTGATTGTTATTTGAATTCTGAACTCCACGTTCCATAAATATCAAAAAGTTCTAAAATCCGATATCCATGTGGTCTCCTTTTTAGAGGTCCTTCTTAGAGGGCCTATACAAAGGAAGTAAACTTGAAGGCAGTATTCTAGAAATGGAAGACGAAGTGAAGGAAGATGAGATAGGAGATGTGATACTGCGAGAAGAATTTGACAGAGCGCTGAAGGACTTGAGTCGAAACAAGGCCGCTGGAGTAGATGATATTCCATCTGAACCGCTGAAATTGTACCACCTGGTATGCAAGATGTATGAGACAGGGGAAATACCGTCCGACTTCAAGAAGAATATTGTAATTACAATTCCAAATAAAGCAAGTGCAGACAAGTGTGAAAATTACAGAACTGTCAGCTTAATAAGTCATAGTTGCAAAATACTAACACGAATTATTTACAGACAAATGGAAAAACTTGTGGAATCCGACCTCGAGGAAGATCAGTAAGTACTGGCATCAAGCACATCAGTACGTAGCATCAGCTGGTTAGTGTTCATCACGAATGTGGTTTTGCAGTCAGTGCAATGTTTACAAATGCGAAGTTGTCAGATGCCCATTTGATGTATGGATTAGCTCGGGGCAATAGCCGTGGCGCGTTACGTTTGTATCGAGACAGATTTCCAGAACGAAGGTGTTCCGACAGGAAGACGTTTATGGGGGCATTTCAAAGCTCTTGTCTACGCAACCCCGGTACCAAATGCAGAGACTCTTCGTGCTCGTATTGTGGACGGCTGTGATACAACACGCCATTCTCCAGGGCTGCGTCATGGATTCCAGGCGACGGAGGGTGGATGCATGTATCCTCGCTAACGGAGGACATTTTGAACATTTGCCGGCCGCGGTGGCCGAGGGGATTGAGGCGCTCCAGTCACGGTCTGCACGGCCACCATGGTCGGGGGTTCGAATCCCCCCTCGGGCATGGATATTTGTGCCGTCCTTAGTTGTAAGTAGTTCATAAGTAGTTTGTAAGTTTAGGGACTGATGTCCCCGTAGTTAAGTCCCATAGACTCTACAAACATTTGAACATTTTTTTTGACCATTTCCTGTAACAAAGTGTTTGAAGTCACGCTGGTACGTTATGTTGCTGTGTGTTTCCCTTCCATGATTAGTGTGATTTGAAGAGAAGTAATAAAATTAGAGAAAGAGAAAAAGAGAAGTAATAAAATGAGCTCTCAAATGTTCAAATGTTTGTACAGCTTATGGGACTTAACTACGGGGTCATAAGTACCTAAACTTACAAACTACTTATGAACTAGCTAATACTAAGGACGGCACAAATATCCGTGCCTGAGGGGGGATTCGAACCCCCGACCGTAGTGGCGGTGCAGACCGTGACTGGAGCGCCTCAGTCCCCTCCGCCACCGCGGCCGGCAAAATGAGCTCTAACATGGAAATTAAGCGTTTCCGGACACATGTCCACATAACATAATTTCTTTCTTTGTGTGTGAGGAATGTTTGCTGAAAGTTTGGCCGTACCTTTTCGCAATATCCTGTATATAAATGTGTTTCAGGATGTTTTGAATTGTCGGCCGCGGTGGCCGAGGGGACTGACGCGCTCCAGTCACGGTCTGCACGGCCACTACGGTCGGGAGTTCGAATCCCCCCCCCTCGGGCATGGATATTTGTGCCGTCCTTAGTATTAGCTAGTTCATAAGTAGTTTGTGACGGGACTGATGACCCCGTAGTTAAGTCCCATAAGCTATACAAACATTTGAACATTTTTGTTTTGAATTCTGCCATCAGTTGTGCAATAGGGGGTGGCAATACTTGATTAGGAAAGCGTTTTTAAAGCTAAGTCTATGGAAATTAATATTTATAAGTAGAAACAACCAATGCAGAGCATCCAGTCCACGCTTGCGAAGCAGCGGGACTTGAGCTAGTTACTGAATAAATCTGACGAGAGGGTGTTGGGGGGGGGGATGGGGTGAAGGGCTTCTAACCGCTGGGAGGAGAGGGGAAGGGCTCAAAATTTTAAAAAAGAAACAGGAAAAAACGTTGACGGAATTAATGGGCGTCGCCCTGGCGTGAGGTGGCGGTTGCCGGTTGCTGGTTGCCGGTTGCGGCTTCGCGGCTCACCGCCCGCGGCACGCGACGCCTCCTCGGGCTCGGCATTGTCGTGTGGGCCCATTTGTAGCCGGCAGCCCCTGCCTGCGCATCCCTTCCGCCCTTAAAAAAGCGCCGGAATTTACGACGTGGCGACGGCAGGCCCGCAGTCCACAAATCACGCGGGCGACAATCACCTGCGGCCAGCCTCCGCTAAGCGCACTCCATAAAACGGCCCACCAAGCCTTTTTGTGGCGTGGCGTCGCGTGCGCCGCCCAGACCCCCAAAAAACCAGGTAGCCGCGGGAAGCCTCCCCTTTTTTACGCACCCCACCGTTCTGTCCGCGGCGCGCGACGCCTCTTCATCAGCTCACGCCCATCTCTCGAGAGCGAGTTTATCGACGGCTCCGGGCCTGCGGTGGTTACACACGCCACCAAACAAACAAGTCTCACGAAAAATATCGTCTGCAGAGAACGAAGTCTGTCTTTCTAAACAACTACAGTCCGACTGAAAGTATTAGCTTACAAGGAGACCACTTGGATGTCAGATTTTATAATTTTTTATTTTTTTTATTTTTTTTGGTATGATTAATGCTGCAGCAGTCACTATTTATAAATATTTTTATTGGCACGACGCGTTTCGGCAACATGCTGCCATCATCGGGTGCATTTTTACAGTTACTGGTTACATTCTTGACGTATTATGTTTTGTGTTGTGGATGCCAGTGAGGTTATGATTGTACAGTTTTAACAGTTTTGCTAATCTTGATAAACTTGTTGTCTGGCACACACAACACAAGCACATAGTTACATATACACTTACAACACATGTGGACATTTTGTATTCGACAGTAACCTTCAAATACAAAATGTCCACATATGTTGCAAGTGTATATGTAACTATGTGCTTGTGTTGTGTGTGCCAGACAACAAGTTTATCAAGATTAGTAAAACTGTTAAAACTGTACAAACATAACCTCACTGGCATCCACAACACAAAACATAATACGTCAAGAATGTAACCAGTAACTGTAAAAATGCACCCGATGATGGCAGCATGCTGCCGAAACGCGTCGTGCCAATAAAAATATTTATAAATAGTGACTGCTGCAGCATTAATCATTCCAAAAAAGCTTATAATACAGTCGCAGACCTCAGAAAAATCCAAATAACATGGATAAATTTGATTTTTTTTATATTTATAGTACGAGAAGTTCAGAACACATATACCAATCAGGCAAAGGCCAGTCGACGCAACTCTCAAAAATTTTCCCGAAAATCGATTTTGAACTTTTTCAAGTACACTTAAATACCAATAAATAAAACATCTTGTAATTAGCTTCCATATTGTGCCAGCCCACCACAGAATTATAATGAAATAAAAGGTTTCAGCTTGGTAGGCGATGTGAGATGTTTATTTTATTAAAATTCACAACATATCGATTTCGTCCCTATGATGGAACTTCATTAGTGCGTCATGTTAAAAACAAGGTAGGTACCTTAGTCAGACATTAAAATCAAGATAAAATTACATGCTCCAAGAATGTTACAATTATATAACGGAATTACATACCAGAATTGCAAGTTATGATGACCTATTGCTCTGCTTAAACCATTATTTCGTCATATCATAAAATACATTTAAAAGGTCTTGTTGGTACAAGTCACAAGACGTATAAAAAGCAGCTACCTCATTTTCTATGTAGCTGTTTACTACTGTAAATACGCACTTCAAACAAACGGGTAAAACACGCAGCTGAACCCACTTATGTTCCATTTATATGTCGGTAATGAAAACACTCCTCTGAGATCACTCTCGTCACCATATAAAATGCTTGAAACGTCCGAGTTATGATTTTTGTAAAGGAAACGACGCGTCAGAAAAATGATTTTTTTTTTCATAAACGTTTTAGTTGCTCTCGTATTTCTCCAGACTACGTATAAAGGAACTTTTTTTGCTTGCTAAGCAACACAAATTGTGTCATTTTTATTATATACCACAGTAAAACGTTACCCTAATAGAAGTTACTCAGCTTGAAGTATATTATAAAGCTCATTTCAGGAAACGGAGAATGTTCTCCGGTCGTGAGAAACGTCTCGCGCTTTATTCATACGAAATCGGAGATTGTTCTCTATTGTGAGCAACTTCCTCCACCCTTTTACTCACGCTGAGAACAAACTCGGTTGAATTATATTCCCTGACTCGCTTTGTTCATGCGAACCTGAGAACGTTTTCTGGAATCCAGAGTATGAAGTAGGTACTTCGTTTGATTCATACGGCCCTTACTCATCACTAATATACACCAATGAAAAATACTCCTATCACAACTAAACAAAAGACGAATATGAGCAGTGCGACAATCGCCGTGCGGTCTGGCGCGTCATGACACGGATTACACGACCGCTTCCATCGGAGGTTCGAGTCCTCCCTCAGTCATCGGTGTGTGCGTATGTGTATTGTACTTAGCGTAATTTAGTTTAAGTGCTTAGTAACACTAGGGATCGATGATCACAATAGTTTGGTCCCATAGTATTACAAACATTTGAAACATTTGAAAAACAGTGGAATCCCCTGGTAACGGTTGTGAACTGCGTGTGACACGCGGACAAAACGCTGCTGCAATCGCATAGTTAGTTAGGTAGCTGAGTGGGGCGTTTGAGACGACGGGTTGTGTTTCAAACGTTAAGAAAAACAGGACGACGGAGTTCTATTCGGATACGAAAACATTCCTGTCGTGCGTGACAACGTGACTGTAAAACCCAGAAAAGCGATTCGCCGACGAGCTGAACAAATGAATTTATCACCAAGTTCACTGCATTTAATCCTTTCAAGAGATCTGAAAATGCATGGGCAGAAGATTCAACTTACACAATAGTTGAAGACTGCAGATCCTGGAAAGATATATCGATTTGTTCAGTGGGTTTAGGTTGGACCAGTGATTTCAATTATTAACACTGGATACATAAATGTAGTTGTTTGAATCTGCGAAAATCGTGACGGTCTATTATAGTTATGTTGGCAGCTCCATTGGTCGTGTTGTTGTTTTGAATCTTGTGTCCTCTGAAAATAAGTTACGAACATTTGATTACTCTAATAAATACATAATGGAGAAGTTTGTGTCGCTTGTGGTTGCAGAAAAGTCAGAGGAAAGGAAGTAGAGTTCAAATCCACATACCACTGCCATCGTGATAAATCAAGAAGGCAGTTTATACTTATATTCAGAACAAGTGTTTGTATCACCTTGCATTTGATGAAGAAATTGCGCTGTTGTAGACGGTATTTATCGTGTTCATTTCTATATTTACCTTTTGTCTGTGTTGATTTCCGTTTGGGCTCACAGACTGCATATGCACGCTGTGAGGAAAATAGTGCTTATATCATATGCCTCGAATCTATCGTTATTACACCTTTATTTACATGTCTACAAGTAATAATAATAATAACTTGGTGTGGCTCACTGGCCTGGAGCAAGTCTTCCAATTGGACGCCACTTGGGCGACTTGCGTGTCCCTAGCCTACCCCAGTTATCCAACCGCAAAGGGGACCTGCAGCTTAACGTGGAATCCGAACCACGTGTTCTGACGACTCCTCACATCATTATTTATCCATTAAATGTGGGAGAGACACTAGTTGTGAATCAAATTATAACTCAAGTATACTTTTTGCAACTAGTGTCTTTTTTTATTGTTTTGTTGCAGGAGTACGGTTAATTACACGTCTAGACTATTTTGTAAATACTATTACAATTTTCAGAACAGGTTGGGTCCGCTGTTTATGAGTTAGTTTCTACTAAAGAAACTGTTATAAATAAATCAAAATTTCAAAATTTTAAATTCTTTGTAAGCACATGATACTGACAGATAATATAATTTTTTTCTCAATATTTTTCTCAGTATTTAAGCACTATACATCAATCTTGGTAGTTTTTATAGCTTCAAATGAAAAGTCATGCATTAAAGGGTTAAGCCGGCTTCTCAATCACCAGATTCCCTACTTTGAATTGTTCTATACAGGATCCTCTATTTCCCGTTTAATTACTGAAAGCTCTGACGGAAACACTCTGTATAGTGCAAAAATCAAAGAGTGAACGGTCGCTGTTGCCGGTTGTAACTGTTTGTTATGTCCAATTACTCGTTTCAGACAGTAACAATAATGAGAATATTGTAACTCAAGTACTTGAACCTAGCAGGCAACAGATCTACTAACGCCAAGGATGTTGTAAGAATATGGATCCTTGTATGTTATGTCAAGCAGCGATGGAAAGTAGCTTTATCATATACAATAGTTATCGTAAGGATCACTGCAAAAAAGATACAACGTAAATAATGGCAGTTACAGTAAAACAACTGAGGGATAGGTCATTTAAGGTATAACAAAAATAGTATGACAGATCTAACCATAGCAGATGGATGAGTCGATACCTCGGTAGGTCCGCGCTTACTAGTATCAGGAGCTAGTTACACTATTGCGCAGCACTTGGAAATGTTCAAATGTTTGTATAGCTTATGGGACTTAACTACGGGGTCAACAGTCCCTAAACTTACAAACTAGCTAATACTAAGTACGGCACAAATATCCATGTCCAAGGGGGGATTCGAACCCCCGACCGTAGTGGCCGTGCAGACCGTGACTAGAGCGCCTCAGTCCCCTCGGCCACCGCGGCCGGCCTGCGCAGCACTCCGCGACAGTTGACACAGAATGATGGGCTGAGTTAACAACCTGCGTCAATTAAAGGGCCCTACACACGATGCGATTTATTGGACCAATTCGTTGGTCACCCGATAAATTGGGCGGTTTTTATGCGCGATCCGACCACTTTCCTCGTCGGCCGGTTGATTTGCCTGACCACCCGACCTCCGACTCCGCCACCACATCACCCGACAAATTGTACCGTGTGTAGCGCTTCCCGACCAACTTCCATGCCTGAGGTCGTCTGCACAGCGAACACGCGAAAACAAAAACAGTTCGACAAACAGATACCAGAAGAGGGTGGCGCTGCATGCAGTTGGTCGGAACGAGTGTAGCTGTTACCAATTGGTTGGTTCGTTGGACATCTTGTTGGTCGTATGATAAATCGGAGCGTGTGTAGGGGCCTTAAGGGAGATCCAAGCGATGGCGCTAGACCGGCGGAGACGTGAGTGGCGTGTGAGGAAATAAAAGCTGGTGAGGGAGGAGATGGGGGAAAATTAGGATTACCTGTCGTCCTCTTTTACCCGGACATGTCAACCATTTTTAGACCCTAAAATGGCCCAGTTTAGTTTCTGAAAAAAGGTGTAAGATCTCCCCCTCTGTTTTTTTATGTATACAACTGCTTGAAATTGAAAGGGCGGAAATACAGCTTTTTGAATTCTCACCATCGCGAAATCTAAATAATTTAACCTTTCTTCCAACGATATATTTGTTTCTAGACTTTTCTCTTAGGTCGCCGAGCTTAGATATTCAGATCATAGTAAATGACTAGCTTGGAAATTAAAGTGAAATACGACCTGTAAGGCGGACAGTTAAACAATCACGCATTCAACACTGAAAGATACCTCGGCTCCAAATAACTAGACATTAGAACTATAACAATTTTGCAAATATTTGTACGAATCTGGAAATGTCCTTGAAATGTTCATGTTATCTGATTATTCTCAGGAATATGCGAAGATTATTATGAAATGACAAGGAAAAGGCGAATAGGGCAGGTGGTGGATGTCTTGGGGTTCATGTGGGGTAAAGGATATTATGATAAACCAGAGAAAAACTAGTCGCAGCGGTAGAGAGAGAAATAAAAATAGTCTTGGGGAGAATGAAAAAGGTATTAAGAGTTTGGAAAAAGCTGGTTCATTTAGGGAAAAATGGATAGAATTGTATTGTAGAAAGTTTGCCGTTTTTGTAATTAGCTCTTCGCTGAGACTGGTAATTTCCAGAAGTCAAAGATTTTTCCTTTTGAGAGTTCAGTGATGATTTTACAACTTGTCTCTTTATGATTATTTCTCGTGAGATGATCGATAAAGGCCGAATTGGCTTTGGCACGATCATTTTTTGTTAAAAAATGTTCTTGCAATCTAGTCTTGAAAGCTCGTCCAGTTTGCTAAATATAGACCTACAACAAGGGCCACGGTAAGCACTCACTTTTATAGACCCTTAAGGAGGACAGTTAAACAATCATGCATTCAACACTGAAAGATATCTCGGTTCCAAATAACTTGACATTAGAACTGTAACAATTTTGCAAATATTTGTATGAATATTTTAAACAATCGTTTGTTGTGATGAAAGCGGTGCTGGACCTGAACGTTGATTGTGAAAGTCGGTGAGCCCCTAAGAAACATCTCCTACGAAAGGTAAGGATACATAGACGACCTCACTACTGCTGGACTTAGGGACGAGCAAAATTCCAATTCATATTAGCAGAATACATGACATCAACTGTGAATGGACAAAGCTGAAAATGTGTACCCAGCCAGGATTTGAACCCGGGTCTCCCGTTTTCTAGACAGTTGCGCTGACCACTACACCATTGGAGACACAGTGATCACCGCACCGGCAAGGACTGCCTAAGCACGCCTTCCGCCAGATACAAATTCCCAGATATACCCTGCCCACAGTACTCAAACTTGTAGTTTCAGAAACTAATTCCCGTAAGTGTAAAGGCCCCAAACTTGCCCACCCATCCTCACTAACGAAAAGATCATTGCCCATTCGCTGTTGATGTCATATATTCTGTTAATATGAAAGAATAACAACTGTAGGATCAGAAGTGACGTCTGTTCTTTCGGAACAGACACCACATGTATATATAGACATTCTATTTTTCGAGATTTTTTCGTTGTACATTCGGTCTACCATACTAACATTGTATCCATTGGTTCCAGGAATGAGTCTCAAGTTCGTAAGTTTTTGCTTAGTTGTTTCACCGTTTAAAGACAGAGATATAAGCGGTCGACGACAAAAGAGAAGAAGCTTATTTTGTAATTGAACGTGTAGCAGGATTTTAGTGGGTTACAGCGTCACTGGTTGTGGACTACTAATCGTATACGCGATGTGATTGTTGGATAAAGTAAGTGCTAAGTCCAAGAAAATAATGGAGCAATCGGATAATGAGCTGGAAGCTGAAAGACACTTTTGGATACGGATTGCAGAATAATTTTGTGAGGGAGTGTACATCTATGGATACTTGTGTACCAACTGCTGAAAATTTTGGACAGCTGTATTAATTGCCAGTAAAATGTAACCTTTAGATGGTAAGAACCAAAGTGATATTACTGTGCGTTTACTCTGACCGTAAAGTTTACTAGTTGTTAATTCTCACTCTTACTTTGTTGGACAGTGTAGGAACATATGCTTGGCTGGAGTGCTCATAAAGGGCTGGCCACACACTCTGATGTCGGGCCGTCACAAGCTGCCTGCTTAAACTGGTCACGGGAGGAATGAGTCCCGTCCTTTTCCAGACCATTGCGGGCTCGCGAGGAATGAGGAATCGATGGTAAGGCATCAACTAAAACAGGGGTGATTTCGGGCGTTCCACAGGGTAGTGTTATTAGTCCTCTGCTGTTCCTTTTTTACATAAAAAATTTGGGAGAAAATCTAAGCAGCTCGCTTAAATTGTTTGCAGATGACGCCGTCATTTACCGTCTAGTAAAATCACCTGAAGATCAAAACCAACTGCAGAACAATCTAATTAAGATATCACTATGCTGTAAAAATGGCAATTGACTCTAAATAATGAGAAGTGTGAAGTCGTCTACATGAGTACGAAAAGAAATTCGTTAAACTTTGTTTACAAGATAAACCAAACAAAAGTGAAAGCCGTAAACTCCACTAAACACCTAGGAATTACTATTACTTCAGACTTAAAGCGGAAAGAACACGTAGATAATGTCTTGGGGAAGGCGAACCAGAGACTGCGTTTTATTGGGAGAACCCTTAAAAGATGCAACAGAACTACTAAAGAGACTGCATACACTACGCTTGTCCGTCCTCTTTTTTTTTTTTTTTTTTTTTTTTTTTTTTTTTTTTTTTTTTTTGTAGTATTGCTGCCAAGTATGCGATCCTTATTACGTGGGTTTGACGGAGGATGTCGAAAGAGTCCAAAGAAGGGCAGCTCGTGTTGTATTGTCACGATACAGGGAAGAAAGCGTTACGAAAATGATTTGATCTGGGATGGGAATCATTACAACATCGGCGTTTATCGCTGCGACGTGGTCTACTTACGAAACTCTAATCACCAACTTTCTCCTCGGAATGCGAAAATATATTGCTGATTGCCACTTACATAGGTAGAAAAGATCATTAGAATAAAATTTAAGAAATCAGAGCTCGAACGGAGAGATTCATGTGTTCTTTCTTCCCGTGCGTATTCGAGAATGGAATGGGAGATACATAGTATAAAGGTGGTTGGGTGAACCCTCTGCCAGGCACTTAAATGTGATTTGCAGAGTATCCCATGTAGATGTAGAGTTCCATTTTTCTGACCGCGGGAGGAATGGATCCTGCGCCCACTTTGAAAGACGCTGGAATTCTTAATGTAATGCATCATGTCGAGGGTTGATCCTTGTTTGAGAGCGGATTCACGGGAGTGCCAGACGCCTGGCGAGAACATAGAGCCATCTGCGAGCCACGGAGTACAAAGGTCGAAGTACGAGGACGTACTAGAGTTTGAGCATACGGGACACGTGATAGATTAGTCCGCGCAGGCGTGCGAAGTAGTCTTGTGTAGTTCGCGAACGAACTAGTTCGGAAGAGCGCTCCCACAGGCGAACTAGTTCGCAGATCCCTCGCCTCTTAGTTCGTCCGCTCCTTTTCCGAAGACTGACGGGTAACAGCGAGAGGACGCGAGAACGCGCAGAATCGCGTGATTCCCTTCTGCCAATTGCCGTCATTTCGAGCTGAGATGCAGCTCAGCTGTATTTTTAGTAGCGGTAGCAAAAGCCAAAATGAGCGGATGAACTAAAAAGAGCGACCTACTTCGCGGCCGAGCTGCGAACTAAAAGGAGAGCTACCTGTCGCGAACTAAAATATGCGCTATAGGTCACGAACTAAAAAATACGCGATAGGTCGCGAAATAAAAGGTGCGCGATAGGTCACGAACAGAATTAAAAATCACGTGTTTCCCTTCTACTGATGAGAGCTATTTCGAGGTTATCGTCTGCCTGCTAGATTGGTTCGCATGATATCGTTACGGCTCAAGCAGCAAGCGCATGAAGCAGCTAGGTGGGGGAACTTCTCTCTCCGCCTGCATGCGCAGACCACGCAGCTCAGCCGTCACTGGGAGCGGACGAATTAAAAGAACGAAATAGTTCGAGACAAAGCCGCGAATTAAAGTGAGCGATCCCGATCGCCAACTGTTATGCGCAAGTCTGCTATGTACACTTCATGCTTCCACCTCTATATATCTCCCTTTCTTAATGATTGTCCCTTCTCTTTGACCTTTTAGCCTGCCCCCTATTCCTGACCATATATTTCTCCCCCTATTTATGTCAGCCTCCCGTTTCTTTGTGCAAATACTTCAGCTGCTTCCTTTGTTGCATTTCCTCCACCCTCTATTGACGTACAATTCCTCCACTCTCCAATCTCTGTCTTCTGCATTCTCCCATCTCTCATTATTCATCTCACCCCTCTCTGACCATATCTTCCTCCATCCTCCGTCTGACCTCCTTCCACCTATCTCCTGCACCTCCAATTACTCCCCCACTCTTTTTGTCAAATGTTCAAATGTTTAAATCTATCGGATCAAACCGCGTGGTCATCAGTCCGTAGCTTACAAACTACTTAAACTAAGTTAAACTAACCTCTGTCGAGACATAAAGTGAGCGCTCCCGATCGCGAACTATTGTGTGCAAGTCTAGTGCGAAGCCCTTGCCTGAGTGGCGCAAGGGCTAGGCCAAGCGCCAAGTAAGCAGGAGACCCGGGTTCGAGTCGAGGCTCCGGTAGAAGTTTTCATATGTCCAAATTGCCTGATTACAAGACTACCAACAGCTGAGACGAAAACACCCTAACATAATCTATATCTGGAAGAAATGATAAGAACGGACAAACTTTATGGAGCACGACAAAAGAATCGAGGAGATGTATCCAGATGGTGAGAAGTACATCAGTCTGGAGGCACAGAGTTGGCCAGTTTCCTACCTGAGCCTGAGGCGGGACGAAGACGGCTCATTTGCTGAGATTTCAGTTGGTCGTGCAGTCGCTTGTGCGGACTGAGTGTGGGTTCGCAGACGTATGAGAGAGAGATATGAGCCTGCTATGACAATAATGACGAATGATGTGTGAAAATCATGACTGTATATATGAATGTATAATTAGTACTTAGTTTTATTTGTAATCTTGTATATATAGTTTATTAATTAATTACAGATGTAGCTCAGACACGATTAAAGAAATAAATGGGTGGGTTGCACAGAAAATGTTGCAACTTATTTCGCAAAGCTAACACTATTGCGGTAACGTTATGCACTTCTTCAGAGACGCTAGGACGACCTGCATAATGCATTCTGCCACAGTTTGGTGACCTTGGTTGAAGGCTTTTACCCAACGTGCCACTGTTCTGTACGGCAGTGGCGATTCCCCGCACGCCTCTTTAAGACCTTGATGACTCTGTTGTGCTGTACGACCTCTGGCACTTTCAATCTTGATCCAACTCCGTTGTTCCTGTTTCGAAAACATAGTGACACTGTTACGTTAGACCGCTCGCTTACAAGTCACTGTGTTTCCCTCGATTGTGTGCACACCGGCGACGTGGGACGGGCGAGTCGATTTGCTCGGAGGCAAGGTAGGTATGTCAACAACGTGTGCTAATAGCGACAATAGTAGATTCTATTGCATAGTGTCTCCACAGCAGTGCTGCCACTATTTAAGTTCCAACTCTCGTATTATTTTGTATAGCAGTCGCGGCCGTGTGGTAGTAAACTAATTACAAGGGCCACGCGCTGCCGCGGCGCCGGTGCACAAAGGGCCGCCCGGCCAGCCCTCAGCCCTTTGAGCCAGGCACGCGACTAGCCGCCTCTACAGCTCTCATTTTTTTCACCCTTCGATAGAGGGTGAGAGCGCGCGCCACCCTACCCGCACTGCCTCAATTTTTTTCATCCCTTTCTCTGCCGTCTCTTTCTCTCTCCGTCTGCCTCTCTCTCACTCTTGATCAAATCTTTAGGGTAGCGGCGACGACGCTACGCGGAGGGAGTTAGGCTAGGGCAGGCACGACGAGGGCAGGCAGGAGAAAAAAAAGCTTCCGAGTGCAAATCCCTGTAGATAAAAAGGGAGGAAAAAAATCCCCGGCTCGTGTGTTGGAGCAAGTCGGCCGTCTGTCTGTGTGCGTGAGGGCCGAAGGGGTGGCAGGCGCGTGACTCACCGCCGCTCCTTGCGGCGCCAAGCCGGCTGCCGGCTCTTCGGCTGCCCACCAGACACACCACTATCGCCGTCTCACAGCGTCCAGTACTTACGTCTTCACATCAAACTAGCAGGTATAAAAATAGTACCCCCTCTTAAGAGCTTTCCAAATACTCCAGTTTTATTGCTGAAACAGTAACGCTGTAACTTGGCATGAAAGACATGTGGCGAAACCGCACCATCTGTCTACACCAGTCCTCAGACAAAGGAAGAGACAGCTATACAAATAATACGAGGGTTGGAACTTAAATAGTGGCAACACAGCTGTGGAGACACTGTGCAATGGAATCTACTATTAACGAAATAAATGGCAATTTGCGATCCCTTATGGCTTCACTATACTAGGTTTAGATGTAATACCAATGTGTGTCGAATGAAAATTTGTGCCCAGACGGGATCCGAACCCGGTATCTCCTGAACCCGGTATCTCCTGCTTACTAGACAGACGCGTTGACCACTCCGCCACCGAGGACACAGTGACCAGCCTAACTGCACAGGACTCTTCCCTGCACGGTGGCGGAGTGGTTAATGCATCTCCCTAGTAAGCAGGAGATCCCGGGTTCTAATCCCGGCTGGGCACAAATTTTCATTCGCCGCACATTGGTATTACATCTAAACCTAGTACAGTAAAGCCACAAGTGATCGCAAATTGCGATTTAAAGGTAAAAGCAGTCAACAATCCGAAGATTGGTTTGAACACCACAGTGCTTTACTAGGCATGGTCCTGTTTGGAGGTGGTATGCCGTTGCCTTCCTCCGACCTTCGAACTGACTTACCCAGCCAGTTACAGCTTAACGTGGTCTCCGAACCACGGTGATACTCGGTATTTTCACATGAGCAATATGCCAGAGGTGAAAGAAGTGGAAAGTGACAGATAAAAATCCTAGGACCTAGCGGGGATCGAACCCGCGACCTTTGGATTTGTAGTCTGGCACTCTATCACTGTGCAACCGAGGCGCACCAATTGCGATTTATTTAATTAAACATGAACGCTGTAACTTAAAAATATATATAATTGTATATAAGCCGAGGCTGGGCTTCTGACGACAATTAATTGTGTCTCGATACCTCATGGTCTGTTCTTCCTGATGCGGGAATACAGTATTGTGACTGCGAGCATTACAGAATTAAGAGGCTGTGGTAATAGGAAAGAGACAGTGTGGAGAATGGAGATGTGGGTGTGGCGGGAGACGTGCAGGGAAGAGTCCTCTGCAGTCGGGTTGGTCACTGTGTCCTCGGTGGCGGAGTGGTCAACGCGTCTGCCTAGTAAGCAGGAGATCCCGAGTTAGAATCCCGGCCGGGCACAAATTTTCATTCACCGCACATTGATATTACATCTAAACCTAGTACAGTGAAACCATAAGTGATCGAAAATTGCGATTTATTTCATTAAAAATGAACGCTGTAACGTCGTAAAAAATATATATTATTGAATCTACTATTGTCGCTGATGGCACACGTGGCTGACATACCTACCTTACCTTCGAGCAAATGGACTCGCCAGTTCCACGTCACCGGAGTGCACACAATCGAGGGAAACAGTCACTTGTAAGCGAGCGGTCTAACGTAACAGTGTCACTATGTTTTAGAATCAGGAACAACGGAGTTGGATCAAGATTGAATGTGCCAGAGATCGTACAGCACAACAGAGTCATCGAGATCTTACAGAGTCGTGCGAGGAATCGGCATTGCCATACAAAACAGTGGCACGTTGGGTAAAAGACTTCAACAAAGGTCACCAAACTGTGGCAGACATGCATCATGCAGGTCGTCCTAGCGTCTCTGCAGAAGAAGAGCATGCTGTTGCCGCGTTAGTGTTAGTTTTGCGAAAGAAGCTGCAACATTTTCTGTGCAACCCACCCATTTATTTATTTAATCGTGTCTGAGCTACATCTGTAATTAATTAATAGGCTACGTATACTAGATTACAAATAAAACTAAGCACTAATTATACATTCATATATACAGTAATGATTTTCACATATCATACGTCATTATTGTCCATATCAGGCACATATCTCTCTCCAGTGTTCGGCACACATCACTGCAGCGTCGTTGGCCAGCCACAGGTCTTGGAAAGTGCATGGCGCCGGCAAGGATGGGCAGCTCAGCAGGTGTGTCATTGTTTGTTTTTCTCCACATTGGCAGAGCTCGTCTTGTGCGTATCCCCACTTGAAAGGTTATCCTTTGATCTTCCCATTCACCACCTAAGTCTATTTTAGGCTCTTGCAGACTCTCCATTTCATTTGAGATCCAGCCGGAAGTTTTTCTTTAATGTTCCAACATTGCAAGCTGTTTTTTTCCCAATTTCTATGTCCACATTGATTCCCTGTTTGTAGATTGACTTTCATTTAGTGGATGTTCAAATTTACTGAAATCTTTCCTCGATTTTAATCTTGCCACCACTGGCTGATGTCCGAACAGGGGATGTCTTCTATCCTCGCAGTCTGCTTCTTTCAGCCATCGCCAACGTTTTCCGTCTCATCTGTGGGGGAGCTATTCCAGAACACATCTAAAGGAGATCACGATTTGTAGGCTTCAGGCATCCTGTAATTAATCGACATGAATCATTCAGTGCTGTATCTAGCTTGTGGGCGTGCTTCCATCTTCTCCATAAGGGGCAAGCATATTCAGCTGGAGCAAAACACAAAGCCAGGGATGATGAACGCAGAATTTCAGGATTTGCTCCCCAGTGTGAGTTGGTAAGTTTGCGGATTATACCGTTCCGTGTTTTTCTACAGGTCATCATTTTGCACTACAATGGGCGGGTGAATTCAGCGCAAGCTGTGGCTGCTCTGTTCGGTCGATGTTACTGGGAAGTACCGTACCATCCAACATACTCTCCGGACGTAAGTCCTTTGACTTTGATTTGATTCCGAAGATGAAGGAACCACTTCGTGGGATTCGCTTCAGAACTGTTCCAAAGATTCGACAGGCAGTAGACCGCTCCATTCGCACTCTCTGCTAACGGTATACTACGCCTTCCACGTAACTGGCAACGGGTTCTACACATCTCTGGTGACTACTTTGAAGGGCAGCAACAGGTGCAAACATGTAACGCTTTTATATTGGTTGTGAATAAATAGTTGCCACTATTTAAGTGCCAACCCTTGTATATTCCAGGTGATCCTCTGACGCCGCCAGCCAAACCGTGGACGTCACTCCTGTGGTGTGAGTGGAAACGGGCTAGAGGTGTGCATTGCCATATTTGCTGCTAGTAACCCGTTGGAAACACGTCTTATTTACAATTCATGCTAACAAACCCCCTTCTCTGTGCTTTGGAATTCTACGACCTGCCACGATGGTCTTGGCGGACGTTTGCGCTGCGTGGAGGTCCAGAAGCCTATCTTCAGATGTGGAAATATTCGTGTACCACTGTAGCCAGCATCGTTGAACAACTGTCGCAACACGTCCAATTTGTGTGGCAATAGCCAGAAAGCACCACTCCGTCACTCGGAAGGTCACAATTTGACCGCTTTAAAAACTCGCTCAGTTGGCTGTAGGAAGCAGGAGTGCGTTCCAGTGGCATGCCCCCCATTTGCTTCAGATGATGATACCACACTAACAAGCAAAGGACGCCCACACGTCATCGCCGTAGTCGTTCAAATTTATGGTACGTACGGGTCGTGGTGAGACATGGAAGTGCCCCAAGAGGGAACTCCAAATGGCCAAGCGTTTAGGAAATACAAAAGGAATTTTGGTACGGATCTATCACCAATAGCATCTTATCAATTGTCCCTGAAAAAGAGTATTTAGGAAGCGGTGTGTCGGTCACCGTTAAGCCGCAGCGGTATGTCAGTGCGGTCGATGAGAGGGCTGAACGCTCCCTCTAACAAAAATGTGTGCCAAGAACTGAACGATGAAATCGAACAAAAAACGAACACACGTCCGCAACGGACCGAACTACCCAAAGAACACAAACACACACACACACACACACACACACACACACACACACACAACGGTAAGCCGCTGTGCAGTGGCAGCGTTCTAAGGAACCTTGCCGTGGAGCGCGCGATTGCTAGCTGTCGGAGGTTCGAGCCCTCCCTGGGACAAGGACGTATGTGTTGTCCTTGCTATAAGTTAGTTTAAGTAAAACGGTAAGAGATGGTTCTTGTATTGAAAGGGTCGCGGGTTCGACCTTACCATACGTCTAAGAGCTGCTATGTACTGGCTGAATGCAGGGAAATACAAGGTCCACGAACCTGTTGGATAAGAGATAACAGAACGGAACCAACAAATTAAATGGAGAATGGACACATGGCAAAAAGAATGGGATAACTGCGAGAAAGGACGACGTGTATATTACTTTTTCCCGAATATAAGGGAACGTCTTCGAATGGGTCATATCAATGCCAGCCGGGGTATGATCCACTTCCTAACGGGACACGGCCCCTACCTCACACACCTCACAAGTGTGGGTCTCAGTGACAATCCATGCTGTACGTGTGGAGAAATTCGGACCCCAGAACACACTGTTATACACTGTCAGCTCTACAAAACACACACTCACACTATGTTTGATACGATTAAAGACCTAAACGAACTAATACGAGATAAGAACGGATGGGACATAATGAACAGGCTTACGGACGAAGTCTCACTACGAAAAAAAGACGAGTACACACAGAAGGTAAGACATAATGCAACACGAAACGTCCACAACGGAAGGCAAAACACTTATGATGAATCTGACACTAAAAGCGCAAACAGTGCAAATTACATCACAGATGACAGCCCTGACACAGAGGACGATATAAACACATGCGAAATGTAACTGCAGATATAGCTCATCATAGGAGTCTCCAAATGAGAAAACTCCAGGATGGCAGGGCTCGAAGTAAATTCCGAGGCCTCCCATCCTGGACTTTCCACTCTTATTCTTCAGGCTATCACTTAAACCAATCTTACCTATTCACCACCTAAGTCTATTTTAGGCTCTTGCAGACTCTCCATCTCTTCTTAAAATAGTTGATGTTTTTAAGTTGCCTTTCCATTTTCCCTATGATAAGTTTTTACGTTTTTCTATATATTTTTTATCTAAGTTCTGTAAATGTATAAAGAAAATAATGTATCAAAGTCGCATAAATGTATTACATAGTTTTTGTAATCACGACCAGCTACATACCCAAAGGCAGCTGGTCCGCAACAAGGGTAAATAAATAAATAAATACTCCGCCCAGGGCCAAATATTTTTGTGCTTCTTGGCAATACGTAAAATACCGTCACAGTTAAGCAGAACATCATATATGTTACTTTATCAATTAATATAAGCACAAAAAATATAGACATAGGATGGAATTTTGGGCAGCAAACATTTAAAGAGGGATTCTATTTAATGGGTCCCCGGGAAAGTCCTGTATGAAAATCGATATTTCCTTTCTTTTGCAATCGATCAGTTACATGTGCAGCGGTGATATTCATCGAAGAAACAGGGGAAGTAATAATTTTGGACGCATCTTGCGAACGTTATTGCAGTGACACTTTTTTTTTTAATGTCTTCGTAGAAAAACTAACTTGATGCTGATTTTGTGCTCTTACAAATACAAAAAACCCATATGATGTAGGGGTTAAATGTGACGTCAGTAGTGTACGCATTGCTAAGGAGCACAAAAATATTTCTCGCCGAGCAGAGTCGAATACACGACCCTTTCAATACGAACCCGATCTGTTACCACTTTTTTCTTTTCTATTCTTTCCCGCTGGGCAGCTTGGTTTTCACGGTTAATTGAGTTCCTTGCGGATTCGGTATCGTGCTCGTTCCGGATGATGCTTGATCACTTGCCTCGGTTTTCTGTTAGAGAGAGCGTTCACCCCTCTCAGCGGATCTGCTGAGTCAGCGTCGGCACCAGCTGAGCCGAACACCGCTTCAAAAAATGTTCAAATGTTTGTAGAACTCATGGGACTTAACTACGGGGTTATCAGTCCATAAGCTTACAAACTACTTATGAACTAGCTAAGACTACGGACGGCACAAATATCCAAGCCCTAGGGGGGATTCGAACCCCAGACCGTAGTGGCCGTGCAGACCGTGACTGGAGCGCCTCAGTCCCCTCGGCCACCGCGGCCGGCAACACCGCTTCCTAAACAGTCACAGGAACTATTGATAAAGTGCATATCGTGGTAGATCCAGATATAATTCCTTTTACTTCCTAAACGCTTGACCGTCTGGAGTTTGCACTTGGGGCACTTTCGCGTCTTAGCACGCACCACGTGTATCAGAAATATCGACGGATTAGGCGATGATAGGTAGGCGCCCTCTCTTTGTTAGTCTTATGGCTGCAAACATTTCCTATTAAAGGGTACCTACAGTCGGCGCCCTGGCACCTACGTCACTGCGCTGTCTGTTGGCGGACGGCGTTGAACCCATTATGAGTACAGCTACTACCCACGAGGTGGCTTCTCCCTAAATCGGATCAAAATCGATGTCGTCTTTTCAGGTTATTAATTTTTCCCCGCAGTGTTTTTGTCCAATAATAACACCTTTAGACGAGCTTCGCGCATATGTGATTGACTTATGGATATAAAAACTGCGAACCAAATCAAGCGAAATTTGCAGCATCTATTTGCGGCGACGATAGATATTAGAATACATTAATACTTAGAACGAAACTTTCACTCTGCATCGGAATGTGCGCTGATATGAAACTTCCTGGCAGATTAAAATTGTGTGCCGGAACCGTGACTCGAACCTGGGACCTTTGCCTCACGCGGGCAATCGCTCTACCCAGGCAAAGGTCCCAGGTTCGAGTCACGGTTCAGGCACACAATTTTAATCTGCCAGGAAGTTTCAGATTAATACTTGTTCTATAGATCATAAATACAACGACCCGCTCGGTTAGCCGTGTGGTTCAACGCACTGCTTTCCGAGACGGGGAGGAGTACCGGCCACAGTTCGAATCCACCCGTCGGATTAAAGGAGGGGGTCGAAGTGCTGGCCAGCCTTGATGTGGCTTTTAGGCGGTTTTCCACATTCTCCTAGGTGAATACCGGACTGGTACCCAAGTCCCGCCACAGTTACACAGTTCGCAAACATTATGTAACACTTCACACTTTCACACACATATACCACTATACGCAGACTTTTGGGGTACACATTTCCTCCTGGGGGGCATGGGGTGGTGACAGGAAGAGCATCTGGCCACCCTGTAAATATTTACATAGCCAAATCCGAATTTAACAAAGCCGATCCTGCATGTGCAGAAACATGGCCAAATAGGAAAAAAATAAGACCAATCTCAAATACAACATTTCGCAATGATGTGGAACATGTCAGCTTAATAAATGGTATCTATACGAGACACTCAATAATTTAAGGATTTTTCATTTTCTTGATTTTGTTTTGTTTTTTACGTATTTTTTTAGCAAAATGATTAAGTTTATCTAAAAATTCATCCAATATGTAGAAGATGCCATTCAGAAATTCTTTTAATTTCTATTTAAATACTAATTACCGAGCGAGGTGGCGCAGTGGTAACGCACTGGACTCGCATTCGGGAGGACGGTGGTTCAAATCCACCTACGGCCATCCAGATTTAGGTTTTCCGTGGTTTGGTGTTCCTAAATCACTCCAGGCAAATGCCGGGATGGTTCCTTTCCAAGGTCACAGCAGATTTCCTTCCCCATCCTTAACCAATCAATCCGAGCGTAAGCTCCGCCTCTAATGACAATGCTATCGACGGGGCGTTAAACACCAATCTTCCTTCTTCCTTCATCCTTAAATACTAATTGAATATCTGTTAGACTTTCGATGCTACTTGGTAAGTGACTGAAGAATTTTGTGGCAGCATAATTCACCCCTTTTTGTGCCAAAGTTCGTAGTGCTGTAGCTATGCACACTGCTATTACTTTTTAATTGGGTCGGATTACTAATAAAAAGCCGCGGTGGAGTAGCTGAGGGGTCTATAGCGTCTCGCTGCGGAGCGCGCGGTTGTTCACCGTGGAGGTTCGAGTGCTCCCTGGGGCATGGGTGTGTGTGTTGTCCTTAGGTTAGTTTACCTTAGTTTAAGTAGTTTGTAAGCTACGGTCTGATGACCACGAAGGTTTGTCCGATGGATTTACAAACATTTGAACTAATAACAAATTTCATAAGTGAGTATATATATTGTGAAGCTACAGTGAAGATCCATAGATCCTTAAATAAATGTCTGCAGGATGATCTTGTGTGGGCTCCAGCAATTATTCTGATTACCCGTTTTTGTGCATTGAATACGTTTTTTACTCAATGTTCGATTGCCCCAGAATATGATCCCGTATGAAAGCAGTGAATGAAAATAGGTATAGTAAGATAATTTACTGAGATGTATATCACCAAACTTTGCAATGATCCTGATAACATAAGTAACTGAAGTAAAACGTTTCAGCAGATCTTCAATGTGTTTCTTCCAATTCAATCTCTCATCAATGCGACCACCTAAAAAATTCGAATATTATGTCTTAGCTACAATTTTTGTTTAACGTCTAAATTTACTAATTATGTCATGCCATTTACTGTGTGAAACTGTATATACTGGGTTTTATCAACATTCATTGAGAGTCAATTTGTAGGGAACTACTCAATAATTTTCTGAAAGACATCACTTACAATTCGTGTTTGTCAGGCGTGATAGCTATACGTGTATCGACAGCGAAAAGAACTAGGTTAACATCTACGTGAATGTACAATGGCAAGTCATTAATATATATTAAGAACAGAAAGGGACCCAAGACCGAACCTTGTGGGACACCATTTTTGATAGTTCCACAGTTAGAGGATTTAACTCTTGTTTGCATATAATGTGAGCTGCTTACTTCAACTTTCTGCAGTCTTCCAGTTAAGTATGATTTAATCCATTTGTGCACTCTTCCACTCATAACACAATCCTTAAGCTTATGTAGAAGAATTACACTATAAAGCCTTTGAGACATCGTAAATATACCAACGGGTGAGTTCTGGTTGTTCAAAGCATTTAGTATTTGATCAGTGAAGATATGTATATCATTTTCAGTTGAAACGCTTTTCTCAAAACCAAACTGTCATTTTGTTATAACTTTATTTTTACTAATATGTGAATATATGGAGATGATTACCATTGAAACGGAGTCGCACATAACCTGCTGACGCTATACGGCATAAAGGGGGAATAAAAGGCTGTGTGGGCGTATTACCAGTATTGTTTCGTGAGTTGTTTTACATAAGCCACTTCAGTATGACTCTTAGAAAACAGCGAGCGTCTTTCCAGCACGTTTCTGAGTTAGAGCGAGGACGAATAGTTGTCTGTAAGGTCGCGGATTATCCTTAAGGTAAATCCGTGACCGTATTGGATGTAACCAAGTAACTTTGATTCGCAGAATGCAGGATGAAACACTTGATGACAGATAAGCCGTGCGCAGGGTAGTGAAGAATCGCTGTGCGACATCACGAACCGCATGACAACAAACTCAATCTGTTGCACTGTTAAGCAGTGTCAGAACGTATCATTCGAAGTCTTTTGTGCCACAGTGGACTGTCGGCAAGGCTTCTTCCCTAGATCACTCTGGACAAATGCCGGCGTGGTTCCTTTGAAAGGGCACGTTCGATTTCCTTACCCATCCTTACAAAAAAAAAAAAAAAAAAAAAAAAAAAAAAAAAAAAAAAAAACCCTTGAGCTCTGTCTCTAATGATATCGCTGTCAACAGCGGTTTTCACTATAATCTTCCTTCTTTTTCTTCCTTCTATTGCTGCGCTTACCTCTGCGTCATCCACGTAGGTGTCTGCGCCATCAATAGTGCTATGAAAGACGGATATGAACAATCGAACTGAACCAAATTGTTTTTTAACGACGAATACAGTTGATGTCTGTACTACCACGATAGTCTCTTTAGAGTCAGCCGAGCCGGCCGCGGTGGCCGAGGTGACTGAGGCGCTCCAGTCACGGTCAGCACGGCCACTACGGTCGGGGGTTCGAATCCCCCCTCGGGCATGGATATTTGTGCCGTCCTTAGTTGAAGGTAGTTCATAAGTAGTGTGTAAGTTTAGGGACTGATGACCGCGTAGTTAAGTCCCTTAAAAATTAAAAAAAAAAAATAAATAAAATAAAAACGACACTCATCTCCATAGCAACAGGAACAGTCAAGTCACAGTGAGTATGAACCCTCGCCGCCCAACATAGTGAACGACACTGCGGTAAGAAGCTTTAAAGTGCATGTTTACTAGACTTACTCCTTCGGAAGATCGCACCCGTAATATCCATGAACACTGACTATTCGTCCTGGGACCCAGGAACTCAACGATAAGGTCTCAGAGGTTTTTCGGAGATGCCTTCTGAGAATTTCGTTATAAGATATTCACAGTCTCTGGTGGTTTGTTACAGAGTAACAATATAGTGCCGGGATGACAAGGGTGCAAGAACTTTCATGAAACATTTTTTTTAGTAAGTACAAAAAATATTGCTGATAAAATTCTCTCGGGCTTCCAGCCACTTCAAGTGGTTTGATATCTAGGTGGATATCAAATCACTTGACGTGGCAGGAAGTCCGACAGAACTTTACCAGCAAAACTCGCCGCATTCATCCACAAAATCTTAAATGAGAAATCAGTATCAAAAGGCAGGGCTTCCCTCTTTACAATATAGTACATAGTTTCGACTGGCCTCAAGCATAACCATTAAAAGGAAGTGTAGAACAGAACGACTTTAACAGAACTGTATCATAATGAAACTTTCACTCTGCAGCGGAGTGTGCGCTGATATGAAACATTCTGGCAGATTAAAATTGTGTGCCGGAACCGGGACTCGAATCTGGGACCTTTGCCTTTCGCGGGCAAGCGCTCTACCGACTGAGCTATCCCGACACGACTCACGATGCCGCCTCACAACTTTACTTCCGCCAGTACCTCGCCTCCTATTTTCCAAACTTCACAGAAGATCTCCTACGAAACATGCAAGACTAGCACTCCTGGAAGAAAGGATATGGTGGAGACATGGCTTAGCCACAGCCTAAGGGAAGTTTCATATCAGTGCCCACTCCGTTGCAGTTGAAAGTTTCATTCTGGAAACTATTATTTAAATGGATTTATTTATTTATTTAATAGGTCATTGAAGGTACATTACTGAATAAACTACAGTTTTATAGCTAATTAATTCTATACTGGTTCGTTACTTTCCAGTGTTAGTGTCGCTTATACGACGTTATCCTCAACATTGTACCCCGCGAGCCGTCAACAGTATCATGCAGGTGAGAGAAAATGGTTGATGCATAATTTCTCGCATATAAATGCAAACAACGTTAAGTTTTGAGTTCTCTTTACTTCTTTACACTATGAAATGAGGGTTATATTTTGACACTATTGAATACCTTAGAAAAGAAAATTTGTGGCAGTGAACTATGAAAGTACACTTAGCTGCATCTCAGCTCGAAATGACGGTAACTGACAGAAGGGAATCACGCGATTCTGCGCGCTCTCACGACCTCCGCTGTTCCCGTCTTCGGAAAAGGAGCGGACGAACTAAGAGGCGAGGTATCTGGGAACTAGTTCGCTTAGTTCGCCTGTGGGAGCGCTGTTACGAACTAGTTCGTTCGCGAACTACACAAGACTAGTACATAGTAGGGGAGAGGAAGAAGTGGCCACAGAGTTGGGGAGGAGAGATGTATGCTGCATATGTGTTGCATGGAAGTGTTCTACTTACAAAGAAGGTCGGTTACTAATTATCACACACAGGCTTAGGTAAACATTAAAATAAGAACGTCTCATTCAGATGACAGGTGAGTTAAAATGTAACTTAAGATTACTTTAGTAATAAGCCAATGACGGGCAATGGTCATTTCTTCAGTTCGTAGGCACTCATAGGCCCTTACTCTTAGGGTAATCGGGTTGAAAAACCGCGAGTTTGAGCAGAGAAAAGTTGAGAATTTGTATCTGATGGAGGAGGAGGAGGAGGAGGGGGTGTGTGTGAGTTTGTGTGTGCGTGCTAGAGTAGTCCATGGAGATGCGGTGATCGCTGTGTCTCTAGTGGTGTAGGGCTCAGCGCAACTGCCTAGCAAGCAGGACATCTGGGTTCGAATCTCTGATGGGGACACATTCTGAACTTTACCTCCGCCAGTTAATGGAAAAATACTACGAACACAGCAGAGACCTATGTCTAGCCTTTCTGGACATCAAGAAAGCGTTTGATGTTGTGAAAATGTGAATGTATGAGAAGTGTTGAAGAAAATCGGAATACACGATAGCATAGTCTATAGGATAAAGAACTTGTATGAAGATGCTCACAGTAAAGTGAAAAAAAAGGGAATTACCGAAACCTTCGGCATAAAAACTGGGCTAATGCAGGGTGGGGTTCTGTCTCGTCTTCTCTTCATCATTGTAATGAACAAGATTCAAATGAAAGTATGCCACAAAATCGGAGGTGAATCATTGAAAGCCATCTAGTTCGCTGACGACATATTTCTGTTGGACGATTCTAGAGAAGAGCTCCGAACACACCTAAATACATGGGCAGAAGCTGCTAAAGAATATGGTCTCAGCTTCAGCCAAAGAAAAGTGAGGTTATGGTCATGAAAAGATGTGGATAACTTATGGGACACACAGAACTGGGAGGGAAATAACTACGGATGACTTATCAGTTTATGTACCGAAAATGCAGGAGAGTCATCTGTGAAACATATTACATACATATTTTGACATATGGTTGTGAATCATGGACCTTGGGAAAGAAGTATGTCAGCAGAGAGAGGGAATGTGGATATCCGTAACCAGGCTCAAGTCATAAAACTACAAGACAGAATAATTACACAGCGGCTGAGACAGTATGGGCATATGCGTCGTATGGATGGAAGCAGGCTACCAAGTCAAATGTACGAGCTAAACCTCAGAGAAAAAAGACCGTCTCTGTAATCGCCCCCTATAGCGTGTAGCTGTATTTCGTTTGCTTCCTTATATAATTCTAAGCATTTCTATGGGTTACATGCAATAGTTAATTTTCTTTATTTTTCGGAAACTGAATTTATTCAATTTTATCGGTTTTCGGAACCATGTGGGTCCGAGTTCCGACTTACGGGGTATGCAGCTAGTCGCCTGAGTTCACGTCACTTGTCTTATAAAACCAGTACCTAACTCGATTTTTAACAGACTGCATCTTAAGAATCCTCCGTGATTTTGTATAATGAATCCGATTTTCAACCACTTCACCTTCAGTGGAGTGGTTCATGTAACGTAGCCGTGTGTCGCCTTTAGCGTGTTTGCTCGCGTTTTCTGTTCAGATATAACTTAACTTGCTATACACACGCACCATTTCGAAACAGGCACGACAGACCAGAGCCAGCTTCAAAGTGTTTGTATATTGTGTTTTGTGCTACTTCCGACTTGCTGAATTTCGCATACGATAGCGGTGTCTGCTTTCGACTCGACTCAGCACGCTGATTTTGGTGAGTTTCGCTGTGGCATTGCATGTGAGTGAGAGAATGAGTGTTATTTGTGAATCTCTCCCCCCCCCCCCCCCGTAGCGTTAAATCATGTATAATTTAGGCTGGGCACCGTCCGAATTAATCCATATAAGAGATGCATTTTTATTGTGTTAACAAAATTGGTTCCCCATTTTGCTTGTTTTCTATCTGAATAAACAAGTCTAAGTTCAGCATAATCCGTAAGTTGCCCATAAATTGTAGTTCTAGAGCACCTTTCCTCTTTTATTTAATATTGTCCTTCACGAGGGCTGAGAACTAGTTCAGATGCAATTATTATGTCTAAATTTCTAAGATAACTTTAATTGTGGTAGCTTGCTTATTAATGTCTGTGTGTAATAACGTGTGAGCTGCTATGTATATTGAGCACTGTACTACTACCTTCCTGTTATTGAAGTAATTTGAAACGAGTCAGTTCTCAGTTTGGGCCAGAGAACAAGACTTTATAGCAGGGAGTAACACGGACCTTATTTGCTAATTTTAGTGCTAAAACAAAGCTCTTGTTTGGTACAGTGGTCGACTTTTAACGTCTGAGGACTTCACTCAGTTGAGAAAGACATGCTGCGTTCTGTTAACTACCAACTCTTCAGTCCGATCACACAGTTGGTCTGATGTTCCATATGCTCGCACTTTGTTCATCATGCGGCGGTGCGGAACGGTATCGAACTAACTTTTGCATCTCATAGATGAATAGCGCGAGCTGGGTTTCACTTGATCGATGCATTCGGAAACCATTTTGATTACTACTGAGGAGACTTTCAGTGCCGCGGCGGAGTGGCCGAGCGCATTGGAGTACTTTGCTCTGATGCGCGAGGCCGTTTCCATCGGGGGCTCGAATCCTCTCTCAGGCATGTGTGTTTGTGTTGTGTTTATTGTAAGTTAGTTCATAAGTAGTTTGTAAGTTAAGGGACTTATGACCCCGCAGTTAAGTCCCATAAGCTTAACAAACATTTGAACGTTAAGACTGTCGGTCTACAAAATTGTTATAATACTCGAATATAAAACGTGGTCCAAAATTCTGCAGCTGACAGACGTCAGATATAAAGGCCTATGGTTTTGCTTATGTAATGGACGACCCTTTTTACAACGGGAATGACATGCGCCTTTTTCCCAAGCCGTTGAGAACTCATCGCTGTTCTAGAGACTTTCGGTACAGTGCTGTGAGAATGAATACTCCATGCTTGAAGTATGTTCATTTTTTGACCAGCAATCTGGCACGTCATCTCATATTAGTCTGACAAGGAGACACATTGGTATCGGATTTTAGAATTTTTTTATGTTTATGGTACGTGAAGTCCAGAACTCAAATAACAATCATAAAAAGTCATTCGACATAACTCTCTAAAATTGTCGAAAAAATAGACTGAATTTTTGCAATTAAGTGTAAGTACCAAAGACTAAATGAATTGCAGTATATGTCGGTGTAGCTTAGTTGGTAACGTACTGCAATAACAACCCTAGGGACGGTGGTTAAAATCCTGTCATGGCAGATTTATTTATTTATTTTTGCGTAGTATTCGAATACTTACACAAATTTAATATCTAATGGTAATTTTTACGAGAAGTTCATGTATTTTTGTTCTTCGTAATTTTCTATATTTTATCTATCTCATTGGCCCTTCTCCCGCGCATGCAGGGTCGGCATTGTCTTAAATGCGGATTTGGCATGTGTTAATATTTATAGGATGGCCGGATGCCCTTCCTGCCGCCACCCCATGCACCCCAGGAGGAAATGTGTCCCCCAAATGTCTGTGTATAGTGTTATAAATGTGAAAGTGTAAAGTGTTACGAAATGTTTGCGAAACTAGTATCTGACGCGGGACTTGGGGACCAGCCCGGTATTCACCTAGGGGGATGTGGAAGACCGCCTAAAAACCACATCGAGGCTGGCCGGCAGTCCGACCTCTTTCGTTAATCCGCCAGGCGGATAGGAAGCGGGGTCGGTACGCCTCCCCGTCTCGGAAAGCGGTGCGTTAGACAACACGGCTAACTACGCGGGTGTTTTATATAATTGAATAAGAAAGGAAAAATCTGTCACAGTGGCTTTAGAATATCCGACTCTATGGTTATGAGGCCAGAACGTATCGCCTGAGCCTCACAGACACAGGGTCCCAGTGTTTAAATTATTGGTACTTACCTGTACTGTGAAAAAGTTCAAAGTCGATTTTCTCAAGACTTTTTAGAGTTGCGACGAAAGTCTTTGGCTGATTGTTATTTAAGTTCTGAACTTCACTTTCCATAAATACAGGGTGTCCGAAAAGTCTTTCACTGATTACATAAACTAATAACTCAGGCTAGAAGTAAGATACAAATATGAAACTTGTGTCGAATTGTTTACAAACTACCAAAGTTTTTTTTCTGTTTTAGGTTCGCAGTACAAAAGTCTGGTATTAGAAGTTCAAGAACACAAGATCGGTTGCTGACTTTTCGAGGTCTTGACGAGCAAGATCTTCGGCAGACAGGGTGGAAGCTGTGGGGCAGTCTTTTCTGCGAAGTCCGAAGAAATCGCTGCGCAGGGACTCACGTGAATTTGTTGTTGTTGTTGTGGTCTTCAGTCCGCAGACTGGTTTGATGCAGCTCTCTACGCTACCCTGTCCTGTGCAAGTCTCTTCATCTGAGAATACGTTTGGCAACCTATATCCTTTTCAATCTGCTTACTATATTCGTCCTTCGGTCTCCCTCTACGATTTTTACTCCACAAACTTCCTTCTAAGCTAAGTTGACAATTTCTTGATGTCTCAGAATGTGTCCAACCAATCTATCCCTTCTCCTAGTCAGGATATACCAGAAACTCCTTTTCTCCCCGATTCGGTTAAGCACCTCCTCATTAGTTACATGATCTACCCATCTAATTTTCATCATTCGTCTGTAGCAACACATTTGAAAAGCTTCTATCATCTTTGATCTGAACTCCTTATCGTCCACGTTTCACTCCCATACAGTGCTACATTCCAGACATACTTTCAGAAAGGACATCCTAACATTTAAATTAATATTGGATGTTAACAGGTTTCGCTTCTTTAGAAACGCTTTTCTTCCCATAGTCATTCTTTTTATATCTTCTTTACTTCGGCCATCAGAAGTTATCTTGCTACCCAAATAACAAAATTCATCTACTTTTATTGCCTCATTACCTAATCTAATTCCTTCAGAATCGCCTGATTTTCTGGCATTGCATTCCATTACCTTCGTTTTACTCTTGTTAATGTTCATCGTATATCTTTCTTTCAAGACACTGTTCATTCCATTCAATTACTCTTCCAGATCTTTTGCGGTCTCTGACAAAATTACTATGTCATCGGCAAACCGGAATGTTTTTATTTCTTCTCCCTGCACTTTAATGCCCTCTCCAAATTTCTCCTTCCATTCCTTCACTGCCTGCTCAATGAACAAATTGAACAACATTTCCCTGCGTCCCTTTGTTGCCCTTCGACTCTAATAACCGGCCGGCCGCGGTGGCCAAGGGGACTGAGGCGCTTCAGTCACGGTCTGCACGGCCACTACGGTCGGGGGTTCGAATCCCCCCTCGGGCATGGATATTTGTGCCGTCCTAGTTCGTAAGTGGTTCATAAGTAGTTTGTAAGTTTAGGGACTGATGACCCCGTAGTTAAGTCCCATAAGCTGTACAAACATTTGAACTTTTCTAATAACCGCAGTCTGGTTTTTGTATAGGTTGAATATAACACTTCGCTCCCTATATTTTACCCCTGCTACCTTCAGAATTTGGAAGAGTGTATTCCAGTCGACATTGTCAAAAGATTTCTCCGAATCGACAAACGCTAAAAACGTAGGTTTCCCTTTCCTTAGCCTATCTTCTAAGATAAGTCGTAATGTGATTATTGCCTCCCGAATTCCAACATTTCTCCTAAATCGAAACTCATCTTCCCCGAGGTCGGATTCCACAAGTTTTTCCATTCGTCTGTAAATAATTCGTGTTAGTATTTTGCAACCATGACTTATTAAACTGATATTTCTGTAATTTTCACACTTGTTCGCACTTGATTTCTTCCATTTCTAGAATACTGCCTTGAAGTGTATTTCCTTTGTATAGGCCCTCTATATATTCCTTCCACAGTTCAGCTTTTCCCTCTTTGCTTAGTACTGGCTTTCCGTCTGAGTTCTTGATATTAATACAGCTGCTTTTCTTGTCTCCAAATACCTCTCTTATTTTCCTGTAGGCGGTATCTATCTTTCCCCTAGTTATGCATTCTGCATTTGTCCTGTAGCCACTCCTGCTTAGCCAGTCAGCACTTCCTGTGAATCTCATTTTTCATTCGTTTGTACTCCCTTTTTCCTCTTTCACTTGCTGAATTTTTATATTTTCTCCTCTCATCAATTAAGTTCAGTATATCCTGTGTTATCCAGGGATTTCTATTAGGCATGTCATTCTGCCTATATGGTCCTCTGCTATCTCTCAGAGCTACCAATTCTTCTTCTACTGCATTACTTCCCCCCGTTTCAGCCAATCCTTGCCTAATGCTCCTTCTGAAACTCTCCACCACCTCTGGTTCCTTCAATTTGTCTAGGTTCCATCTCCTAACCTTTCTACCTTTCTGGAGTCTCTTAAGTTTTAATCTGCAGTTCATAACCAATAAGTTATGGTCAGAGTCTTTACAGATGCCAAAAAGCTCTCTCCATGACATTTTACACAACGGTTATTGTTTCGTGCATACAGAGTGCAAATCGTTCAGGGCTTGTAGACAAATGACACTACACGTCGATATGACTTTGCGGTTGAAATGCTATCACGTATTGCGGACGATGATGGTTATCGCAGACGAATGGCCTTAACCGACGAAGCGACCTTTTTTGTCAGTGGAGTAGTGAATCGCCATAATGTGCGCATTTGTGGTTCACAAGGTCCTGGCGAGGTCATGGAGTGCACCAGAGGCAGTCCAAATGTTTGGTGCGCGCTATTGCACGATCGAATTACCGGGTCATTCTTCTTCGCTGAGGCTACCATCACATCTGCAGTGTATCTGGACATGTTGCAACTGTATGCTGATCCTCAGCTGCTTCAGTATCACCCCGATGTCTTGTTTCAGCAAAACAGAACACCGCCTCATTGGGGTTTGGACGTCTGTGCCTATCTCGATATGACCTCTCCTGGGGCGATGGAGTGGTCGTGATGGGCCAACGGTTTTGGCCTCCACGCTCTCCTAACATAACCCTGCTAGACTTCTTTTTATGGGGTTATGTCAAGGACGAGGTCTACCGAACACGTGTACCAGATCTTGCTCGCTCGCTCGTGCAATGACGGAAACATGAGTTTCCGAGCCGGCCGCGGTGGCCGAGGGGACTGAGGCGCTTCAGTAACGGTCAGCACGGCCACTACGGTCGGGGGTTCGAATCCCCCCTCGGGCATGGATATTTGTGCCGTCCTAGTTCGTAAGTAGTTCATAAGTAGTTTGTAAGTTTAGGGACTGATGACCCCGTAGTTAAGTCCCATAAGCTTAACAAACATTTGAAACATGAGTTTCCGATGGTCGGTGGAGTCCAAGCTGGTGAGCAACGCCTCCAAAATAACTGGGTCCTGGTATTCTGTGTCCTGGCTTGTTAATTGTCCTCGCGGTTTGCGTCTTCTTGGTAATCCTAGTTGTGCATACGACTCCTAATCGGAGCGGAGCAGGTGGGGCCACCTGGTGGCATTCAATCTCTGCACTCTGTGGCCAATTGCGCGGATGAGAGCGTTCGCCGCCCGAGCAGCTTTCTGGTAGAAGAGCTTCGCAGCCTGCCGGAATCTGGCTTGGAACGGTGGAATTTCCGTTACTCGGAGGAGATCTTCGGTCGGAAAATCTCGTGGTAGATGGAGTGGGAGACGCAGAAACCTGTTTTGGAGACCATGGAGCCTTTTGATATGCGTCTGCGCAGCATTCCCCCAGACGACCGCCGCACACTCAAAGATGGGACAGATGAGTATGGTGTAGATGGCCACACCAAGCTGAGGCGGTAGAGTGGAGGTCGGGTTGAGAAACGGGTAGAGCTTCCTCAGCCGGCCCCGAGCTCTGCCGATGACGTCGTCCACGTGTTGTTGCCAGGTAAGCCGCCTATCAAGCGTTACTCCCAGGTACTTAGTCGTCCTGCCCCATGGAACAGCTGTGCCCCATGCCGAGAGTCGTGGTAGGTCGGCTGGAACACGTTTCCTGGCGATAATGAGCGCCTGCGTCTTCGCCCCATTAAAGCTGAGCCTTCATTTGGTGGCCCATCGATTCAGCTCGTCCGATGCTCGTTGCAGCCGAGTTTCTAGTGTGCGGGCGTTCATGCTGCGGGAGAAGAGCGCCGTATCATCCGCGTAGATGGCAAGGTGCATCCTGTCGATCGGTAGCGTATCCGCAGTGTACAGTATATACAGAATTGGCCCCAAGACAGAGCCTTGGGGGACTCTAGCACGAATGGGTCGTCTCGTCGAAAGTTCCTCAGTGCGCACCTGGAACGTCCTGTCTTGGAGATACAACCGAGTTAATCGGACGTGCGGCAGGGGTAGGCCAACGTCCAGCAACTTGAAGAGTAGACCGTCATGCCAGACGGAGTCGAACGCTCCCGAAACGTCAAGGAAAACCGCCCCAAAGTATTCTCGCCGTTCGGTCGCATCGAGGGCCTCTTCCACTAAGCGAAGCAGCTGGTGGGTGGTGGCATGTCCAGGTCGGAAGCCGCATTGTTCGTCCGGAAGTATGTTTTCTCGCCGGATGTGGTCCATACCAGATCTTGCGGCAACGGATAACCAGAGTCGTTGAATCGATCCCTCCAGTGATGTTGGCTAATGTGTGGACGGAAATTGAATATCGCCTAGATGTGCTAAGTTCTACCAAGGGTGACATGTGGCAGTTTAACGATGTGTGAAAAAAACTTTGATAGTTTGTAAACAAGTAGACACCAGTTTCATATTTCAGTCTTACTTCTAGCCTGAGTTATCAATTTATGTAATCAGGGAAAGACCTTTCGGACACCCTGTATAAAGGCATTCTAAAATCTGATACCCATCCCTCCAGTGATGTTGGGTAATGTGTGGACGGAAATTGAATATCGCCTAGATGTGCTACGTGCTACCAAGGGTGCTCATGTGGCAGTTTACCGATGTGTGAAAAAAACCTTTGATAGTATGTAAACAATTAGACACCAGTTACATATCTGAGTCTTACTTCTAGCTTGAGTTATCAATTTATGTAATCAGGGAAAGACTTTTCGGACACCCTGTACAAAGGCATTCTAAAATGTGATACCTATGTGGTCTCCTTGTGAGGAAGGTAGACGCGGGCCCACCCTGGCGTGCCTCGGTGTAGTAGCCGAGCGGTCTAAAGCACCTCGCTGCGGAGCGCGCGGTTGCTCGCCGTGGAGGGTCGAGTCCTCCCTGGGGCATGTGTGTGTGTGTTTGTCCGTAGGTTAGTTTACCTAGGTTTAAGTAGTTTGTAAGCTACGGACTGATGACCACGCAGTTTGGTCCGATAGATTTACAGACATTTGAACCACCTGGCGTGTGCGTGAAGCAGTGCCCCCAGTCAGGGTGAGGAACCAGTGCTGAGGGCTGGTCGCGATGACGCCAGCAGGGTGTGGCCGCCGATAGCTCACCCCTTCTGCGTCCCTCACCCCCAAGCCCGGCAGCCCCGAGCTCGTTAGTATTCATAAAAAAGGGAAGAGAAGAACTTCCGACATAAATATTGCAGCCAGATGAAAAAAGGGGGGAAGAAGCGCCGGCCGGAACTTTTCCCTTTGTTATCGTGACGAGGCAGAAAGGCCGGGGGTGGTCCGCGCCGCCCTGAGTGGTAAGGTGGCTGGCAATGTAAGATTGCACCGAGGGGGTTGCAGCGACGGCGAAATAAGAAAGGGGGAGGCCGAAAAAAAAGAAGAGAGGAGCCTCTTTGAGACTGCAGAGGAAGATTTTTTTCGCTCCCTTCTTCGCATCTCGTCTGCGGAGTCCACCCCACGCCGAAGCGTCCGCAGTAACTGCTCCGGTTAATTACTAAAGAGTTTTTTTCCACCCCTTGTCTTTTCCACCGCGCAGCTGAGCCCGAATCTCACCCCCGGGACATCGGGCGTGGGGAGGGCGACGTACGACGCCGCGTTAAAAAAACTGGCCTGGGGAGCACTACGGTACGGTTGATTTTTTTTTCCTCCCCCGTCTTGCCTGTGGGGTAGCGGCAGCGTTCTAGCGTCCGAGGGGGTGGACGGCGCGGGGGTTTCTAAATTAATTTGGCGCCGGCAAACAATGCCACGCGCCCCACTAATGGCGAGGCTCTCCTTTGTCGCTGCTGCAACAGTGGCACAGCGTAGCACAGCGTAGCGAGGCAGATTTATTCGCGGCGCCGCGACCGAGCGCTGCTAGTGCCGAGAGGCCCGCGGCGCTGTGGAAGCAGAAAAAAACCGAGATAGTGTAATGACTCAGCGGCGCGGGGGTGGAGCCGCACCACACCGCACCGCAGAAAGTCATTCCTCTTAATAACGCGCGTCTTGCCTCGCCCCGCGCGGGCAGTAAAAAGACAGCCACACGGGGAGAGCAGAAATTCCGCACTGCAATTGGCCGAGACGCTTTTAATTATGTTTTCACAACGTGCGGCCCGAATAGCTGAGCAGCTAGCCTGGAGGAACGGGGGTTGCGGAGGAACTGCGCTCGGGGAACAGCGGAGAAGATATGCGGGAATTGTGCGGGAGGGACGATTGGCTCGGTTGCAAAGCTTCTGGAATCTTCCATCGAATTCTGACGGTGTCAGAGAGATTTCTGAGAAGTGCCGTGTGTCAAATTGGGTCTTCGGCCTGGTTGTGTGACTGAGGATCTCAACTCTCTGGTAGATGACGTTTCATCAGGTCTCAAACATGCTCAATGGGGGACGGATCTGGGAATCGTGCTGGCCAGGGTAGTTGACGTACACCTTGAAGAGCACATTGTGTGGTATGGGACACATGTGGATGTGCAGTGTCCTGCTGGAAAAGCATATCGCCTTTTTGGTGCATGAACAGTAGCACGACCACTACGGTCTGGGGTTCGAATCCCCCCTCGGGCATGGATATTTGTGCCGTCCTTAGTCTTAGTTAGTTCATAAGTAGTTTGTAAGCTTAGGGACTGATGACCCCGTAATTAAGACCCATAAGTTCTACAAACATTTGAACATTTTGAACAGTAGCAAGAAGGGGTTGAATGATGGTTTCAATGTACGGTGCACAGTTCGATGTTTTTTACGACGATCACCAGAGGAGAATGGCCAGTGTAGGATATGGTTCCCCACACCATGCTACCCCAGGTGTATCTTGATCATACACAATCCATGTTTCACCAATCTTAAAAACATAGGATGACAATTGCTTCACAAGTTCACCATTTAATGAAGCACATCTAATCTTTGATAAAACTATATATTACTAGCAGCTACCAGTGATGAATTTTGTTCATTCAAGACATTTCCAAAAAATTCCTCTATTAGAATTTCTTATGTTTATTTTCCTTTTTGCATTTCTTATACCAACTAAACTAGAGGAATGACGTTGATAATACTACTGCAAGCATATTCCATATGCTGAAGTTTGGGCACAATACATTTGTAAAATACACACTCGAACTTGAGATCTGCCAGAGGAGGAAGTCGCTGAATCTCACTTCACCTGGTGTTCTTATCAGTAAAGCAGGATCTAGGCTCTCACTCGTGTAAAGGCACTCCCCAATCGTATACACTGCAGAGTTTCGCGTTTCCCTGCACGACACCACAAATGCGTACGACCATGGTTGGCACCAAGGCAGAAGCGACTCTCATCAGTAAAGATGACACGGTCTCCTAATCGTATTTACATAAGCGTCTATCGCGAAACTACTGAAGGTGGGCTGAACGATGTTGGGGCGCGAGCGAAAGACGCCCTAACGGGATACATCATCAAGCATCATGGTGTGGGGATTCACATCCGACACTGGTCGTTCTCCTCTAGTGATCGTCGAGGTGCAAGGTGGAAACTGCATAAAGGCCATTCATCAAGGTTGCATTGGGCATTTCTACGGTCGTCTCCATGGGAGAATTGCAGCTTGGATTGTTTCAAAAGAGGCCGGCCGCGGTGACCGAGCATTCTGCGGCGCGCCAGTCACAGTCTGCACGGCCACTACGGTCAGGGGTTAGAATCCCCCTTCGGGCATGGATAATTGTGCCATCCTTAGCTAGCTAGTTCATAAGTAGTTTGTAAGTTTAGGGACTTATGATCCCGTAGTTAAGTCCCATAAGCTCTACAAACATTTTTGCAAAAGGAGGGTAGCTGGCCGCGGTGGCCGAGGAGACTGAGGCGCTCAAGTCACGGTCTGCACGGCCACGACGGTCGGGGGTTCGAATCCCCCCTCGGGCACGGATATTTGTGCCGTCCTAGTTCGTAAGTAGTTCATAAGTAGTTCGTAAGTTTAGGGACTGATGACCCCGTAGTTAAGTCCCATAAGCTTAACAAACATTTGAACATTTTTTTGTTGAAAAGGAGGGTATACACGGTACTGTGATCGACATTGTGCACGCTTTGGTGACCATACTCACTTGAGTATGAGTGGCACTGACTTTATGATCGTTTGTTGTATACATCCTCAAGAACGTGTCAATAAAATTTTCCTCTGCTAAGTCGAGGAATTCATTGTGTTCTTTCTTAATTTTCCAGAAGTATAGATATACTGGAGAGAATCGGAAAGTAACATACGGTTAGGTGGTACAAATTCGATACAGGTACAATTCCGATCAACATAAGGTTTCGCGCCATTTCTCAGTCTCGTAGTGTTGATAGCACTTGCCTTTTTTGTGGCTTGGTAGTGTAACAAGTTCCTACAGCTCCTCCTGTCTTTTCCAAGAATACACCAATTTGTGCTACGGAAATATACATTTTTTTCCTGTTAACAGGTAAGTGAAACTACTTACTCTGGCATGCTCTTATACATCAATAGCTAAGGGTCACTTCAATCGCTGCCAGAAATGCAATGTTTGGTACCGTGAACCGTGCGTTGGTGCCCGAGGGAAAAAGTTCTTTTTATGTGGAAATTGCCAGTGATCAAAATTGTAGCAGGAAGAGATCACAATTGTACCTGGTGGGTACATTTTCCATCGATTTATCTCAATTCTGTAACCTTTCCTTTGTGTTTCAAAAATGTTCAAATGTTTGTATAGCCTACGGGACTTAACTACAGGGTCATCAGTCCCTAAACTTACAAACTACTTATGAACTAACTAAGACTAAGGACGGCACAAATATCCATGCCCGAGGGGGGATTCGAACCCCCGACCGTAGTGGCCGTGCAGACCGTGACTGTAGCGCCTCAGTCCCCTCGGCTACCGCGGCCGGCTCCTTAGTGTTTATACCAACATTTGTAATTGTCTAATATTTGTGTTACATATTCATTAAACATCCAAGAACAAGTGCCATAGTTAAAAGCATTTCTAGTTATAACAATATAATTTGTCCAAAATAATCGCAATTGTACCACCTTACTCTCCAATAATTTTTTTTTTTTTCAAAATACTAATAAATGTACAAGCGCTAGCTGCCAATGGGCACTCAGTTAAAGAAATCGGCAAAGTTGAACATTTGCGATGAGATGATTATTTCCTGTGGCATTCTCGAACGTTAGACCCCCGTTAGGATCGTGTTCGGGCAGCCTGGTGCAAGTCTTTAGGTGACGTCACTGGGGCGACTTGCGTGTAGATGATGATGCGGACAATACAACGCCTAGTCCCCAAGTGGAGAAAATCCCCGGCCTAATCGGGAATCGAACCCGGGCTCCCTGCGTGCCAACCTATCACGCTATCCACTGGACTACAGTGACGAGATGGGATTAAAACACAGGTCCTCCTGCTTACCAGATAGTCGTGCTAAGCGCTGCGCCGCTTAAAAAAAATCTTTCTTCCAGTCATGGGCTGGGCAGGCCTCTGACTCGACATGCTGAGCTGGGCACACTCGAACTCTCGGCAACTTTTAATGAGCGCTACAAAGACCTGGAAAAGGGCCAGTTAATCCCTTACTCGAGTTCCGCAACTCTGCCCCCAGGTAGCACGATGGCCGGGCCCTCTCATTGAGTGGGACTGTAAACGCGCCTCGTCAACTGGTTAGCGTCTCAGCAGACTTCGGTCGAATATCACTTTGTCCTACAATTCCAGGTCATCGTAGAGAAAAATATGCCCAATAGTCATATTTTGCGACCTGTTCATTGTAAACGTAGTACAGTACATTTATGTTGTATGCGATCGCTATAAACTTTACTTTATACGCTCAAGAGATTCAGATTTTTAAGAAAATGCAAGACGACGCTGCGGTAACAATTCACAGTGATATGTTAAATTGTTCACTATAGGCACCGAAAATTTATTTCCGCGTTTCGCAGTCCAACAATGGCGCACACCAGTCCAAACTCAAATTTATGAAACGTTCCTCGTAAGTTTCAGACAGAACCTACCTCACTTCTTAGGCTGTACGACCTAGGATACAGCTAAGCGGGTATTGTAGAGTTATACTGTGCGTGGCAAAGGTGATCGGAAGGTCACTTCCTTGGTGCTGCAAAATATGTTCTATAAATACGATACGGTCAAACAGGGTGAGTCTGTTGTCAATTAAAGGATTTCGTAATAATTTCAGGAAATCAGATGTATCGAAAGTAATTATTTTCCTTTTATTGTTCACGGGGTATAAAAATACGTATTAGTTGAGGATACGTTCAGTTGCCTCCACACTTCAAAAATTCATCGCTCTATCGCTCTCTCTGGTCGCACGTAAAAGCTACAAAAAGTACCTCAACTCCTTTAAGTATTCTCAGCAGTTTCCTTAATAAATTTAATGTGTTGGCTGGTCTCAAATGACTTTGGATGACGTTGCCTTAATTGAGCTGATGACTTTGTATAAAACTTCTGACTATTAACCTTATTGGCTCATGTCTTGTGTGTC
Organism: Locusta migratoria; assembly: GCA_026315105.1. Lineage (NCBI taxonomy): Eukaryota > Metazoa > Arthropoda > Insecta > Orthoptera > Acrididae > Locusta > Locusta migratoria. Next base: position 222,471,365 of record CM048749.1, read on the forward strand.
GAGCGATATGGCGTAGGAAATTCCTTCCTCCTTGGATATGTAAACCCTTTTGAATGTAACATAAGAGCATTTTCACTGTGTTCTGAGCTCAAATTCATTTTCCTTTTTAAATCTTAGGGACTTAACTACTTTGGATATTAGTCCCTAGGCTCACAAATTGCTTAAACTAACTTACGCTAAGAACATCTCATACACTCATACCCGAGGAATGACTCTAACCTCCGACGGCGAGCAGTGGCGCGCCCCGCAGCAAGGCGTCTTAGAGTGCTCGGCCGCTTCACTGCCGCATTCTCAGCTCCACTTTATACATATACATTTAGCAAACACCACTTTCTCTTCGTGTAAAACATTCAGTGCTAAACTCCTTGCTTACTCTTTTATCTTACAGTTATTTTCGACGCAATGCCCTGGTTTTTAATTTTCTGGAATCGACTGATAGCAATGTGTATGCCCCTATTAGTGTGCTTAGTTTAAAGAACACGAGTCTGGCTAAACAATGATTAACAAGTCCGGTTGTTGCTCAAGGTCCGATTCGTTAATCAGACAGACAAATAATTCATTATTTAAATTAAATAGCGACGAATGTTTGACACAAATTTGATGCCCAAAATAAATGTGATCATGTGTGGAGTAACTGACAATTTCTAACAGCGATTGTTAGCAACAGAATAACATGCAGGGGTTATGGTACAGTGAAAAAGCAAAAGTTGAGAATCATGTATTCGATAATTAATTAAAGATTGCCGCGGCAGAGTGACCGAACGGATTGAGGGGCTATGCTCCGATGCGCGAGGCCGCTCCCCGTCGAGGGTTCGAATCTCCCCTTCGGGAATGGATGTTTGTGCTGTCTTTAGTATAAGTTAGTTTATAAGTAGTTTGTAAGTTTAGGGACTGATGACTCCGCAGTTAAGTCTCATAAGCTTCACAAACATTTGAACATGATTACTACTGTGACACAGATTGAGCGTTGGTTCTATTGCGACCTTAGCAGTGATTGTTATATGTGACGTCACCTGCTATGGTTAAGATTTGTCTCATTAACAAACAAAATGTTATGTTGTCAAAATAATTAATTTGCTAGTTAGGATAAAAACCAAGTAATACCGAACGTAAATATGCTAAAGCTTAAAATGGCAGACCATCTATAACAGTAGTTGATAGCAACAAAAGGAACTTGTACAATTTATCATAGTGTAGAAACGTCTAAGTCAATAATTGTGTAATTGACTAATTATTTAAAGTAAAGATCAAAGTTTAGTATAAAAAATGCCAACACTGACTACCTATGGATTCAGTTGCGAGCTTAACAATAATTATTGTGTGTACCGACACCTTCTGAAAATGTAACCTAATTTTATTAATAAACTAACTATTGTGTTGTCAACAAACGATAGACAAAAAATGCTAAAACTGAATGTGAATGGCACAACAAAAGTGAACAATAAGCAAGTGATGTAATTAATTTGATATATAGAGCATTTTCCACGATTGCAAGAAATATTGGTAGCTACCTGATAAACCAGCTGCTTACGATTCTTCTATAAAAATGTAACAGCATAACAAATTACGGTACTAAGTATGTGCGAAATCTTTAACAGACACTCAACAATTTACCTCTCTACCTGTAATCCTTATCATAAATAAATTTAAATTCACTCACCTCTTATTCGTAGACAGCAGCTTGGTCTCTTGCAGTACGTTAATGATGAAATATAAATAAAGCTGAAACTTGTATCTATCCTACTGTTAGTTTTAAAAACTCATATTCTAAGACAACTTGCTGATAATGCTAAGTTTAAAAAATGTAGAATGAAGCTATTCTCTAAGGGAAACCATATTATGATTTATGATTCTTATTATTACTTTCTAAACAACGCAATTAAAATAAAAAAAGTACATAGCAAATCAAAATTATCAACAATCCTAACTGCTAACATCACCTCTCTCAGTCTATTGCTCTCCACCAACACCTAACTCCGGCTGTCAACTTCCACTCCCAGACTCCATCTGCCTACCAATCACAGTTCACAGTAACCAACCTTTCTGATCAGAGAGTAACAAAGTATAGTGTTGCCATCTTTCAATTTGATCACATAGTGTATGTCGGTATACTATATGAAAAATATGTTGGGAATGGCACTATTAGGAAAGAAGTAATAAAGTAAAACGTCACGCCTGATGTTGAATTTTACTGAATGCCAATGTCAGCAGAAGGTAGTTTTGGACGGCTCAAAGTGTCTTTCACATCACATCACCTGAACAGTGTATCAAATAGTGATACAATTATGCTGGAACGTTCAGTGATATTTGTTGATACTGTGTGAAACGTTTGTCGCGAATAGAATTAGTAATTAAAAATATTAATTAAAACGTCATGGCAGATGCTGAAATTTGACCGCATGGACAGCGAAAATGTAAGCGACAAACTTCTTTCATCATTTTGTAGGGAGCCTGGAGGAGCGGAAAAGTTTCGTTAAGTTTGATATTATATGTCAAGCTTCTTTCAAGTAGCTGAATATAATCGTTTTCCAGTAATGACTGAGCAAATTCCCAGATATATGCCGTGTTTCTTGACTTCCGCGTTTGATACGGTTAGCCACTGTCGTTTAATGAACAAAGTAAGAGCATATGGACTATCAGACCAATTCTGTGATTGGATTGGAGAGTACCTAGATAACGAAGGCAGTAAGTCATTCTCAATGGAGAGAAGGCTTCCGAAGTAAGAGTGATGCTAGGTGTGGCACAGGGAAGTGTCGTAGGACCGTTGCTATTCACAATATATGTAAATCACCTTGTGGATAACATCGGAAGTTCACTGAGGCTTTTTAGAGACGATGCTTTAGTATATCATGAGGTTCTAACAATGAAAAATTGTATTAAAATGCAGGAGGATCTGCAACGAATTAACCCATGGTGCAAGGAATGGCAATTGAATCTCAATGTAGACAAGTGTAATGTGCTACGAATACATAGAAAGATCGTTTATCATTTAGCTACACTATAGCAGGTCAGAAACTGGAAGCAATTAATTTCTGGGAGTAGGCATTAGGAGAGGTTTAAAATGGAACGACCATATAAAATCAATCGTCGGTAAAGCAGATGCTAGAATAAGATTCATTGGAAGAATTGAAGGAAATGCAGTCCGAAAACAAAGGAATTAGGTTACAGTACACTTGTTCGCCCACTGTTTCAATACAGCTTACTGGTGTGGGATCCGTACCAGGTAGGGTTGATAGAGGAGGTAGAGCGGATCCAACGGAGAGCAGGGGCTTCGTTACAGGATCATTTAGTAATTGTGAAAGCGTTACGGAGATGATCGATAAACTCCAGTGGAAGACTCTGCAAGAGAGACGCTCTGACGGGTTTTTGTCGAAGTTTTGAGAACATACCTTTACCGAGGAGTCTAGCAGTATATTGCTCCCTTCTACGTATACCTCGAGAGCAGATCATGAGAGCCGCTCGGGAGTAGCCGAGCGGTCTGGAGCGCCACGTTACGTATAGCGCGGCCTCCCGCGTCGGAGGTTCGAATTCTCCCTCGGGGATGGATTTGTGTGTTGTCCTTAGGTTAGTTTAACTTAGTATAAATAGTTTGTAAGACTACGGACTGATGACCAACGTAGTTTCGTCCCATCGGATTACAAAAATTTGAACAATTTGAGATCATGAGGATAAAATCAGAGAGATTAGAGCCCACACAGAGGCATACCGACAAACTTTCCTTCCGCGAACGAGAATGGAATAGGAGGGAGAACCGATAGTAGTACTCAATGTACCTCCCGCCACACACCGTCAGGTGGCTTGCGGTATATGGATGTAAATGTAGATATGGAATCCAGACTGAAACTTCACTCTGCAGCGGAGTGTGTGTGGATGTCAAACTTCCTGGCAGATTAAAATTGTGTGCCGGAACCGGGACTCGAACCTGGGACTTTTGCCTTCCGCGGGCAAGCGCTCTACCGACTGAGCTATCCCGACACGACTCACAATGCCGCCTCAAAACTTTACTTCCGCCAATACCTCGCCTCCTACTTTCCAAACTTCACAGACGCTCTCCTGCGAAACACGCAAGACTAGCAGTCCTGGAAGAAAGGATATGGTGGAGACATGGCTTAGCCACAGTCTAAGGGATGTTTCCAGAATGAAACTTTCGCTCTGCAGCGGAGTGTGCGTTGATATCAAACTTCCTGGCAGATTAAAATTGTGTGCCGGAACCGGGACTCGAACCTGGGACCTTTGCCTTTCGCGGCCAAGTGCTCTACCGACTGAGGTATCCCGACACGACACACGATGTCGCCTCACAACTTTATTTCCACCAGTACCTAGCCTCCTACTTTCCAAACTTCACAGACGCTCTCCTGCGAAACATGCAAGACTAGCACTCCTGGAAGAAAGTATATGGTGAAGACATGGCTTAGCCACAGCCTAAGGGAAAGTAGGAGGCGATGTACTGGCGGAAGTAAAGTTGTGAGGCGGCATCGTGAGTTGTGTCGGGATAGCTCAGTCGGTAGAGCGCTTGCACGCGAAAGGCAAAGGTCCTAGGTTCGAGTCCCGGTTCCAGCACACAATTTTAATTTGCCAGGAAGTTTTAGATTTGGAATATTTGAGTGCAGACATTTTCTAATTGTCACAGTTTCCTTATCATGTTAGCTTAACATGGGAGTTTATCTCTTAGTGAATATATTATGACGTAATTTTTTTAATTCGCTCAGTAATGGAGTGAAATATGTGAAATGAAATTTATGTTGGCATGTAAGCCGGCAGATAGGCCATGTGTAACAAAACGTCCAATACATATGAAAGAGTATTTCATATTGCAGGATTGTGACTACCGGACCCATCCTTTGATCCCCCCTGGTAAAATGATGAAAGGGCAACTGGGAACTCTCCTTGACCACGGGAGTTGGTCTTTAGTTCTGAGCTCTAACGCCTACAGATACGGGAGCCGCCGCAGTGTATGGCAGTCTCTGATTACGCCTGCCAGTCGATAAGTCGAGCCAACGTGCGTGCCGGCTGGCGATGACAGCTCAGGTGGGGTGGTGGCAGCGGAGCGTGACGCGGGAGCTGCCCTACGGCACGGCAGCGGCCGTTGCGTCAGGCTCTGAGGGCTCACGCACTGCGCCTACCTGTCTACTGGCGTCCCTGCCACGGTTATCAGCAGTACACACGCTGTGCTATCCAACGGATGTCACGTTTGTTTGTTCCGCATCATAGTCTCCTTCTCGACGTCGTACAACTGTCGCGGCATCCAAACACTGTATTTACACGGCTATAGTACCCCACCGCCTATGGTACCCCCCCTACGCCCTTAATTTTTGACGTCAAAACACGAAATTAAAAAAAAACTCGGAATTTCTTAATGTCTTATTGAACCCATCACTGCTGGTGGAAATGGGACAGCGGTTGGTTAAGTCCTTGTTGTCACAGTTGTTGTTGTTGGTTACCACTGACAGTCAGAATTCCACGAAACCAGTTTCAATATCCCTACTTAATGGAGATTATGCTCCGATGTAGGGACCTGAAGATGACATAATGGAATGCCGACAGTGGTAGTGAAACAATAAATATTGTTATTATACATACGGCTGTTGCTATCTCACTTCCTTCATATTCGTGAATTTATTGGCTACGTTTAATTCGGCATCACTAATGTACTCGAAATTCATCAACACTTCCTGACGCTGCAAGAGTGTTATTTCTCCGGCCGCGGTGGCCGAGGGGACTGAGGCGCTCCAGACACAGTCTGCACGGCCACTACGGTCGGGGGTTCCAATCCCCCCTCGTGCATGGATATTTGTGCCGTTCTAGTTCGTAAGTAGTTCATAAGTAGTTTGTAAGTTTAGGGACTGATGATAATGATGATCGTGTGGCATTAATGACCGCTAGACCCCCAACTGGGGTCGTGTTCAGCCTGCCTGGTGCAAGTCTTTTTATCTGACGCCACTTCGGCGACTTGCGTGTCAATGATGATGATGAGGACGACACAACACCCAGTCCCCGGGTGGAGAAAATTTCCAACCCGACCGGGAATCGAACCCGGGCCCCCTGCGTGGCAACCTACCACGCTGTCCACTGGACTACGGAGTTTAGGGACTGAAGACCCCGTAGTTAAGTCCCATAAACTATACAAACATTTGAAACAAAACATTCTCCGGCATAACGGTAACAACAGCTGACTGCCGCAGCTCCCATCTCTCCGTTCAGTACCTCTAGGCTTGTATTTTCCCGCGGGTAGTGTTGAATGCAGTTTTGTAATGTGAACAACATACGAAAACGAATACCGGCGATCTGAAAATTAGCTCTACAGTATCGTTTAAATTAAGAGCTGCCGAGTTTGCAACGAATACTGTCATGCATGCGGCAGCCCGTGAGCTTGAAGATTTCGTATTTCGAGTGTTTACTTGAAATAGCACGTGGCTTTTGGCAGCCATGGACTGCCAAGCAAGAAGAGCATAACAAACGCGGATTTTTGCGATGGAAACTGTGACATACTGAATAACATATTAGTTGTATGGACTTTTCATCTAAAATGTGATGAAATGCCGCGGCGGAACGGCCGGGCGCAATGATGCGGTATGTTACGATGCACGAGGCCGTTCCCCGACGGGGGTTCGAATCCCCCCTCGGGCATGGATGTTTCTGCCGTCTTTAGTATAAGGTAGTTAATAAGTAGTCTGTAAGTTTAGCGACTACCTTATACTAAAGACGCCACAAACATCCATGCCCGAGGGGGGATTCGAACCCCCGACGGGAAACGGCCTCGTACATCGTAACAGATAAAAGGCCGGTACTATAGCCAAGTAGCTCAATATGGTAACTGATCGGCGTCACATGATTCACATGAAGTGATCACTACTATCGACAATGGATCTCAGATCGATTTCGTATTCCTGTATTTCCGGAAGGCTTTCCGAACTGTACCTCACAAGCCGTTTCTACCCTAACTACATGCTTGTGGAATGTCGTCTCAATTGTGCGATTGCATTCGCGATATCCTGTCGGGAAGGGCACAATGCTAATAGTTGACGGAAAGCCATCGAGTAAAGCAGAAGTGACACCTAACGCTCTACAGGGGTTATATAATCCCCACTGTTTCTTGTCGTTATAAAGGATTTAGGAGGCAATCACAACAGACCTCTTCCACTGTTCGCGGATGAAACTACCGTTTATCTGTTAGCAAAATCGCCAGAAAATCAAAAGCACCTGCAAAACGATTTAGATACTTGTAACTGGTTGCTCCAGGACAATGTAATATATTTTTTATTCGTTTATTCAGTAGGTATTTGTTTCGGCACAAGAGTTGTCGTGAGGTGTCTTTGGTATTTAGAGACTTTATAACTGCTTTAACTGACTGTTCGAGATGTATGAGGTGTTCTTTTAATCTTATACAGCGCGTCCATCTACAAATTTTTGTCTGTAGTTTTTTTCTTTTTTTTTTGCGAATTTAGGTGAACTATCGGTCAGTGACTCAGAATACTGACCGTTTACCATTTTTTCCAAAGATATTATATAAAAGTTAGTAAAAATGGCATAATTTTATTTATTACTTCTGTGTATGTTATTATCTAGGGTGTATGGTTAAAGATTTTTATTAGAAATTTTAGGAGGAAACATAGACGATAAATTTATATTCACAGAATATATGACATCAACTGCGATTGGAGAAAGCTGAAAATGTGTACAACTGCAGGATCAGAAGTTCTTTCGGAACAGACGCCGCATGTATATAGAAAAATTTATGTTTGATCGAATTTTCTTTATTCACTTTGGTTGACTTTAGCATTATAGGACGATGTTTGATCATCGGTAGGCTGTATTATCCTTCGTCCAGCGTTAAAGTTTCAATGAAATTATCGATAAAATGTTTAAAATCGGTTTGGTCGTTTAAAATATTTTTGTGTCGTTAATTGAGTGGATATATACTTCGTTTTTTTTTTTTTTTTTTTTTTTTTTTTTTTCTAGAATGTTCATTTCATATCCCTTCTGCATCATATGTAAAATTTCGAGTGCATTTTCTGCGTTTGTAAGTGCTGCTAAAAAGTGGATGGGTTTTTCTTGTTTGTTTCTTGATTGTTTGTATAGTCTATGGGACTTAACTACGAGGTCATCAGTCCCTAAACTTACAAACTACTTATGAACTAACTAAGACTAAGGACGGCACAAATATCCATGCCCGAGGGGGTATTGGAACCCCCGACCGTAGTGGCCGTGCAGACCGTGACTGGAGCGCCTCAGTCCCCTCGGTCACCGCGGCCGGCTGAGTTTTTCTCACTCTCTCTAGTGCGTTCTCTATAACAAATAAATAACAAATAACGGAGAAATTACTAAAATTCCTAGATGGAGTTGTAAGATGAAAAGAACACCCCACATATATCGAATAGTCAGTTAAAGCACGGAACTTGCGCCGAAAGATATATCTAGTGAATAAATAAATAAAATATATATTACAGTGTTCTGGACCAACCAGTTACAATTATGTCAATATACAACATCTATTACACTGTAGGCCCAAGATATAACAAGTTGTCGATTTAGATAACACACCTGCAGGTTGCGAAAACATAGAGTCCTGTATGTTTCCTGTAAAGCTTCTTATGTTGAAAAACAACTGCTGCATTATAACAATTTTAAAGAATCGCGCTCTTTCGGAAAATTTCTAAAACAGTTTTCTGTGTTACTTACCGTCTAAAATCCATGATTAACCCTTGTTTCATTGCTTTTACAGCCCGAATTGCTTCAAACATCTTCTGTGGCATTTTGTTCTGCAATGTCAAATGTTCTGTGTCAAATATGAGGTGTGTTCTAATGAAAAGGTATGAAACGACACTGTGAGACTAATGGAAGTCTTTATTCAGAAATAATCACGAGAGGCCTGAGCACAACTCTCCCACTGTTTAACGAGCCGCAGGATTCCCTGCTCCCAGTATTCATGCGGTTATGGCGAGGACCAGTCCTCCAGTCCGAGTTGAAGCACTTCCGTTTGAGATATTTTTCTAGCGGACCAAACAGACGGAAGGCACAGGGTGACATGTCCGGGCTGGAGGGCGGATGGTCAAGCTACTCCCTCTTGAACTTGGCCAGTACACTATATGTGATCCTGAAGACACGTGGACGCGCAATATCATGGATCAGAATACTCCCTTCATGAGAATCCAAGGCCAATTGCTATTGATAGACTTGTATAGGCTACGGAGTGTGTCCCAGTAAATATGACTGTTAATGGGTTTTTCCGAGATCGAGTAATTCGATAAGTATCGGACGTCGAAAAAGGCGGTGAGCTATGCCTTGCCTGCTGAGAGCACAGCCTTGAATGTTTTAGGGTGATGCTTCGCGTCCATTGATGTCGCGCTACGTTATCCCAAAAGAGCAACTCAAAATTCAACCGGTTTCGTTGTTAAGACGTTTCGTACCTTTACATTTAAATACCTCTCGTATGTGTCCCATCTTTTGACCTTCCCGATTATTTAAAAAAAAATATTGTTGTGGTTGAACTTTTATTTCAATTTTTTGTATAGTCTATCAGCTGAACTGATAAAATATGCGGCTGTCCAGGACCTCTTACGTCACTGGTAATGGGAGGTTGTAGAACATCCACCGTACTCACACGGCTTGAGACTGATGGCGACAGGGACGATTCTATGGAAGGTGTGTAATTATAAGTAACTCTTACCATGTGTTGGTTATCATACTTTTTGTGTCTCGTCGCCGCCGGTTGTCCTAGATGTCGGTGGCCGAGTGCAGAGAGACCGAAACAGGGAACAGGATGCACGCGTGGGCGGTTACAGATTCTGAAGTGACCAGCCGGTGGGACAGCAGAAACTAAAAACACTAAGCTAGATTAGTACAAGATATATATTTCGTAGAAACATTATAATACTTAACTTTTACAAGTTTCATGACTGCAGACTAGTGTCATGCTGATACATAGTTTAACTAGGTAAAGGCCTGCCTACTGACGAAAGTCTGTTCTAGTGCCTGTCCTGTTGCCAAGTGGCCGATACAGTTCAGTGGTGGCCGCGAGCGGGGTCGCAGCCACAGACATACATAACTAGACTGACAATACCATATGCATTATCATTGGTGTCAGTGAAGCCAGCGAAATACGGTCGCCACCATGTTGCCATTACAAGAGCTAACCTAACCAGTTAATCGTGTGTGGTTCAAAATGTCATAAAAATAGAACTAAATGATTTATGTACACCACCTATAGAGTATAAATGAATTGGTGAATGGATGAGTCGTCTTAAGCTGTATAATTTTTTGTACCACACAAAATCTTCTTGAGATTTGTGTAGGTAAGATGGCGGTGTCAAGCTTCACTAATACCAGCGACATTGCCAGTCTAGTTAATGTGGTCGCAGCAGAGGGCGCTCGTGGCTGACGTCTTAAGAACGCTGCGCCGTGCTTGCATGGTGGCGTGCGGTGAAAGTACGTGGCGCGTACTTCAGACTTGCGCGACACCACAATACTAACCACAAAAGTGACGTGCACCTAAAAATGGCATGTAAGAAGGTCAGCAATTCTTGACTTCTTGCACTCTACCAATAATATCATGTCAGAGAAAAGTAATGCTACTCATTATTTTTATCCGTCTCTTGTATTTCATCCTTACAGTGTTTTATTATCGAATCTAGCGATGCTTCTGAAGTAAGAGAATTTGCCGGTTATACCGTTGCCCAGGGGACGCCGGAACGTGCAGGTAACGTTCTTCGTGGAGGCTTGCCTCTCTGATGCATCTGTCATGTGCGAGTGTGGAGAAGAACAAGCCCCCGAGCATCTGCTACAGTGTGAGCTTTGTCCAGCCTACTGTACCATGCAGAACCTGACTGGTGCTACCCGTGATGCATGTGATGTAGCCAGATTTTGGGCTAGCATAGTTTAATGTTTAATCCTGGGGAAAAGACCTTTGAACCGTTACCACTGTTACTTGTTGATATGTGTACTATTAGGGCTAATTTGTATTTATATTCATTGATCTTCAATTTTGTTTTTGTGCTTCATGTTATGTTTTGTACAAGATGCTTCTGACAAATAAATTATCGTCGCGGTGGAGTAGCCGAGCGGTCTAAAGCACCTCGCTGCGGAGCGCGCGGTTGCTCGCCGTGGAGGTTCGAGTCCTCCCTGGGGCATGGATGTGTGTGTTTGTCCGTAGGTTAGTTTACCTAGGTTTAAGTAGTTTGTAAGCTACGGACTGATGACCATGCTGTTTGGTCCGATAGATTTACAAACATTTGAACATCTTTGAAATAAATTATCGAATCGAATCTAGGAACTCTTTAGAAGGCTATCAGCCGTTGTCTTCTTCCAGAGTTCTGAAACCGTCACGCTTTAAGGCTACTATCTTAAGAGTATATTTAAATGCAAGTAAGAAACGCCGCGGAACAAAATCAAATGTTCAAATGTTAGTACATGGGACTTAACTGCTTGGTCATCAGTCCCTAGTTAACACACTACTTAAACTAAGGTAAACTAACCTAAGGACAACACAATCAGTCATGCCCGAGGGGGACTCGAAACCCCGACGGCGAACGGTCGCGCGCACCACAGTACGGCGCCCCAGTGTGCACGGCTATTCCGCCGCGGCCCGCTCTGGTAGCTTACTGTTGGCGACAGGCAGCAGAGGTTACAGCCGTAGCCGCGCGTAAATTCCAGATCGGGCACGGCTGTTGTTGGCGTTATTTACGCCGCCGGATGGCCTTTTGGCGTCATTAGTTTTGGATAGCGGTCCGCGTTTTTTCTGCCCTCTGGCAATTTCCGCAGAGGCCGGCGGGCAGCAGCTGTTGTCCGCCGCGGCCTCACCGAGGCTTCACTGGCCCCCGACCTGCTGCCACCGACAGGGTTGCCTTAGTATTCACCCAGATCACGTGATCTGGGGTATTCACTACAGATGGCCCTAACAGCTCATATTGGCGAATTCGTGCATGGTGACTGATCGTTTGCGGATAGTATTCACTGAAAACCGATCAAACGTTCAGATGTTTGTCAAGCTTAAAACTTTCAAGCTACAAATGATCTACTTTTTACTAAACACGACACAAACATCTATGCCCGAGGGAGGATTCGAACCCCCGACGGGGAACGGCCTCGCGCATCGCAGCATAGCGCCTCAATGCGCTTGGCCACTCCGCCGCGGCTGTAAATCGTTTACTGCTCTTTTTATCTAATTATCTATATCTCTATGACTTTCCGAGGAAACAATACGTGAAAACAGAATTACTGTAATCAATAGGAATTTGGAAAACTAAGGCTTGTTCAGGTGACTCACTTACAACCTCTCTCTCAAAGAAGGATCTGTACCAAAAGAATGGAAAGTTGCACAGGTCACACCTATATTCAAGAAAGGCAGTGGAAGTAACCAACTAAACAACAGGCCTATTTCATTGACGTCAGTTTGCAGCAGAGTTTTGGAATATATCCTGTATTCAAATATTATGAATTATCTCGAACAGAATGATCTATTGACCCAAGGTCAACATGGATTTAAAAAAATATCGTTCATGCGAAACACAACTAGCTTTTTACTCACACGACACGATGCGTGCTATCGAAAAGGATTCGCAAATCGATCCCGTATTTCTTGACACCGTACCTCACAAACGGCTTTTAATCAAATATCGCCCCAAATTTCCGACTGGATAGGGGATTCCCTGTCAGAGAAGACTCAGGTCGTAGTAATCGATGGTAAGGCATCGACTAAAACAGAGGTGATATCGGGCGTTCCACAGGGTTGTGTTATTCGTTCATTGCTGTTCCTTATTTACATAAACGATACAGGGGAAAATTTAAGTAGCTCTCTTAGGTTGTTTGCAGATGACGCCGTCATTTACCATCTAGTAGAATCATCTGAAGATCAAATGTTCAAATGTTTCTTAAGCTTAAGGGACTTAACTACGGGGTCATCAGTCCCTAAACTTACAAACTACTTACAAACTAGCTAACACTAAGGACGCCACAAATATCCATGCCCGAGGGGGGATTCAAACCCCCGACAGTAGTGGCCGTGCAGACCGTGACTGAAGCGCCTCAGTCCCCTCGGCCACCGCGGCCGGCATCTGAAGATCAAAACCAACTGCAGAACGATCTGAATATCACTATGGTGTAAAAATTGGCAATTGACTCTAAATAATAAGTGTGATGTCGTCCACATGAGTACGAAAAGAAATCCGTCAAACTTTGTTTACAACATAAATCAATCAAAAGTCAAGGCCGTAAACTCCACAAAATACCTACGAATTACTATTACTTCAGACTTAAACTGGAAAGAACACGTAGATAATGTCGTGGGGAAGGACTGCGTTTTATTGGCAGAACCCTTAAAAGATGCAACAAAACTACTAAAGAAACTACGTGCACTAGGCTTGTACGTCCTTTTTTGGAGTATTGCTGCCCAGTTTGAGATCCTTATCAGGTGGGTGTCCGCCTCCGTAGCTCAGTGCCAGCGTCGCTGACTACCACGCAGGGGGCCCGGGTTCGATTCCCGGCAGGGGACTGGGTGTTGTGTGTTGTCCTAATCATCATCATCTCATCATCATTGGCACGTAAGTCACCCACGCGGCGTCAACTAAAAAGACTTACACTAAGGCGGCCGAACAATCCCGCAAGGGACCTTCCGGCCAAGAAAGCCAAACGCTCATTTCCTTTTTCCATCAGGTGGGTTTGACGGAGATCATCGAAAGAGCAGCTCGTTTCGCATTGTCACGATACAGGGGAGACAGCGTTACGGAAATGATACAGGATCTGGGATAGGAATCATTACTACGACAGCGCTTATCGCTGCGGCGTGGGCTACTTACGAAACTCCATTCGCCAACATTCTCCTCCGAATGCGAAAATATATTGTTGACTCTCACCTACATAGGTAGAAATGATCATCAGAATAAAATACGAGAAATCAGAGCTCGAACGGAGAGATTCAGGTGTTCTTCCTTCCCGCGCGCTATTCGAGAATGGAATGGGAGATAAATAGCATAACGGTGGTTCGATGAACCCTCTGCCAGGCACTCAAATGTGATTTGCAGAGTATCCCAATGCGATTTAGATGTAGATGTTTGTTGGCAAGAGCTGACGGTACGGTTCGAGTGCGGCCAATACCGAATGAAGCCACGAACCCAGATTGGCGACAAAGCAATGTACGAGACGATGATAGCTCCATAATGGCGTGTGCTGTGTTTGCATGGCACCGACTTAATTCTCTCGAACAACAGAACCAACCATTGACTGGAAATATGTACCAGGAGACCATTTGCAGCTATTCGTGTATTTCATTTTCCCAACCAACGATGGTATTTATAATAATGACGAGCGCCACATTGGTTTGAAGAACGTCCTGGACTATTCGAACAAATGATTTGGCCACCCAGACGTGAATCCCATCGAACATGTATGGAACATAATCGAGACACAGTTCGTCCACAAAAACCAGCAGTGCCAACGGTTACGCAATTATAGACTGCCATGGAGGTAGCGTAGCTCACGTATTCACGCAGAGGGTGCAGCGTTCCCTGGAGAAACGATATTAATATTCAGTGACGCCGTATCGAATTCTAATCAAAACATAAACGCAGTGACGTGAAAGATATAGCGTCACTCAAGGACGTGAATGCACTATTATTTACAACAAAGAAATTTTAATATCGTCGTGAATGTTACCTTAGCTCTTTGTTCGAGCACTGTCTCTGTATAGTATAGAGATCAATGATTTAAACCATTGTACGAGAGTTGCAATTTAAATAGTGGCAACACTGCTGCGGAGACACTATGCAGTGCAATCTAGTATTGTCACTGATAGCACATGTTGTTGGCATACCTACCTCACCTCCGAGCAAACGGAATCGCCTGTCCCACGTCACCGGTGTACGCACAGTCGAGGAAAACTGATTTACTGGCGAGCCAACGGTCTAACGTAACGTGTCACTATGTTTTCGAAACAGGAATAAGGAGTTGGAACAAGATTGAGTGTGTCAAGGTCGTACAGTACGACACTGCCATCAAGGTCTTCTAGAGGCATGCCGGGAATCGGCATTGTCGTCCAGAACAGTGGCACTCTGGTTTTCAACGACGGTCCGCAAACTGTGGCAGACAAGCATCACACAAGTCGTCCTAGCGTTCCTGAAGAAGTGCATACTGTTGCCGCGTTAGTGGACAGTGATCAACGCCAGACGGTTCGTGAGATCGCTCACGACTGTGCTTCGCATCCTGACTTAAGTCTTTGTGACTTTGATTCCGAAGATGAAGGAACCACTTTGTGGCATTCACTTCAGGAATGTTCCAGAGATTCGACAGGCAGTGAACCGCTCCACTCGCACCATCAACAGAACAGGCTCTGCTATCTTTATACTACGCTTTCCACATCGCTGGCAACGGGTTCTACACAACGTAGGTGACTACTTTGAAGGACGGTAACAGGTGCACATATGTAACATTTTTTATTGGTTGTGAATAAATAGTTGCCACTATTTAAGTTCCAACCCTCGTATAATCTGACATCCTTCTTGTCCTGTCTTGTTCTTGTTCCTGTCATTTCATGTCTTGAAAGGGCAATACCATCATAATTTCGCGAGAGTTACTGTTAGATTTTCTCACGAAAACTAAAAATGTTCAAATGTTTGTAGAGTCTATGGGACTTAACTACGGGGTCATCAGTCCCTAAACTTACAAACTACTTATGAACTAGCTACAACTAAGGACGGCACAAATATCCATGCCCGAGGGGGGATTCGAACCCCCGACCGTAGTAGCCGTGCAGACCGTGACTGAAGCGCCTCAGTCCCCTCGGCCACTGCGGCCGGCTCTCCCGAAAACTATTCAGAGTCTATTAAACGATTGTAAAAAGTCAGATATGATCGTATATCGTGTTCTTCATGGCAACATCACTCAAACAGACATTCTAAGCATTTTTAGAATTTTACCTCCAGTTGCAGCATCTTCAACAACGGCTGTCATTTCGTAGCTAATTCAAATAAATAATTATTAAATGATTCAGTGATGGGAGTTGAAATAAAATAAGACTTTTAAAAATTATTTTTCAGTTTGGACTACGATCCTGGATGGAGTTGGAATAAAGTGTAATGATTTAGATTTACGTAATTGGGTATACGGGATCGAAGTGGCTCAGTGGTAACACACTGGTCTCGCATTCGGAAGGACGGTGGTTCGATTTAGATTTTCTGTGATTTACCTAAATCACTCTAGGCAAATGTCGGGGTGGTTTTTTTTGAAAGGACACGGCCGACTTCCTTCCACATCCTTACCCAAACACTCCGACCGTAAGCTCCGTGTCTAATGACCACGTTTAACTCGAAGCTTCCTTCCTTTTACGGACCAAACAGAGGGGAGTAATAGAAGTGTTTTCTGTGTTGTTTCGTAGGACAGATCTTAACAACAATTATATAGCGGATAAACTATTCTGTTGTTTAAATTAATTTAAAGACTGAGACTAGCCAGTGATTAGGTAAACCTTTTATTTAATTTTTTCTATGTAAAGTTTGATCAGCTTTTTACGTTAAAGTTACGATAAATTACAGCCTTAAATATTTTATCAAAATCAGTTCTTTGACCTGTGCAATCTGTTTGTAATAAAATGAATGTCATTACTTAATCTATCTAATATATAAAGCAGTGTGTCCGTATATTTGTACGTGTTGCATACAAATCTAAAGTTTTGTTGCAATCTTTATCAAATTTTGTACACGTAAGCTTCAATCCATGAGGACGGGCGTCGAAAGTGTAAGAATCACATACGATAAACTTTTCTGAAGGCATTTGTATGGAGTGTTGACTTGTATGGGAGTGAAACATGGACGATAAACAGTGCGGACAGGAAGAGGATTGAGCTTTTGAAATATGGTGCTACAGAAGAATGCTGAAGATTAGATGGGTGGATCGCATAACTAATGAGGAGGTACTGAACAGAATTGGGGAGAAAAGAAATTTCTGGCATACCTTGACTAAAAGAAGGGATAGATTGGTAGGACACATTCTTAGACATCAAGGAATTGTGAATTTAGCGTTGGAGGGAAGTGTGTGGGGTAAAAACCGCAGAGGAAGACCAAGAGATGGATACAGTAAGCAGATTCAGACAGATGTGAGTTGCCGTTCTTATGTGGGGATGAAGAGGCTTGCTCAGGATAGGGTATTGTGAAGAGCTGCATCAAACCAGTCTCCAGACTGAAGACCACAACAACAACAATAACATATAGTTCACGACATATGACGTCATAAACAATGAGATGCGCGAAAAACTGCTGCATTTAGCGACAATGATGCTCATTTTCACCTAAACCACTGGACCGATTTAAACCAAATTTGGTACACACATTCCTTATCGTGAGGTAATAATTGCTACAAAAATCAAATGT